>CM032448.1:108966115-109053615 GCA_019049505.1 Pachyrhynchus sulphureomaculatus | reverse complement strand
TTGGAATCCTATTTCCATTAATTTTGCGACCACAACTGCTGAGGTGTGTGCTGGTGCGTTGTCGTGATGGAAAAGGACTTTCTTGTGGGCCAATCGCGGGCGTTTTTCTTGCAGCTAGGTTTTCAAACGGTCCAATAACGATGAATAATATTCACCTGTAATAGTTTTACCCTTTTCCAGATAGTCGATGAGGATTATCCGTTGCGAATCCCAAAAGACAGTCGCCATAACCTTTCCGGCCGAAGGAACGGTCTTTGCCTTTTTTGGTGCAGATTCCCCCTTGGTAACCCATTGTTTAGATTGTTGTTTGGTCTCAGGAGTATAGTAATGTATCCATGTTTCATCCACAGTGACGAAGTCCTCCGGATTCTTCTGGAACAGCTGCAAACCATCCTTGCAACACTTCACATGATTCCGTTTTTGGTCAAGCGTGAGCAATCGCGGCACCCATCCTGCGGATAGCTTTCTCATGTCCAAATGTTTATGCAAAATATTATGTACCCATTCAGTCGAGATGCCCACAGCATTAGCAATCTTACGCACCTTAACTCTTCTGTCATCCATCACCATATTATGGATTTGATCAATGATTTCTGGAGTCGTAACCTCCACAGGCCGTCCAGAACGTTCAGCGTCACTTGTGCCCATATGGCCAGTCCGAAAATTTTGAAACCACTTATAAACTGTTCTAATCGAAGGTGCAGAGTCACCATAATGTTTATCAAGCTTCTCTTTAGTCTCCTGAGGCATTTTGCCTTTCATAAAGTAATGTTTAATCACCACACGAAATTCCTTTTCGTCCATTTCTTGAAAATCACTCGACTTCCTTGATTCACACGAATGCCAAACACAAAGAAATAGACCAATATGGCTGAAACTTGGTGTGCGTTCATTCAAGAGATGCTACTAACTAAACATGACCTCGATACGCGCCGGTGGTGCCATCTCTCGGACTTTGCACGGACTTTTCAAACCAGCCTCGTATATACGGCTCACTTTAGCAGAATTAATCTATTACTCTTTGCAGAAACTCATAAACTGACTATGAGCTGTACTTTCCGGATGAGCCCTAACTCCTCTAGTTTTATTATCCATTATCAGTACCCACTACCAACAGATTTTTTAATTTTTTTTAAGGTTATAGTTCCTACTAAAAAAAATCACCTCATTATGACATAAAGCCTATGTAAGAATTGTAAAAAAATGTGTTATAAAAAAACCCACCCTACAATTCTACTTAATCCGACTGAAGAGATTTTTTTTTAAAATATCATCTTATGTTTAGATGCCCGGATATATATTATACTAAAATAAATTTTATTGAGAAGAGAATTGTAAACAAAATCTTCATGGGAAAATAGCGTTAACAGTACCGAGAAATTGTTAGCGAAAATGTCCTACTAATATGGCTGACATACTGAAATTTTAGAATTTGCAAATCACAAAAAAAAAAATATTTTATTTAGCACTATAAACACGCTACGGTTAGGAATTTTACTTGCCAACTGTTAGTATCACTGCAGCTGTGTTATCTCACGCTTCGGGATAACATCGGCAACGTATAAAATTGAGCGCAGTTTTTTTTTTTTTGTTGAGTGCTGTTTTAGCGTTGTTGTTTGGGAAAAAGTGCGCTGGAGATATGTTTGTTGTTAAAATTGACACAGAAAAACCCAAAATGTTGTGACAGTGCCATCCTCACTCTTTCTAAACAATAGAAGTTATTAGAGCTGTGCGTTTTGGTATGAACAGGACTACAAGAAGTCACGTAAAATAAACATTGCTTCACTCACAATTTTTCGAAATATAAAATATAATGTAGGAAGGTTAGCGTATAAAAGAGTTTAACGCGTAAGCTGAAAAGTTTTTGATCTAGCTACTTAGAACACATTTTTTTTTGCAAAATTCGACTAACTTCTTCATTGGAGCCAAATCTCTTTCCTGCCCGCATTTTTTCGAGGTCTGCGAATAGATAATAGTCGCTGGTTGCCAAATCTGGAGAATACGGTGGATGAGGAAGCAAATCGAACTTCAATTCATGCAATTTTGCCATCGTAACCATTGACTTGTGACACGGTGCATTGTCTTGATGAAATGGCACTTTTTTCTTGTTCATTTGGGGCCGTTTCTTTGCCATTTCTTTATATAATATTCACTATTGATGGTTTTTCCCTTCTGAACATAGTCATTGAAAAATATCCTATGCGCATCCCAAAATACAGAAGCCAAAACCTTCCCATCCGACTGTTGTGTCTTTGGTCGCTTCAGAAGGCTTTCACCGGCTGCTGTCCACTCAGCCGACCGCCGATTTGATTCCGGTGTGTAGTGGTGGATCCATGTTTCACTCATTGTCACATATCGCATGAAGAAATCCTTTTTTATTGCGCTTAAACAGGTCCAAACAGCGCTCAGAATCAACACGTTGTTGTTTTTGGTCCACTGTGAGCAAACGCGGTACCCATTTCGACCAGAGCTTTCTACTGCCCAAATTTTCATGCAAAATATGACCAATACGTTCTTTTTATATCTTTAGGGTGTCGGCTATCTCACGTAATTTCGCTTTATGGTCATCCAAAACAATTTTGTGGATTTTTTTGATGTCTTCCGGTGTAACCACCTCATTAGAACATCCAGAGCGTTCAGCATCATTTATGTCTGTACAACCGCGTTTAAATTCCACATACCAGTAAGTGATAAGTGATTTTCCAGAAGCAGACTCCCCGTAACACTTATTAGGCCATTGCTTTGCTTGAACGGTATTTTTTCCCATCAAAAAACAGTGTTTAATCAACACACGAAATTTGATTTTTTCCATTGTGTCACTAAAACCACTGTAACTTGGAAACTAGTCGTCAAAATGTCATGACATTTTGACACTTATCGTTTGAAGGTCAGTACTTCCTAAATATCATCACTTGTTATAACGGAAAAGTTGAAGAAAGTAAGTAACGAAGGCTAAGGCTATTACAGTAGAAAACTGGCTAATAAGCAATGTTCTATCATTTATTAAAACTGAACATCGTCGTAAATTTTAACGCATTTGACTACTGGATTCCATTTCCGATATAAATATTTTTGCCAGCTTAAAGAACGCTCTGTCTGTAGATTAGTAATACTACTATAAACTTCTCATGATAACTCGTAACCAAGGAATAAATAAACACCTAATTGTGTTTCAAAAGCAGCTACGTCATAGGTAAAGATATTGAGATAAAATAAGTTTATTTTGTTTGTTTATATTTAAATAAACATTTGGATGATTATTATATTTTTGTCAACGATTATACAGTGTCTTTGCTAAGTCAAAACTAGTTCTCCAAATTATGAATAGCACTGAAATAATTAGTTTCAGCAAATACGAGGTGTAAGGAAGTACTATACTGGGTTGTCGAAAGACAGTATTGTGTCTCTTGACGTAAGAATTGAGATAATTATTTTTATATTTTTAAAGATCGTTATTAAACCCAATATGTGCTATTTTGTTCGATAACTTTCTGCCATTTTTATGACGACACCATAATCTCATCACTCGTTTCTGGGCAGAAAATTATCACAAGTGGTTTTCACAGGCCTCTTTTGAAATTAACACCATTCACAGAGTTCTATCTAGATCGAACAAATGGTAATCTGATGGTACAAGGTCTGGGCTATACGGTGGATGCATTAAAACTTTTCAGCTAAACACTAACAGTTCTGCTGTGTCATCAAATATATGTGTGATCTTGTGCTAATGAAGATGCTCAAAGACAATACTCTTTCTGTTGGCTAGTTCCTGCCTATTTTTTTTTCAGTCTCTTGCTTCAGTCTTGTGAATTGCTGACAGTAGAATACATAATCAATTATTTGGCTAGGCTGCAGTAGCTTAATATGCACGATTTCCTTCTAATCTCACCAAAGACACAGCATCATGTTTCTTGGCGTCAAGCTGGGCTTAGCCATGGTTTGTGGAGTTTCATCCTTTCTCGATCATGATCTTTTTCACACATTATTATCGTACGTGATCCATTTCTTATCATCCATGATGAACCGCTTCAGAAATGGCTCGATTATGTTATGTTTCTGTGGAGATCCGCAGATGGATAGTCGATCGAGAAAATGTTTTAATGTCAAATGATGTGGTACCCAAACATCGAGCTTGTTTTTGCAGCCAGCTTTCTCCAAATGGTCCAAAACTGTTTCGTAATGGATATCTAGTTTTTCAGCGATGTTATTACTACCTACATGCTAGTCTTGCTCAATTTTTGTCAAAATTCGATCAACTTTTTCTGTCATTGGCCAACCAGTACGAGGAGCATCTTTGACACCAAAATTTCCAGAACGAAGGCTACTGAACTATCTTTTGGCTGTTGCTTTTAGTAACGCATTTTGATTATAAACGGTACACATGTTTTTATAGGCCTGCACAGCAGTGGCCTTTAAGGAAAGGAAGCCATAGGTAGATTGCCTTTAAGGAAAGTTAAAGTTCACTACCACCACTGGTCATCAGAGGTTAAATATGGAGGACTGCGTTATGCTTCTGAGGTTCATTTACGACCATAACTGAAGTGTTGTTGATAACAGACTCACAAATTTATAACTGCAGCGCATCAGAACATCAAATGTGGGGTTGATGGAGTTAGGCCTGTTCATACTTGTTTTAACATGTTTAATCCGAGAACTTTTAGACCTCGACTACGTTTATGTTACATTTGATGTAAAGTCGCTAAATTATATTTTTCTATTTACGTGTCTAATCAAAATTAGGAAATAAAATTTCAGTTTTATTCTGATTTTAAAAATTTTATCGAATACTACATATTTGTTATGAATATGTGGATATGCGGTAAGACATTTTTAGAACTTATTTTATGAATTAAATATATATATATATATACATATATATATATATATATATATATATATATATATATATATATATATATATATATATATATATATATATATGTATATATATATATATATATATATATATATATATATATGTATAATTAAAAAACAATAACATTAATTTATAGAAAAGAAGTAAAATCACTGAAATATTTTTAAAATTTTTGTATCTGATAAGGGTTTGACGATATCTTCATTCATTCTGATTTGGAAATTAATTGAGTACATACTTACAGTACAGTACAAACAACAGATAAATTTAAAAGAGCAATAGGGTGGTGAGTTTTTTTTTAGAGCTAACGCTCTCAGATAACACAAGTCTGCAAAAAAAAAAAATTGAGAGCAGTTTTGGTTTTTTTTGCGTAATTCTTATGTTTTTGGGTGTACTGAATCCGAAAATGACTTTCATTTTGTCATAGAACGTCACGTTTTCTGACAATGTAGGTATCTATGTTAAACAAGTTATCATCTTAAAATAAAAGATAAAAGACTAAAAAATTTTTTTTTAATTTATAATTGCGTAACAAAACTTATTTTTTTATTTAAAATACATTCATTAGTAAGCACTAAACACATTTCTTTTTCCCAGTGAGACTCCTTTTGGTACATTTTCGCTTGTAGGAAGCATCTGGAAGGTCTCTCTGAAGCGTCCAACAGTAGTCTGCCATCATTGAGACGCTCCATCTTCCCTGGTATCTTTTTTCCATCTCCTTAATATCTTGGTGAAATCGTTCACCTTGCTCTTCACTCAGATCTCCTAAATTTTCTGGAAAGTAGTCGAGGTGGGAATGAAGAAAATGTACTTTTAAACTCATTATTTGTTTGTAGTTAGGGTCTTTGTTATTGCCTAAAAATTTCTCTATGACCTCTTTAAAGGCAATCCACCCTTCTCTTTGAGGATCCGTCATGGTTGTGATGAATTGTGGATCAGCCATAAGCCGTCTAATATCTGGTCCAACGAAAACACCTTCCTTCAACTTTGCTTCCGAGAGGCCTGGAAACTTTGATATTAAGTATTTGAAGCAATTTCCATCTCTTGGAAGTGACTTTACAAATTGCTTCATCAATCCCAGCTTTATGTGAAGCGGTGGTAGAAGAACTTTATGAGGAGGCACCAAAGTTTCATGCAGGACGTTCTTTTCGTCAACTTTAAGCTTCCTCGGAGGCCAACACTTTTTGGTCCAGTGATTTGCTCGGTCTCTACTATCCCATAGACACAAAAAGCAAGGGAATTTGGTAAACCCAGATTGTTGTCCGAGCAACATGCCCAAGATTTTTAAATCACCGCACACTTGCCAACCGTGGTCTTTATATTTTAATTTGCAAAGAACCAATTCCAAGTTCTTGTAGGTTTCCTTGAGGTGTACGGAATGACCGACAGGAATGGAAGCATAGAAACCGCCATTGTGAAGCAGAACTGCTTTAAGGCTTCTTTTTGAAGAATCTATGAAAATACGCCACTGTGCTGGGTCGTATGAGATCTTAAATGTATCCATCAATATTGGTACAATAAACCAACTCGTCCTCTTGGGCAAAGTAGGAAGTGAACTGCTTCTCACGATATCTAAACCTGGCAAAAGTAAGTTCCTGCTTTTGAGCCTTGATCCAAGCAACTCAGCAGCGTTTTTGGGAAGATTCAAGTCTCTTACCAAATCATTTAGCTCGCCCTGGGAAAATAATTTCGGACTGCTGTCATCTTCAAATTGAAAACTGGACTTGTCATCGGGTTCAGGTACAGCACCATCTTCGTCAGAACTTGGAATCTCTTCCAAGGTAGCAGGGGCCTTGGGCACTGGTATTTCGGTTCCATGAGGGATGGGACGAATAGCTGATTGCAGATTGGGGTATGAAATGAACTGCTTCCATTTTGAATTATACCCTTTCACATTACACAAACAAAAGTAACAATCATCACTATGGTTCTTTTGCTCGCGCCATACCATAGGAATCGCATATCGGAAAGCTTTTTTCTTGCCCTTAAACCAATTTCGAAGGTCTTCAACACATCGTTTGCAGACTTTATGAGGTGCCCAAACTTTATCCTGATCTCCAAGTTTTAAGCCAAAATACGTGAAGTATACTTTTTTTACAAAGTCCTTAATATTAAGTTGTTGCTTTAATACCATATATTCGCCACAAATATAACAGAAACTGTCAGACGAATTGACACACTTCCGCACAGATGACATTACACTATATTGAACGAAGATCTATAAAACAATGACGAGTTAACACGTAATTGTACCGCGCCACTTTCTACACTATTGGAGCGCGCACGTTCTGGTTACAACGTTTATGTTTGTTAATTTAGCTCACACAGGGCGTTCTTTATTTAGAAAGTAATGATAGTTATGGCCTGTATACATTTAAAAACAGTAATCAAAATAAAATTGTACCTATTTATTTATGACTTCAAGTTAGCCCAAAAAAACCCTTTTTTATAATAAAATTTTGCGTTTTGCAAAATAACCTGACGTTCTGGAATTTTTTGAGTATTTTTTTAGTTTTCAGAACACCTAAATACATAGAAATCAGTTGAAAACATCCAGACAGCATTTTTGTTGCAGACCTGTGTAATTAATAATAATAATAATAAAAAGCAAACTACCCTTAAGAACTAAACCCATCCATAAATTATTTTTAAGGTCGATTTTGGCATTTGGTGGTTCCTCATGGTGAACCATTGGCTAGACCGAGCTTAAAGGTTATCAGATAATATAGAATAGAGTCTTTAAAAATAATCACATGTACAGATCTACAAAGACAGTTCCTAAATCTTCTTATATGTGCCATATCAGGTCCCCCTGACGTTGGCTATCACTCTGGCATCCCTGTTCACTGCAACTCGGAATAACTCTTCAACGTTATCGATTCCCGTCCAATCTCGTATGTTTCTGAGCCAAAAGGCCTGCTTCCTACCAACGCCGCGCCTACCCTCAATCTTTTCCATCATTATGAGCTGCAATAACTCATAATGTTTGCCACAAAAAACATCCCAAAAACTCCAGTTTTCTGCACGTTTCTTACCGTTGACAACAACTCTCTGACTACATTAGCTCTCTGCAGTACTTCCTGATTGGTGACATAAGCTGTCCACGGAATTCAAAAAATCCTTCTATGCAGCCACATCTCGAAAGCCTCCAAGCGGTTAACTGTCGCAACCTCCAATGTCCATACCTCTGTGCCGTACAACAAGATCGACCAAATATAGCATTTTAGCATATTCTGACGCGGCTTTAGGTTAACGCTGTCATTGCAAAAGAGAGACTTCATTTTAATGAAGGTTGTTCTGGCTGCTTCTATTCTCCACTTAATTTCTTTATCAGGGTCTAACTGGTCAGTAATGTAGCTTCCAAGGTATTTAAAATAGTCGCTTAAACGTCGAAATGGAGATCAACATCTGCTTATGTTTGGCGGCTAAAGATCATGAATTTGGTTTTAGATATATTGATATTAAGGCCTGCCTGTTCAACTCTATCTAATAGGGGTTAAAGATCTTCAATCCTGTCACTCAAGATAGCAGTATCGTCCGCATACCTGACTGTGTTAATGGTTGTTCTTATAAAGATGTTTTAAATATTTGGTCGGAGTAAAGGTTAAACAGCAACGGCGTTTTTGAATATTTAAATAAAATTATTAGCATTAAACAGCATCTTACTTTTCTCTTATTTTCCTTCTTTACAACAATTTAAATAACAAAAGCTATTCTTAGACATTCAAAATTTTACAAGATACTTTTTAAACTCTTTAAAAAAAAAAGGAAGTCAATACGTCTGAAACCTGACTTGAAAAGGTTTCTTCAACGTGCTTTTTAACAACATGAGCACGAAGATGTTGTCGAATGGTCTCATGGGACACATTCAAACCCGATTTTCTTAATTCTGCCGCTCTTTTACGCAGCGTCAATTTCGAGGGTCCCGTGAAAACAAGGACACAATTCATTTTTCGACTTTCGGAGTGACTTTGCCTACCGAGTCACGTTTTGGCGGCCGCGAAATGTGTCATTTTAAGCCCCTTTGAATGAGAACAAAAAAAGGCTACTTCGAACCGACGCGCAAATAAGTGCGTCGTAGACAAAGATTCCTTCTACCGATTTTTTGTTAAATTGCATCTACCAACAATGAATTATCGCGGACACGTTCTTACTTCAACGACTGTATTTCTCTGAAATGTTGCCCTATCAATAACTGTTGATCTTTATTCAGAGATAATGAAACAGTGCCTAAATCTTTGTTTTGTCTAGATCTTCGTTCATTTTTCTGTTTATGTTTAACGCTATTTCGATCATTCTCAATGCCAAATTAACGAACTTTTTGAATTATTTGTGGCATTCGAATTTGATGTTCGTATTTGTCATCATCAGTTTCTTCTCTTTCATCTATAATACGACTCGGCATTCAATCCCTTGTGCTCTTATTAGTCAATTATTGCTATACATTTTTTAACTGTTTAAATGTTCCTTTGACATTTGCGTTAAATTTTTCGTCACGGCTCTTTTTTTTCCATGTTATAAATGCTACAATATTTTTTTTCCATGATATAGCTTTAAAATGATATATTAAACATTAGTTTATTATTTACAGCATACGTCCGAGAAATTAATTGTCTCACTGTGCATGTAATAAAAAACAAAACGTTTTGGGGACTACGTAAGTTCGGATGAGCCTGCATATTTTGCTTCATCAATTATTAATGTTGTCACCTCCATTTACTGTTGTTTCCATTTTCAACAAATCGATATTTTTCTTATTAAAAAATGGGTTAAGTTCACTTCGTTTATTGGAGTTTCCGTGCCCTTTTGTATTTATAGGAAATGAGGATACTTATTTAAAAATTAATGAAATATTAGATATTAAAAGATCCGAAATGAATTGGGAAATAATTAAGAACTCAATTTATTTATTGTTTTCATCAAGTAAATATTGTTCTAATAGCCTGTCATTTGCTGTAATAACAAGCTCTTAAGGTAATTTGGTCGTAATAAAAATAAATAATATTTTTTACGTTTAATCAATAATCTCACGAATGAGTTGTTCATTTCTACAGCTCATTGTTAACATCATTGTTGATTCAATCAGATTAAGAACCATTAGAAAAATCGATCAATGAACTTGCATTTTTCTTCTGCGTTGGGATTTTGGAATCTTTAGTACTACACAACAGTTATCATCACTCTACTAGATACTTTATTTTTGCTCTTGACGCCTGTTTCACTAACCATGTTAGCATCATCAGGAACAATGATTGACAGTCAATCATCATCCCTGGTGTAATATTTGTTAATTATGGTGGTAACTGTCAGGTTACTCTTAGTCTCATGATTTCTTCATTAACTTTGAACTCTCGAACATCGACTACTCATGCAAATACCCGCAGACAGCAGAAAGTCGTTTAACTTAACAAAGATTTGGAAAAAATTATATCTTGGGGTGACAGTAGCCAAGTAGAATTTCTTCTAAAAAATGTTACTGTTGCTGAATCCGATATAGTTTTCTCGGGACACGCCAGTTCTTTATCATCGCCATTCAATTTGCCGAGCGTTAATTTGGGAGTAAATATGTTTTGGCATGAACCTGTTGCATCTACAGTAATGAGAGCTTCCTAAAAGCTGGAAATTTTATTTCGCACCAGAAAACGTTAATCTTTACAATACCTGTTAATTGTGTACAAAGTTCAAGTTCGACCAACGACGAAATACTGCTTCCATATTTGGGGCTCTGTTTTCAAATATGTTGGATTCTATTCAGAAGAGAGCTGTTCTCCTGATTGAATACCCAAACCGATAGCTGAAGTGCTATTGATAATGGACCCATAAACTTATAACTGCAGCCCATCTCTGGCTCTGATGGGAACATCAATTCCTATATTAGTGCCCAGTTTCAACTTTTTATGTCAAATAGTTTCGGAGAAATTCGGTTGTGACAGAGGGACAGACAGACAGACACCGAAGTAATCTTATAAGTGTCCGTACGGAACCCTAAAAATTACAGAATCTAAATCGATCTGACAGTCACAATTTAAAGTTATTTTTGAAAATACTGGGTGATTCAAAAAGGGTAACAAATTAGTATAAATAGCATATCCATATCATCAGAATATCCAATACGGGGTTGATGGAGTTAGACCTGTTCATACTTGTTTTAACATGTTTAATCTGAGAACTCTTGGATCCTCACCACGTTTATATACGAGTATACTCTCAAGTTCTTGTTACATTGGATGTAAAGTTGATAAATTATATTTTTTTTGTTTACGTCTCTAATTAAAAGTTTCGTTTTATTCTGATTATTTATTCTGATATTATCGTATATATATAATATATACGATAATAAGTGTGGATATGTAGTAAGACATTTTTAGAACTTTTAATAATTAAATATGTACAGTCCCTGGCCAAGTTATTAGACGCACTGTATTTTTTTTAGTAATTTTATGTTTCTTAAGAGTTTTTATGCAATAATGGTATATTTAAACTACAATATTATTGATTTTTATTTAAAAGAATTGTTGTAGACTACATATTTGTATTTATTTTTAACATATGGCAACACTATGTTGACAAAGTGATACATGAACGTAAATAAGTACAAACCTGTATCAGTCGCGATCGGAATCGAGTCAGGTACGGACGTGTTTCTGTGGCTTTATGGACTGTGACTGTTTGTTTAACAGTTTTATACTACTCAGTTATTAGTTTATTTTATATGCAGTGTTTTAAAAAAGTAATTGGACTATTTTCATTATGGGTAGAAAAGGCGATCTTTCACCACGTAAAAAAGCTGAAGTGAAGGCCCTTGTGATTATAAACCGAGAAATATCACGAAGATTGGAGGTTTCTGAAGCTAGTGTACGACGCATAAAAAAGAAAATTGAGTCAGGGAAGGAATTAAGCCCGAAAAGAAAGAAAAGATTCGGTAGAAAACCAATTTTCACTCCACGGTCAGAGAGATGTTTGAAGAAAATTTGTGTAGAAAACAGATTTGCTACCACAAAGGTAATAAAATCACAACTCCAGGATGCTAGCGTAAATGCTTCTGAGCGCACTGTTCGAAGAAAATTGAAAGAATTAGATTTTAAGGCCTGTCGCCCCGCCAGGAAGCCCAAGTTAACAGCTGCAATGAAAGCAAAGCGCCTGAAGTGGGCCAAACAATGGCAAGACAAAGATGTGGACTTCTGGAGATCGGTAGGATACAGCAATTTAATCAATAATTGATACATTATTATCATTTTCGGTTAAATAAAAGCAAATAAACATGGAAGTTTATATATTTTTCCTATTTTTGACAAGTCTGCTTCAGTGACGAAAGCACATTCGAAATTTTGCAGAATAAAGCTCAGTATGTGCGTCGTCGTCATGGAGAAAAGTTTCATCCTGATTGTGTCGTCCCGACGGTTAAACATCCCACCAAAGTGATGATTTGGTCAGTCATCAGCGGCAAGGGCACTGGACGTCTGTACGTCGTCAAAGGAATAATGAGGCAAGATCAGTACAAAAAAGTATTACAAAATCGGTTGATTCCGCAGCTCAGAGAATGGTTTCCAAATGGGGAACCATTCACTTTCATGCAAGATGGAGCTCCCTGCCACACTGCTCGGTCTGTTAAAGCTTTTTTGGCAGAAAAAAATATCCCTCTGTTGGATTGGCCGGGTAATAGCCCATTGAAAATGTGTGGGAGCTGATGAAAAGAGAAGTAGCTAAAGATGTGATTACCAACAAAACCCAGCTCCTAGAAAAGATTATTCATGTGTGGAATCATCATCCTCAAATGCAAGAGACAGTACAATCTTGCATTGATAGCATGCCGCGCAGAATTAAAGCTTTGATAGCGGCTAAAGGTGGCTCAACTAAATATTGACTTTTACTAACATTAATTTCACTTTTCTTTAAAACTTAATAAACTTATGCTTTTCTAAATTAATGCTGTTTTATTTATGTCAAATAAGTAGGTAATTGATTGGATAATATAAAAATAAAAAACAAATCAATTTAAATTAATAAAAACGGTACAATATCACTCGGTAATTAATATTTTATATGAAATCTTGCAGTGCGTCTAATAATTTGGCCAGTGACTGTATATATATATATATATATATATATATATATATATATATATATATATATATATATATATATATGTATGTATGTATGTATGTATATATATATATATATATATATATATATATATATATATATATATATATATATATATATACAGAGTTACTGTGGATTTCTGGAATGAAAATATGACCATTTAACCCAACTTACCTTAGTCCAAAAATTCGCAATAAGTGGCGCCCCCTACAATTTACAACAAAACTGTGAGCTAATTTCGATTTCACATCTCAGAGACCCCCTTAACACCGAATCTTGTACAAATAGTACAATCGTTAAAGAAGCTTTAAGGAAAACTAAAATAAAAGTGTAACTATGAAAATTACAAATTTTTGGACTAAGGTAAGTTATATATATATATATATATATATATATATATATATATATATATATATAAATATATATATATATATATATGTATATATATGTATATATATATATATATATATATATATATATATATATATATATATATGTATATATGTATATGTATATGTATATGTATATATATATATATATATATATATATATATATATATATATATATATATATATATATATATATATATATATATATATATATATATATATATACATATACATATACATATACATATACATATACATATATCACTGAGGACTTGCGCCGTTGTTAGCAAAGAATACATTGATGGCAAAAAATGTTCTCGAAACACATTTTCAAGAATGCTAGCGGTCACGTTTTTACATGACAGACTGTAGAATCGTCATTATACCGATCAAAAAGAATGTCGATTTAGAATATCAGTGAGAATTATTTATGTATTGTTGCTCTCTTAACTGCGGGTTTTGTTTTATTAATTGATAGTACAAACTAAAATAGAGATATTTTTCAATGCTTATTTCGGCACGCCTTTGTCGTTATCTTTATTTTAAGCACGCGCAAGATTAAAGAAAGAAAGTACACTAGCGTCAGAAAGTTTTTGCCTACGTAGTTATTTCAGTCCCAAGACAACAAAAACCCAGATAATATATTTTTTTTTTTAATTTTAATGAATTATTATTTATTTTCACATTATTTACTGTCTAGTAAATCAGAAAAATATTCATGATTTTCCAGGATTTTTCTCATCTATGTGACCTCCTTTGTTTTTAATTACCGCTTTACAGAGGTTCGGCATTCTGTCCAGTAGTTTCTTCGGTTTTTTTAACCCATTCTGCTTGTAAAGGTTCCCACAAGTGATTTTCTGATGTTGGATTGAGTTTTCGAACACACCTGTCCAGAGGGTCCCACAGTAATTCGATGGGGTTTAAGTCGGGTGATTGTGGAGGCCAAGTCATCACTTCCAGTACGTCATCGGATTTCCACTAGTTCAAAAGTTCTCTAATTTGTTTAGCAGAAAAATTTTAGGGTCGTTTTCATGCTGAAAAAATAAATTTCCCCTGAAAAATATCTCTTCCAGAAAGAAGCATTTGAGTTAGCAAAATTTCTTGATACTGTTCTTTTCGTATGATTCCTTGTATCCTAAAGATTTTTTCAACTTTACCGTTGCCAAAATAACCCCATTACTGAACCTCAACCATGTTTTACTGTAGGCAACTGACAGGCTTCCAACATCCTCTCTCCAGCTGACCGCCGCACGTAAACTCGTCGATTTGAACCGAAAATTTCGAATTTAGATTCATCACTTCAAAGGACGGAATTCAATCGTTCTGATGTCCAATTTTCATGTTCTCGGGCCCATTCTAATCATTTACGTTTATTCACTTGCCTAAGAAGTGGTTTCCTCACTGCAACTCTCCCGTGTGGTCCACCTTCTGCTAACCTGTTCTTCACGGTTGTCACGCTGATGGGGATGGGCCGCTCCAGGTTTACTTGAGCCGTGATTTCTGGTGCAGTTAGGCGGCCATTACGTCTGCTAGACATTGTTATAGTTCTGTCTTGAGCGGGAGTCGTTTTTTGCTGAACGTTTTTGGTTGAGAATTCTATGTCCCTCAGAAAATTTTTTTATGATGTAATCCACCGTTCTCCTTGGTATCCGCATATCACTCGCGATTTGTCAACTCGAGTGACGATTTTGATGTCTCACAATTATCAGAGCCCGATTTTCAATGGAAACTTCTTTCGTTTTTGGCATTTTCACAAAACAATTGAGCCTGTATCAATGACAAAGTACGGTTTGCGAATGATTAATTTTCAAAAGGGCAATGGTATTTATAGCATAGTTTTTATCATAAAATGTCACTAGGAATTTCCATAATCCCTAGAAACTTGAAATGAGTTCTTACTTCCACTGGAATTCTCAGAAATCACCTCAAAACGATTATCATGCATAAGTTCGAAATTTGTTCTAATTGGCTTTTAATTTGTGATTTCACCAAAAAGGCTTATCTAAATAATTTTATGATGGACACTTGTTAAGAACAATTAATTTTACTTAAAATAACGAAAGGGTTTACTTAGGTATTAAATTTTGGCAGTTACATTGAAATTTCTAGGTGGGCAAATACTTTCTGACGGGAGTGTATATATAAAGACTATGTTGTTATCGTTATATGAGGCACGCGCAGTTGTAAATTGATGGAATTTTTTCTCTTTTTACTACAATGATTGATATAATTTAAAAGATAACGATAACAGCTAATTGAAACCTACCGTTTGAAGCTTGCGCAGTATTAGAACAAAATAAGAATTCCTTTATTAAGGATAACAATCTCCCTTATTAACCAAGTTATAACAAAGCTTATTTGAGAGGTTCGTTAGCCTTATCACTATTATGGTATATGGTAGGGCTTTTTAGTGTTCTGTATGGAACACTTATAAGATAACTTCGGTGTCGTCCGTCTGTCACATCCAATTTTCTGTGAAACTATTTGACATAGAATTTGGCACTAACATTAGGAATTAATGACCTACCATAGTCATGTAGTTTTGAAAGTTAAATTTTGACTTAAACGGTTAGTTTTGGGGGGTGAAAACGGAAGTGAAAAAATTTTTTTTTTAGCCAGGACATCAAGTGGGGTGTCAAATAAAAGGTTGTGAAAATACAAGTTCATAAATAATATATATATATATATATATATATATATATATATATATATATATATATATATATATATATATAATGTAATATATTCTCCACAGGGTGCATATTGTACGAAAAAACGGGAGCAATACCTTTAATATTTATCTGGTATAAAAAAAAAATTCAAGTCAGTTTTCAGTAAAGATCGGAAAAAAACTTTGATAAAAACTAATTTGGGGTGTATTTTGTGAAATTATTGCTCTTTTGTATCTCCGTAACAAAATGTTTATTTTAAAAACAATTAACTTACGGAACATTAATTGCGCAAGTCCGACTTGCACTTGGCCGGTTATTTTTTCTACTTACGTATACAAGGTACTAAGAAAATATACTAAAATTGAAATTATAATATTTTCTTAGAAATAACACTAGCAACAATCAATTAATGTTAGGGTTACGTTGAGATTTGGCACAACACTTAATTTTTGTACTGGACACGAGTCTTCCTAACTATGCCATCAGCGATGTCTGGTTGTCGGCTCACTAATCACTCCTGATGATAATAACATGATTAGCATAACCCTGGTCGAGTTCAGAAATAGTGTTTGGCGTAGTGATGATAACTGTTATGTTAAGATAATGTCATTTTTATACATACAGCCTTTTTTCCTGGGACCTGGAATGGCCTTACCCCTTTACAGTTCTAATTCACTGTAATCGGGTAAATGAGATATAATTTTATTTATTTTTAAAAAATGATTATAGCGCCTATTAAATTACGGGCCAATCCATTTTGGCCTTCTTAATATATTTTAAATTTGTCGATTCATTTTTAAAATAAAGAAAAGAAAAGAAATTACAAACATAACACAAAAACGAAACTAAAAAAAAAAGTTATATTCACTTCCTCACATCGTTAATATAAAGACTCACAATAAGGAAGTGCTTACTTTAAGGTATGTGGCAACGTAGCTTTTCGCTTGCTTACCGCTACACGCAATCACGTGTTATTTATTTTTATTTAGTATCGATGTATATTAATTAATTAAAGCGATACTTTGGATTATTTATTAAAAATATATCAATTATTAAGTATTGATAACTGAAAGAATGCGTGTGCGAGGCACGCGTTTATTCTATTATCTTCTAAAAGAAAGTCGGATCAGTGCAATATATGTGATTCAAAATTTAAAAGAACTCCCACGATCGCGCGCGCCTTCTTCTTCAAGCTACGTGACCACAGCGAAAATTTACTTCATAAAATACATTAAAAAGTAATATTTATCTAATATTTTTGCAAGAAATAGAAGGTAAACTGCCTTTATATTTTCACAAACGAAAGCAAAGTAATTTTTATGTATATATTTTTTTGTTACTTTTTACTTTTTAATGCACATACGACAACAAGAATTGTATAAAACGCATTTAATAGAAGAAAAGGTATGGATTCCTATCTTTTACGTGTTAAATATCTGAAACTTTTACAATTAATTATGGCAATACTGCTTGGTAAACCATCTTTATATTGAAACAGTGAATATATGATGCTAAAATCTATTATTTCTCAAAATCTCAAACAAAACTACTTTTAACAGTTACTCGTAAGAAATACCTTAAAAATTGAAAAACCTTTTTATGTGCAATTGCGTATATATTGCGCATGCTTTTAGTAATAATCACAATAAAGGTATGTTGAAAATAAACGTTGCAAAAATCTCTCTAATAAATGACTTTATTGCCCATTAACTCAGTACCACCGGCAGCATATTTCCATATTTTTACGACACCTAGCAAATAATTTCTATTTTATTAAAATATAAATATTTTAACGAAAATTTTATTATAAAAATATCACTAGAATTCACATGACATGTTATAAGCACATCCTGTTCCGCTGTTTTTATTACAAAATAATTGCGACAGTAACCTCCAAACTTAAATTAAAATTGACGAAAATACATCAACGAAATTGATGCAACAGGTAACATTCGTTGACAATATTGTGCGTAAAATTTCTCTCTCTCTCTCTCTCTTTTCTCTCTTCTATAATATATATAAAATGCAACGTTTCTCTGTCTGTCTGTCTGTCTGTCTGTCCGTTAGTGCGCCTATCACTGAAGAACCACTTATCCGATTTACGTACTTTTTTTTTAAAAAACATACATATGTTCTCTGGCCAGGTTATAGGCCATATTTTATTACGATAGGTAGCATAAGGAATGAGCAGTGACGTAAAATAATGAATGATGTCGGAAATAAGTTTGCCGCTAGCGCGTGCCTTTGCAATACACAGCCTAAACCATTAAATATGGAACAATATTATGTAGCAAAGAATATCTGTAATGTATAATCTATAATATATATAAAATGCAATGTCCCTCTGTCTGTCTGTCTGTCTGTCCATTAGTGCGTTTATCACGCGGGAACCACTTATCCGATTTACCTGTCTTTTTTTAAATTCATACATATATTCTTTGTCCAGGTTATATAATAATAATAATAATCTACTGTCTGACTGTCCGTTAATGCGCTTATACCTCGAGAACCACTTATCCGATTTACGTGATTTTTTAAATTCATACATATGTTCTCTGACCAGGTTATAGGTGTATATTTTATTACATCTTAATATACATAAAATGCAACGTATCTCTGTCTGTCTGTCCGTTAGTGCGCTTATCACTGGAGAACCACTTATCCGATTTTCGTACTTTTTTTTTTTTTAAACATACATATGTTCTCCGGCCAGGTTACAGGCTATATTTTATTACGATAGGTAGCATAAGGAATGAGCAGTGACAATAATAGTAAATGAAGTCGGTAAAAAAGTTTGCCGCTAGCGCGTTCTCTTGCAATACACAGTCCAAACCATTAAATATGGAACAATATTATGTAGCAGAGAATATCTATAATATATATAAAATGCAATGTCTCTCTGTCCGTCTGTCTGTCTGTCCGTCCGTTAGTGTGCTTATCACTGGAGAACCACTTATCCGATTTACGTGCTTTTTTTTTAAACATACGTATGTTCTCTGGCCAGGTTATAGGATATATTTTATTAGGTGACATAAGGAATAGGCAGTGACGATAATAGTGAATCAAGTCGGAGAAAAGTTTGCCGCTAGAGCGTCCTCTTGCAATACACTCCCTAAAGCATTAAATATGGAACAATATCATGTAGCAAAGAATACAATATATATAAAATGCAACGTCTCTCTGTCTGTCTGTCTGTCCGTTAGTGCGTTTATCACTTGAGAACCACTTATCTGATTTACGTGTTTTTATAAATTTATACATATGTTCTATATAATTCGATATAAGCCTAGATAATGGGAGATAAGGTGAGATAATGGGAGATAAGGAGAAATAATGGGAGATAAGTCGAGATAAGCCTCGATAATGGGAGATAAGGTGAGATAATGGGAGATAAGTATAAATAATGGGAGATAAGGAGAGATAATGGGAGATAAGCAGAGATAAGTCTAGATACTGGGAGTTATGGTGAGATAATCGGCGATAAGGAGAAATAATGGGAGATAAGGAGAAATAATGGGAGATGAGCAGATATAAGCCTAGATAATGGAAATTATGTAGAGATAATGGGAAATAAGGAGAAATATTGGGAGATAAGGAGAAATAATGGGAGATATTTTATTTCGTTGGGTAACATAAGGCAGCAGTGACGATAGTAGTGAATCAAGTCCACGCGAGCGGAGCCGCGGGCCCGGCTAGTTATATATATATATATATATATACAGTGGCGAACAAAAGTATAGAAACATTTAAATTCCCATCTCTAGCCTTAACATTTAAACAGTTTACAGTTACAATATTTATTTATTAATCGTGTCCATGCTAACAAACATTTCGAAGATTAAAACAGTTATGGTTTATTAGAAATTTTCTTAGTTTTTAACGTAACAAAATTGTGCACAAACAAAAGTATGGAAACATTTTTGTTACAAAATAAAAATTCCACTAAGACGTCGAGAATATTTAATATTTAGTAGGATATCCTTTCGCGTCAATCACTGCTTGACATCTTCTGTCCATAGAGTTAATAAGGCTAGCACAAAAATCGGATGGTATTTTTTCCCATTCTTGTTTAATGCGATCCAAAGTTCGTCCCGGTTTTTTATATTTCTTTTCCTAATTTGTTTATCCAGATAGTGCCAAAGAGTATTTCTGTAGTCCACCTCAGCGGAGCTAGTTGATTATATACAGTATATTCTCGATATCATCGTATGGTATTAATACTTTTGTCGAAATTAATATTGTTGCCACTGTCGCACAGTGTGTCGACTAGTACAAGTTAGCTGGACAAAATTATTTTTTCACTTATTTCAATTGTTTATGTATATTCTAGGCATATTAAGTTATTTTAAGAAAAATTCATCGCGTTGGTTTTTTTTATGGGCGTGGCTAATTTTTTCCCCTAAATTAGTCAGCTAGGCAGACATATTTAACGATAACTCGGGAACAACTTGTCAGATTTTTATAAATAAAACATTAAAAAATCCGTAACAAAATTTTATTAAAGTTGATTGAATATTATTTTATTCTATCTTTTATCGTTTTGGAGTTATTAAGAAATTAATGGAGAGAAAAAAAAATTTTTTCGTGTAAAATTCATTATTTTTTTTTCGGTAAAAAAGCGCAATAACAAAATAAAAACAAAATATTATACATTTTCCTGACAGCTGCGTATCTGGAAAATAAAATAAGGTATTAGTCATCAAAATCGGTTAATAAATGTGGGTTTTATTCACAATTTACCGCAGGTACTCAATATCGATAAAATTTGTGTAATACAGCCACCCTTGCATATCGCGGTAGGATTGCATCAGCTTAGCAGGTAGATAACGGAACTAAAGGGCAAGGGTGTTTTGTATGGTTATTAGAATTAAAAATTATAATACAGTGTCTTTCATTTGGCTGCATTTCGCTTACCTGTATTTTTTGTCCAGCTACACAAAACATTGTATAACAAAAACAAAATATTCTGCGTATGTGCACGAATTTTTCTACAAACTTGAATGTGCAACTAAATGAAAGACACTATTATTATTTTTAATAATAATCAGATGAAAAATCATTTATTGCATTTGTCAATTAAAAATAAAACAATTAATCCATATTACTTAGTTTTATTGACACAAAAAGGATAAACTCAAATAATACCTGCCTTTCAGGTAGGTAACTTGTGCATTATACATACATAAGTAGTTGGTATTTTAAAATGTTTTTGATTTTTTTAAGGTACATATTTCTTGCTGTTCGGTTCAAAAAAAAAATTGTTTTTGAAAATTCCAGTCAAAAATTGTTTTTTTCTTTAATTTTAAAATAAATGTTATAAATGCTCTGTAATAAATTTAGCATAATGACACTGACTGTAATTATATGTAAAATAAGAATACTCATTTATTGATAAAGAAAAATTTACAAGTCAAGGTTTACATGCTTAGTACAAGCACTACATAACTAAAAATAGTAGCTTAAACGACGATTCCTCGAAATCTTTGCGAGGTCTTCCTGCAGGAGTCATATTCTCACTTGATGTTGAAGGTTGTGGCGCAAAAGAACTCGCAGTAAACTGTATGTCTGCCTCATTCAACCAATTCTTATTTTTAATTAAAAAACGCTCCTTCGACTTTCCTGAAGCCAACCATTTGGCACCAAACTTATTAGACAAGTTGGATATCTTCAACTTTATTTCTTTTTGGCTGCTTTCAGTAATATCACCAAAGTGAAATTTTGAAGAAAGAAAGTCATATACACGCGAGTTTTTTTCATTCTTCGTGTGTTTCAACCACTTCTCAAAAAAGGCTACCCTTGAAATAGAGTAAACGTGTTCTGGAAGAAAAGAAAAAAAAACATGTTGTACTGAAGTGTGCTAAACAATATGTGTAGTTTTACGAAGAATAAAGTTATTTCTGTGTAATATCTAAAAACTAGCCCGGATAGAGGTGAATGTCTGTATATTCTGAACTTTCAAAGTTTTTTTTTAAAAAACACGCTAAATTATATAGGCTATTTAAAAAAAAAAATACTAAAAATTCAAATTAATAGATTCTGATTAAAAAAATACATTAAAAAATAGTACTTACCCTCAGTATTAATATTCATCACAAAAACTTTCACAATATTACAATATGTCACTATAAGATGTGCCCGAAAGTGTCGCTAAATTGCAACTGATTGATTGAAAGAGCTGCATTAAACTCATTACCTGACTTCTGACGCTTATGACTCGCCACTTGCAAATTTGATAAACAACCTTTTCTCGGAATTCGGGGTTTGGTGGTGTTGTTTACGTTTTGCAAATAAGATTTCCTGGAAATCATAACATGAATTTTGTCCACCTACGCGACACACTGTGTGTCGCTAAGAGAAATCACGTAAAGAAATGGGCGCAGGTAATTTCCACACCACTAATCCGTTTATGACCTAGGCATATTTAAGGGATTGTAATTGCAGAAGTAAATTCCACATCGAGTACTTTCAGGTAGAGGATGATGGTTGATAAATGGGTGGTGGTACGCACCGGCCTGTTCAATTAAATCATTATTAAACCCTTCTACATATCAGTTTAGTACATATTATTAATTTGTGATTATTACTTGGTTGTGCGTATATTTTTTTTAAAGTGTTGCTAATATGCACCTTTTCATACTGCACTAAATATTTTACACAGTTATTTACAGTGGTTTTGCAAACGGTCATTACATTCCATTATTATTTTGCTTATTGCGTGATAAGAGAGCTGAAACACACAAAAACCTCTTCACATTATTAAAATGATTTATTCTACAGATACACTGTATTTCAATCCAGAGAAAATTACTTTTGACTTCGAAAAATCTGTTCATAAGGCAGTATTTGAAGTTTGGCCAAATGCTAAAATGTTGGGATGTAGATTTCATTTACACCAATCTTGGTTTCGCAAGATACAGAATCTAGGTCCAGTTAAAGAATACTGCGACAAAAATTCTGAAATTGGTCGTTGGTTAAAGTATTGTTTCGGCTTGTCCTATTTAGCACCCGACAAATTAGGTGACAGTTTTGCATACGATTTATATTCTATAAAACCTGAGAATGAACGTTTAAATAAATTTTGTGATTACCTACTAGAAACGTATATAGAGGAAGGAGCCGATTTTCCAGTTGAAATATGGGCAGAATCGAGTCCATCTTTAAGTCGAACGACTAACTGTTGTAAGTCCTTCCATTCCCATCTAAATAATTCTTTTTATTCTACACATCCGTCTCTGTATACTTTTATCGATAGGCTGAAAGAATTTCAGGTTAACGTATATATATAAAAATACAAAGTGTCAACGAGTCTAAAATAAGTAATAATCATAATAATCAAAAATTAAAATATTTAAAAAATCTTTATGAACAAAGACAATTAGGAAATATTAATCGTTTCCATTTTTTAAAATGTTTGTCTCCTATTTTTCTCAACCTGTTTTGTAAATATATATAAATAGATATGTTTAGGTTTGTAGCATTATCTAGTATATGTAAGGAAATTTGTCCCATTGTATTTTATTTATTTAGCAAAAACTTCATGTTTTATCAATATTATTCTACTATGAAATAAAAACATATATTTTTGCAAATATTTTCAATAAAAACTGATTTAAAAGAAATCCGTCCAATTTTATTTAGATGAATAAAGCATAATTATATTTGCTTGGTGTGGAAATTACCTGTAAGATTTAAGCACCCTTATAAGGTTAGTGTGGAATTTACCTGTTGTATTAAGGGCGGTAGTCTTGGTGTGAAATTTACTAACGCCGAAAGAAATCACCCTCCGATATTTAGGGATTCTTTTCACATTTCAAGGTACCTAGCTCTCGATAAACATGATTTCAAATTTGTATCTATTTTGGTTGGTTCGGGTATTCCTGTTCCTCTGTGGTATAGACATGGTTGCCGGTTTATTACTATCTTACATATCTTCAGCTATCGTAGATCCAATATTTTCATTGTCCACGCATATGTGTTCTTACTATTGATCTCTGTTGATTGTAACCACTCTTTCTTCTGTCTATATATTTATTTTATCATATTTTTCTTGGAACGGTTTTAATTAAATGTGAAATTGTGGTTGTTGGGATTAGACTGTGCCTATTTGGAGTAATTATCCTACGTTCCGCCTACGAATGCACCATTTTAAATCCTGCGAAAAATAAATCTCTGAACTCGAAGATTTTATGCACTTCCATTCCGTCAGATCGTCAGTATAAAGGACTTTCCACTATACAAAATAAGTAGATATCTTGCAAATCTTCTAAATCCTAACACAGAAAAAATATTTCTTAAGAAAAAAATTTTAACATAACACACACTTCTTCATTTGCCAAAGTAGGAGTAAACCCATTTCCATAATTTGGAGAACCGTTATGCTTGCCAAGCCACACTGCCAGTTAATCGGCCAGCTTCCGATAGTTGGATAGTACTGCAGCAACTACCTAAGTTCATGTACGCTAAAGATGGTATTCCATTTAGATCGATATCCTTATAAAATTTTTTGTTTGCTTTGTTAGTTACTAGTCAAATTGTCGGACTTTGTTTTAAGGGTCTTTTTAGTGTTCCGTACGGTGTCTGTCTGCCTGTCCGTCTTTCTGTCTGTCTGTCACATCCGATTTTCTCCGAAACTATTTGACATAGAAAGTTGAAATTTGATACTAAGATAGGAATTGATGGCCGCCTCATCAGAGCCGTGTAGTTTTGAAAGTTAAATTTTGACTTAAGGGGTTAGTTTTGGGGGGTGAAATCGGAAGTGAAAAAAAAAATTTTTTACTAGGTCATCGAGTGTGGTGTCAAATGAAAGCTTGTGAAAACATGAGTAAAAAATGTATATATAATGTAATAATTGCTCGCACTTTTCTTTGTATTATTTTTAAAAAATCGCGAAAAATCGCTGTCCCCCCTCTCGAAAAGTACTTATCAAAAAATTTTGAAAAAATCCTGGAATATTCTCCACGGGGTGTAGATTGAACGAAAATTATCACGAGTGCATTACCTTTAATAATTTATCTGGTATATAAAAAAAAAAAAAAAATTCAAGGTCATCAGTTTTCATTAAAGATTGGAAACAAACTTTGTTGAAAACTCATTTGGGGTGTGTTTTGTGAAGTCACTGATCATTTTATACCTCCGTAACAAAATTTTTTCTTTTAAAAGCAATCAACGTACGGAACACTAATTCCGCAAGTTCAACTTGCACTTGACCGTTTATTTTGAATAAACTGCATTAAAACTACTACCACAAAAATTACAGCGTTTATTTAAATTTTTTATGACACTCATGTTGGCTGTGTGTCTAGTTCTATTGCAGGAATAAGATTTAAATATTTTGCCAATTATTAGACTCTTACATTTGTCAAAACTGTGAAATTTGTTCTTGTTCGTAAATTTTAAGTTAGATATACTACGCTTTCTTTGCTAAGTCAAACTTTCTTTATCCGAAGATGGTTTCTTTAAAGGTAATAACCGTATGTGTTTTGTTTAAAATAAACATAAACAAATAACTCCAAGGCAACACAAAAAATATTTATCAATAACTTTCTTTGTATGTCATATCGATAGAGGCACACGTAATAAATTATTTTAAAAAGCATATTAACTTTAATTTTGGGGTTAATGAAAACCAATTTAAGTCTAAAAAAACCTCTTTAATTTTAAAAAATAACAAACTTATATGTCTCGAATATCCCGTTCTAATAAGCCTTCAAATTATTTGTGACAATGTATCGTATGTCACAGGTCAATTTAAAACCTTAAGAATTACTAAGTTCGGAATAACCGAGTTGTAGAGACATAAACCTGCCCCATTTAACAGTATACGAGGCGTTTTAAATTATATGTAGTATTTGAATAAAAGAAAAACTACTTGTGCACACGGAAAATTATATCGCACTTCTGAAAAATTTATATGCGATTTTTTTTAAAATTATTATTTAATTTAAATTTGTTTAATTTGTTTTATTTTACTTTTCTTTCGTGTCGTGGATGTCTGTTTACAGGACGAAATAATTAAACACCATTTGCAGGGCTCCAGAAAATCGTTACGATTTAATAATGATGGTTAGGGTTCTGTACGGAACACTTATAAGATCATGTCTGTACGTCTCTCTGTTTGTCTGTCTGTCACCCTAGATTTTCTCCGAAACTATTTGACATAGAAAGGTAAAATTTGACACTAATATAGAAATTAATCGCCTCATCAGAGCCGTGTAATTTTGAAAGTTAAATTTTAACTGAAGGAGTTAGTTTTAGGGGGTGAATTCGGAAGTGAAATTTTTTTTTTACCAGGTCATCGAGTGGAGTGTCAAATAAAGGCTTGTAAAACAGTAGTTCAAAAATATGTATAATGTATTACTAGCGCACACTCTGTTTATATTATTTTTAAAAAATTGCGTCAAATCGCTGTCCCTCTCCTTATCTCGAAAAATACTGATCAAAAGTTTTGAAAAAATTCTCCACAGGGTGTAGATTGAACAAAAATTATCACGAGTGCATTATATATATATATATATAAATCAATTTCATCAGTTTTCAGTAAAGATCGGAAAAAAACTTTGTTCAAAACTCGTTGGGGGTGTGTTTTGTGAAGTGATTGAACATTGTTTACTACCGTAACAAAAAATTTTATTTTAAAAGCAATCAACGTACGGAACACTAATTGCGCAAGTGCGTCTTGCACTTGGGCGATTATTTTTAACATCATTTGACATGATATCTAGACCACACACTACAACTAAAATTAACAAAAATTAACTTAAATTAACTTAAAATATTGCTTTTAGAAGGTTTAATTACAAAAAAAATTTTAACATTTAAGAAATAATTTTATTATACTAGTTCTAGGACCTGGTGTGAACCCTCTTGAAGTTCTTTAGAGAGTTTTCTTATATCCGGTTCATGTCTGGTTATTTTCAGTGTCACACATGCTTCCTAGTTGTCTGTTGTCAGCCTGCTTCGGTACGGGTTTAAAATCACTCTTATATGGGAAAAAAAGTTGTTCACAGATATAGGATGATCCGAAAGCTGTAAGCATGGCAAACGCTACTTTCTTAAGACAAATAAATTTCTCTGGTAAACTCATCTCGTTTGAATGGTTCTGGTAGTCACCTTCTAATACCCTTCTTAATTCTACAAATTTCGGAGCTTTTAAATTCAATGTATTGAAAATCAAAATCATTAATGTCCATCCATGAGAAAAGCAACTGCTGGAAAAGTCCATTAAATCTGGTTTGATTAAAGAAGCGAACATAGGACCATGTTTATCAAAATCCTGATCCTCTTGATAAACTCCTCTTTTAAATTAGTCATATATTTAAGAATTTCGTCTATTAGTGCACCATCGTCGACACTGGATATATAAGTTTTTAAATTTGGAACATATTGATATGCGTTTATAGAAATATCGCTGATAAATAAATCTATTTTTAATTTGAATGATTTCCAGGATTCGTATAAATCCAGAACTGTTTTGCCTGAACCTTGTAACTTTAAGTTCAGTTCACTGAGATGGTTTGTAATATCAGTAAGAAACATTAACATATAGATCCAATTCTTATCTTCTAGTTCAGGATAAGCATCCACTTGATTTTTTTTCCAACAAGAACGATTTAATTTCGCCCAGACATTGTACAAATCTAGAGAGCACTTTACCACGGCTGAACCAGCGCACATTATTGTGCAATGATATATTTGAATATGCACTTTCTAATTCCTGCAGAAACGCGTTAAATTGTCTATGGATCAGTGAAGAACGACCGACAATGTAGTTAACTATTTTAACCACCCTATCCATCACGGATTTTAAACTTCCAGCGGAGATTTTAGCGCACAAACTCTCTTGGTGAATTATGCAATGAAAATTCAAAACTGATCGACCCATGCGTTCAATAAGAAGGGAAACAAATCCTTTATGTCTTCCAATCATAGCAGGAGCGCCATATGTCGTTACGCAAAAAATTTATTTAAATCAATATTCCGCTTTTCAAAATGTTTAAAAAATTCTGAAAATATATTCTCTCTCCTCTTGTAGTTCCCTGCAATGGGCGCAGACAAATGAGCTCTTCATACACATTGCCATCATCGAAGTATCGCGCAACGATTGCCAGACGGGCAGTGTCATTAATATTGACACTTTCATCTAATGCTAGACTAAATACAAAACTCCGTTTGATAGCGTCTCTCTGCTGTTTTTGGACATTTTGTGTCATTTCGGTAATACGTCTCTCGATGGTCCGCGCTGATGCCGGTATATCCCTAATCGTGGCCAATATTGTATCCTTATTGGGCAAGTCGTCGAATAAAATCTCGCCAGTACTCAAAAACGTTTGCTTCATAAATTCTCCGTCAGTGAACGGCCTACCCTTTTGTGCCAACGATTGTGCAATTTTGAAACTGCATTCAGTTACCTGATTTTTTCCTTGGAAAACTTTGCTAAAGAATGTTGACTGTTTCTCGTATTGTTTACTTGCTCTTTGTATTGCCTCCCTTTTATCAGCGTTATCTTTAAATGACGATTCATGTTTTATCTGGAAATGTCGTTGAACACTAGATGTCCGGAAAACTACGCTTTCCCGACATAGGACACAAATAGCCCGATCGTTTTGCTGTACAAAACCGTAATCTGTTGTCCATGAAGTTTGAAATGATCGAACGACTACCTTCTGTTTCTTCGCGGCTATAACGCAACGTAATTTTAATTTTTAAACTTTTCGACGACTATTGACTGGAACAGATGTTACTTCTATACTAAATGATCCAAACGTGTAGCCGCTTGCTATATATAGAAAAATAATGTTTCCAGAAAATTCCAATAATTACGTTTATTAAATTTCTTAGAACAAAAATTATCATCTACAACGCGCCCATTGCAATCAAAGGGCCGCCTAGCAGTTAAATCTAACAAAAACTAAAGTTCGGCAATATAAAAAGAGTTGCGGCGCGCGTCGGAACGATTGAAGTCAAGTCAAACAAAAACCGCCTTATAGCGGCTCTTTTGATCTGAATTGAGGACGTTTATTTGTGTTTTTTGCCTAGGCTTATATTTTGAGGCTTGCCGTCTTTAATACTTGCCGAAATTAAAGCCAAACCAATGCATTCAGTAAAAATTATAAATTACAAAATATATATTTTTGTAGTTTTTGGTAATAATACCTAGCGACCTATATAATATATCGTTTTTGTTAGTATCGTTAAAGTAATACTGTCTTCGATTATTTACTTAATTTCGAAACATGTCACAGATTACAGAATTAATGTGTAAACTTCGAATAGGTACGCGTGCCATTCAAAATTGCTTGGCGTGCCAGAGATGGCACGCGTGCCATAGGTTGCCGACCCCTGATCTACACATTTGAGCTTGAGAAAGATACAATTTATTATCGAAACGTTGCGAATATAAGAGATATTCTGGCTACGAGTGTCCTTTATTCCCAGAAAAAATCGCCCACTTTTAATTCATATGATTCATAGAATTATTTCCCTTATCCGCCGTCCGTGAGCGTTCTCGCTTCCTGATAAATTTTATGAAAAAAGCCCAAAATAATTGGTATAAATAAGTTGTAATGTAAGTGTCGAATCCAATATAGTTCGCCGCTAATACTTTTGAAAAGGAATACACCTAAGTGACTTTCGCTGTATAAAATTATCGTGCTTGTTATTCATTATTGTCGCTTATATTTATTGTATTGCTGACATCGCAAAAATAATACTAGTTATTTATTTTTAATAACTCTTAATAATAAGCAGTTAGTTTTATTGACAAGCTATACAAGCTATGTTTATTTTTTGTATCTAAAATAAATAATAATTACTGAATTGCAATAGTAAAAATACGAGAATATGTATAATTAGCGTGTTTATCAGACTGCTTTATTTAAATTGACATTTGATGGTCATTAGAGTGACCGGATCTCATAGAGGGGGAAAAAAAATGTCGGAATCTTGTTCGTCTGGACCCCACAAAACGATTCCCCTTTCCAGATATTGAGATAGCCGAAATTTGAGCTCGATTAAACGCCGTTAACCCCCGTGCCGCTCGTCGCTTAAAGTTTGAAAAAATCCAAATTTTTTGGCCAAAAAGCTGACATATGGAGCCATAACTCCAGAATGGTAAATAATAGAAACACAATTAATATCTCAAAAGAAAGCTAATGTTTTTTTATTGTTTATATTCTATACATAATTGTTGTTATTTTAAGTCAAACCGAGTTACAACAGCCTTTAGCCCCAAAAACGTGACCTGGTACCACTAGGAGCATACTTCGTATATTTTGTTATTAAGTGATAAATTTTGCTTTTTTTTTTTTGGTATATTTTTAAGTTTAAAGTAGAAATATAATAAAAAAACAAGTAATACTGATAAGTCTAATGACATTTTTTATTTTAAAATATAAAAATTAGGTATATAATACATACAAAACAGGCACAGAAAAGATACAGACGTAGTACCTACATGAGTTGATAATTTTACATAGTTATCTAATCTATTCCAGAGCTTTTGTTAAAGTAGTTTTTGAAACGTCAGGATATAATGCTCGGCATTTACTTACAACTTGCAGGACATATTGCTTTTGGTCTTCATCTTTTGTCAGAAGGTCGTTAAAGTCGGTTATTAATTTAACACCACGCTCAGCCATATCATTAACTACTTTTAATGTTTTGACAATTTTCAATCCTTTTTGGAAGTCATTATTTTGAGGCCAGGTATTTGGATGTTGTCTTAGGAAATCTGTTTTTATATTCAATTGGTCAAAGAATGTAGACGTTTCTTTGGTAAGTAAATTTACCAATCCTCCATCAACTACCTCTTTTAAGTTTTCTTTCCTAACTTTTGGATTTACAACCCTAGCGTGCTGTGATGGTTCATCTGTGCTACTGAGCAATTTATTAGCCATTAACAACTTTTCATCGTCTGTAATGGTGGGATCAAAAAACGATAATCCCATCAACTTTGCATTCAAATGCCACAAATGGTTCGAAAATTTGGTCAGGGCTATTTCTGCAATGTCGTTGTCACATTCTTTATAGTCTAACAGACTATGCAAAATACCTAAACCTTGCTTTGGTGCAAGATGAGCTTTTGGAGCATTGAACCAAGCTTTACAATAAATTTTAACTAGGAAAACAGAAATGGCACGCACAGAACATTCTTCTTCTTTAGACATCTTAAAATTGACGACGAAAAATGAACATTTTTAAGCAGTAAATAGCCTTTGCCATCCACCTAGCGTGATGAATGGCTCCTGGAGTTCTAAAACCCACAACATTGCCGTCTAGTGATCCAACAAATACGAGAACCAACTGCAATAGCTCCTTGTGGTCATCTCTGGGGTGGCTCTCAGTTAATTTGGTCTCGAATTCAGCAGTAACATTTGCAATTACTTCTGGAGTTAGCTGCTTTTGTATTAGATTGTCACTGATACCTGTGTCGTATTTTCCTTTGTCTATCTTGGACCACGCAGTGAGGAATCTCTTGAAAATGTCTGGATGAGGTCCAGTGGTTGATCTCATTTTTTGTGTCGAATACGCCTCTTAACAGAATTTTCAAGATATGGTGACGGCAAGCTAGGTATAACAATTCTCTTCCTAACATTTGCTCCAATATGACGCATGCTCCTTTGAGTCTTCCCGTGTTGGATGCTGTAGTGTCGAAGCACATCGCCTTGACGGTGTTGAGAAGACCCCATTCATGTAGGCATTCATATACGGCTACGGCTTGCTCCTCTCCAGAGCTGTTTGCTGTTACAGGAACTCCCAGCAGCTGTTCCTTTTCACCATATGAAATAGCTATAGCTATTCGCTCACATTGTTCATTTTTTAAAACACCCGGTAAAAGTTTACCGTCCCAAGGGACAACCACGGGCTCTTTTTCACGAATGTTTACTTTATCAAAAATTTTTTTATTATATATTCTCTGAACATTTGCCTTCTATCATGTAATAAAGTTTTCGAGACTTTGTACTCAAGAGGGTCAAGGTTTAGTGCTTCTAGAGTAGCTATTAAAATTCTCGTGGCATTTCTGTCGGATACCTTACGTCGATCTAATAAAATGGACAATTTCATGTTTAAAATCTCTTTAACGCCCCTTGCAAATGAAACTTTCATCCTCTTGCTCTCAGATGGTCCTGGATCTTCTGCAGCTTCTTCAGGGATGTCCATTTCCTCCAAGCTCTCAAGTTCCTGGTAGATGCTGTCCTCTTCAGTGTCTTAAAATATCTTCACTAGATAATTGTTCTATCTAACCAGCTCAAAGGCACTTTAGAAACTAAACTGAATAAATAAAAGGTCGGTTGTACGCTGAAGTAAAATCACCATCCCTAAAATAGAAATTAGATTCACCCTCCTTTTTACCTGTCAAACGGGTCTTTCTTTGGTAAACTAGTCAGGTAATCCCCATACAATAAAAGATTAAATTTGAACAAAAGGCTCTTTATGTTTGAAAATTGAGTTCCAAAATACTTTTTAACAAAAAAATGTTAATTCCGAGACACATTATGTAAAAACCCGTAAAATTCTTAGAATACTCCCAAACTGGCTCCTACTGGTACCAGGTCACGTTTTTGGGGCTAAAGGCTGTTGTAACTCGGTTTGACTTAAAATAACAACAATTATATATATAGAATATAAATTTTGAAGAACAACATTAGCTTTCTTTGAGATATTAAGCGTGTTTCTATTATTTACCGTTCTGGAGTTATGGCTCCATATGTCAGCTTTTTGGCCAAAAATTTGGATTTTTTCAAACTTTGAGCGACGAGCGGCACGGGTTAACGTCGTTTAATCGAGCTCAAATTTCGGCTATCTCAATATCTTGAAAGGGGAATCGTTTTGTGGGGTCCAAACGAACAAAATTCCGACATCGATTTTTTGCGGTCACCCTAATGTATAATTAGCGTGTTTATCAGACTGCTTTATTTAAATTGACATTTGATGGTCATGTCAAATGTAGTCAGGACCGGTGCTACAATATGGGCAGGCGGTGCAGTTGCACACGACGCACATACGAATATTTGAACGATCTACGCGGCCAAAATTATTTTTCGGTTCTGTTGTATGCTAAATTATATTACCAAGTTAAATTAATCAGTTACTTTGCATAAAATTACTTAATTTGTAATAAAAAATAAAAAAAAAACGAAAGTTAATTTTACAAAAAAAAATATTTTTAAATGAAAACATTTATTTACAAGATAAATGTAAAATTTAAACTTATAACACCCCTCTTTTGCGTCGAGGGTTAAAAATACACTATAAACGATCATATTTTGTCGTCCACAAACGTATTTTCATCTTCACTTCCAGAAGGACACAGTGGGTTCGGCTCTGCCGGCAGGAGCGTCTCTGGTAGGAATGAATGTGACTTTATCCTCTTTATTCGCCTCATACTGCTCAACAAAGGATCGGAGCTTAAAAGTAAACTATTAAAAATGTCCCTGTTGCAGCTTTCTCGTGAAAACTTTCGGGCGAAATCTTGTCGGTAAGACCAAAAGTGCTTGTTCCTTGCCTCTGCGGCTTCTTCAGACAGCTGCCCAATTGGTAACAAAGCATTTTTCATGATCTCTGCGCCATGAACAAGTATCTTGTGTATCGTGGGTGTCATGGGATGCCACGGGTAGAGGTCCACATATAGACGAGCAGTTTCTGATGCATACTTCATATTTTTCTGGGTCGACTTTATGTCCGCTTGAGATTGTCGCCAAAATGACTTTTAACCTATATAACAGGTCATAGCTAAGGCCCGTTATTTCTGCTGCCAATTTCGGGTCTTCAAAGAATCTTCGACTGGTGTTCCCATCATTGGTGTTTCCAAAATTTGCCTTTGGCATATCAACCAATAACCCGGTTTCATTGCGAAACCGGGTCTGGATTTTAAGTTTCCTCTCTTTCTCTTTCTCGAGTTCCTTTTCAGTCTCTGTTTTTCTTTCTCTATATCTTTTTACTGGCTGTTTATAAGCCAGATGTAGGATACTCTCAAATAATCTTATCTTGGCATGTAATACTGAGAGACCAAATTGTACTGCCTTGGGATTAACTTCTTTTGTTATATCCAATCGGTTAAAATCCTTTGAGGTTGCACCACAAATATAGCACCGGCTTGTTGCTGTGGTTCCAGTGGCGGCATTACACACTTTTCCATCCACCATTGTCATGATAATTTTGTGTTTGACTATAAACTCTTTTTCATCCAAATCAACCTCAGTAGGAGTGAGAGAAATCAACTGATTTATTCACGTAGTTAATTTCTTGTTCTGTGACATCAGTACTCTCTTTAATAAAACGAAATGTTATTGGCCGACAAAAACGCGGAGAAGACGGAGTCGGATTCTCCCACACGGTTTTTTCAATATTTTTTCCACACACTAATTTTAAAGGCACGAAGCAACTTTGAAATATATTGTTATCCGAATCCGCATCACTGTCAAACCTTTGTTTGTATTGGGATTTTTGTGATCCGTCGCAACCCCATTTATGAATCATCGTTAGGGTATTCCGTTTTTGTTCATTTAATGTTTGCAATACCTCTTCTAGGTAGTCGGACAATCGTGTAACAGTAAGATCCACTAAGGGCTGTAATTGAGCTTCCGCACTAGTGCTAGTTATTTTTCACGCTTCTGGTGGCGGGTAACACTTTTTTTTTCCTTTTGTAGGAGGCTATAACACGAAAAAATATGTTTGTTCGTCCTTCTTATGATTTCATACTGTTCCCTTGTTAGATCTGCGTCTATATACATTTGGATTGCTTCCTTGACAGTCAAAGGGCTACTTTTATTTTTTGATGATTTTATGCGATAATACACCTTTTTATATTTCGTTGCTCGAGTTGGTGTAGTGATGATTTCTTTGAGTACATTTGAAGCATCTCGCTTTCCTATTTCCTTTCACCCTATCACCTCCTCTCCAAAGGTAGAGCGAACCTCCTCCGTCTTTCTTCTTTTACTTCTCTCGCTCAATTGTTCAAAAGGTTGCTTGGTCGACCAGATCGATTTTGCAGACTGTCAACCAGGAATTTCAAAGGTTCCTTCTAGCCATGAACTATTGTATTGAACAAATATGTCTTCCTTATTATAGGCTTTGATCCATCTACGTTTAACTTCAGATTTAAAATGACAAAAATTCCTTTTTAAGGTTTGTATTTGCTCTTGTGTATATCCTTCAGTTGACAAAAGTTGTTCTTTCAAGCAATTTAGTTTGTCTTCCAAATAAGATAAATTTTCCTTCATCATGCGGTCAAACAAGTATTTCCGGGTCACAACCTTCATTCCCGATGTACCAAGTGAACCTACAACAAAGAATCGTTAAGTTAAAATTGATAAAATCAAAATCTATTTTTTCTTACAATTTTGACCATAATTTTCAAAGTCCCAAAATGTATCTAATCCGGACTTATCCGGGGCCAGTTTTTTGATTTATTATTTACTGAAACTACCAACTTTAGAATATTATCAAAATTATAACCGGATCTAACAGGGAAGTATGAAAACGACAGTAAAACATTTTTTTTTTTACAAAATAATACTCGTGGAAAAGACCTTTCTTTACCGTCCCTTACATTGACTTACAAATAAGTAAATGATAAAAGTTTTATGAAATAACATAGTTACATACCTGTACTTTGAGAATCCATCACTTTTTCCACTACTTTAGAACTTATAGACATAAAATACCACTTTCACAATTATGATTTTTAAGAGCGCCGAGAATTGATAACGTACACGAGGTAACAGGTTCGAATTCCGACTGACATAAAACAGATAAGACTGCACGGGTGGGATTGGAAGCGGTTGTCTTTTGTCCTCTGTCTCTGGTAGCCGGTTACCTGGCAATATTTTGTGTTTTGATTTTTTGACATTTGGCCGCGTAGATCGTTCAAATACCTGTATGTGCAGTGGTGCCAACAATGCTTTGGAGGGGGGAGGAATTTTTTTACCGACTACACGTTATAGGCTACATGTTCCTACTTTACCGACTGTAGAGTACAGGAGAAAAGAACTTGCGTTTTGTTTTTTATAATATATTTTACAACATACGCCTTTCCCAATTATTGAATTTAAACAGAGCACCAATTCGCCAAGATGGTGAATTCCAACTTTTTCTATAAGAAATATTTGTTTTGAAATCTAAAATAATCATTAAATAAATTATGTAACAAAAATATATTTATAATACATGGGTAATTACAAACCTGACTGTAATTACTACCCGGCTCAGCCCAGTAGTACAAATAAAACGTTTAAAAATCACGTGATTCGATACGGCTTCTTTTCTAAAACAGAATGAGTAATAGCACCGAGATTAACAGGTAATTTTTTTGCAAGTAGGAGTAGGTGGAGTCACATCGTACACTACAGATAGTTTCGTGTTTGTGCTATAGTAGTCACCCTTGTTAAAATCTTTTTCATTTGATATCCAACTCGATACATTTGTAAACTACTTTAGTTGTCAATAAAATGGTGCTTGATGTCGGCCATAATGAATTTATTGCGCAAGTATCATTCCCGAATATTATGACGAATCTTTTAAGGTTTTATTCATCAAAATCTAGTTCGGGGTCTACAAAGCAGTAAAAAAAAACAACAAACATCTAAAATAAAGTCGTGAAATTTGTGTCCTGCTGTAACACTACACTTTTCCGAAAAATTTTAAATCTGAAACGGATTTTTATTCCATGTTTTCTGACTTTGCGCATTGTGCAGTGTCGAATAGACTTGTTTTAGTAAAAAAGCAGGCTTGTTTTAATAAAAAAAAAGGCTTTATCTTCCATTAAATAAAGTATATCATAATTGAAACTGCAAAAATATAATTTTCTGGCACATATGCTACAGGAAAGTCCCTAAAGCGCTCCAGGAGCGTCATGTGTGCGGAAAAAGCGATTCACTTTGTTCTTGAATCGCTGTAAATTGTACTCGGTGGGAAAAAGAGCCCTGGACAAATACTCCATATAAAAGACTGCTTGAAAAGCGTTGTACGAGGAGTAACCAGCTGAACCTCATACGGATGTGAAGTATTAGCACGACGTACACTTCTAACATATACCGCTCTGGGAGGAATTAAGCGGGCCACATCCTTCGAACACTTTCCATGAAGATACTTGTAGAATAGGCTCATGTCGCCAATCATTCTTCGATGTTCTAGCGAATCAAGGCCACCAGTCAGTTCCGGGTCTCCAATCAGACGAACAGCTCTCCTCTGAATAGAATCCAACAAATGCAGTGTATGTTTGGGTGCGGAGCCCCAAACATGGGAACAGTATTTCATAGTTGGTCGAATTTGAGCTTTGTAAAGAATTAACGTTTGTTGTGGAGTGTAACGCTTTCTGGTTCGAAATAATATTCCTAACTTTTGAGAAGCTCTCCTTGCTATGCCTGCAACATGTTCATGCCAGGACATATTTGCTCCCAAATTAACGCCCAACAAATTGAGCGATGCTACAGGAATGGAGTGCCCCGACATAACTATGGCATATCGGTATTAAATATTTTAATTTAATAAAAAATAAGTGTATGAGGGTGGACTGATAAGTCTGCTAATTTCTATGAAATGACGGGAAATTTTATTAAGCGGCATGACTATTGGCAAGCGTGATTCTTGTAGCAATTGTGGTCAAAGTTTCAAATATATGCAAGGCGCAGTTGTTTGTTGGCAGCTATCATAAGGGAACGGTGTTACACGTTTCGTAGAGCCCAATATCGTGCAGTGATAAAACATTTTTATTTAAAAAAATGTGCTGCTGCCCAGATAGAAACTGAACTGAAGGAAGTTCATGGAGACTCTGTGCCAGCATTCAAGACCATTTATTATTAGATAAATGAAGGCAAACGTGGCAGCACTGCAGATGTTGTACATTCAGGGTTCCAGATTGAGGTGGTGAGGTGTTTTAGTTGAGATGGTAGGTACATCATATGAAGAAGGATATTTCAAAATCGTTTTTGGAAAAGTTACAGCGTATTCCGGAGGACTTCTGGCATCATTTTGTGACTGTAGCAGAAACCTGAAACCACGGTTGCACCCCGGAGATAAGGCGGCAGTCAAAACAGTGGGTTGGCGGAGGTAAAAGGGCACCGAAAAAAGCGGAAACAGTTTTTATCCACGGGGAAAGTCACGGTAACTGTTTTTTGGGACTCACAAGGTATGATCATGATTGAAAAGGGTAAAACAGTGACTGGCTCTTATTACACAACGTTATTGGAGCCTTTGCATAGTGAGTTGAAGCAGAAGCGATGAAGATTAGCAGGAAAGAAGTGCTCCTTCACCAGAACAATGCGCAAGCTGAGCTTCGGAATAGTTCCTCACCCACTCTATTCACCAGATTTGACCCCAAGTGACTTTTTTTGTTTCTTAACCTTAAAAATTGGCTTGAGGGAAAAAAATTTTTGTCAAATAAAGGAGTTTACCTGTGATCTAAACTAGTATTATGCACAGTTCGAAGCATTCTTTTTTTTTCTGAGGGAATAAAAAAATCCTAATCTCGCTGACCTAAATTTTTTAAGCTCAGTGTAGATTATATTGAGAAATAAACTTTTATTTTTGCAAAAATATGTTATTTACCTTGCTTTTTTGCAAGACTTTTAAATTGACCTCCGCATACTATAAAAGTTTTAGAATCGATATCGATTCAACGTCTCATTTTCCAAGATGTTTCTAAATATCTAGAATATTCGGTATAAAGTTAATAACAAGTGAATTACCAAAACAATTAAAATTAAATCAGCAGAAAACTGTCAAAACATCTGATCTGTAAAATCATCTGAGATTTGGCAGCAACCTCGTTACGGCAAAGCCTTAAAGCTAATGGTTGCAGCGTTACTGCGTCAACTCATCAGTCCAATAAAACATCGCATAGCAGCTTCACTTTCATATCAATGACGTGTTTGAATTGGCACTATATTCCGCACACATGCCGCTCCTAGAGCGCTTTAGGGACTTCCCTGTAGCACGTGCTGGACCGATAAAAAAAAATAGTATTAATGTGCATTCGTATGTATTAGGATGTTTTTAGTGTTCCGTACGGCACACTTGTAAGATCACTTCGGTGAGTGTCCGTCTACCTGTCTGTCCGTCTATCTGTCTATCTGTCCATCTGTCATCTATTTAACATAGGAAGTTAAAATTTGGCACGAATATAGGAATTGATAGCCCCATCAGAGTCGTGTAATTTTGAAAGTTAAATTTTGACTTAAGGGGTTAGTTTTGAGTGGTGAAATCAGAAAATTTTTTTTACCAGGTCATCGAGTGGGCTGTCAAATGGGAGCTTATAAAAACCCGAGTTCAAAAATATATATAATGTAATACATACCACACTTTTATTTGTATTATTTTTAAAAAGTAGCGAATAATCGCTGCCCTCTCCCTTATTTCAAAAAGTACTGATCAAGAAGTTTTGAAAAAAATTCTAGAATAGTCTCCGCAAGATGTAGATTGAACGAAAATTATCACGAGTGCAATACCTAATTTATTTGGTACATAAAATAAAATAAAAATTTCAAGGTCAGTAAAGATCGGAAAAAACTTTGTCGAAAACTCATTTAGGGTGTGTTTTGTGAAGTCATTGATTATCCGTTATAAAAAATTTTATTTTGAAAGTAATCAAGGTACGGAACACTAATTGCGCAAGTCCCACTTGCACTTGGCCGTTATGCTACCCATGAAACGATATCATACAAAAAAAATCCTCAGTTATCAAATTACTGTCATTATTGTAAGTACAAAATTGTGTACGACTTCTTGTATTTTTCAGTTCTTACGATTTTTTTCTTCGGAAAAATTAATGAAATTAATTTAGAGCTTCTCGAAGGGACCTCTGTCTCACTGAATGGGAAATAATTAGTGGTTTCATGGAATGATCTCCTAGATGTAAAAATGAGTCCACAATTATTTATGGAAAACCGTAAATCCACTGAGTTCCACCCTATTTATTTAGCGTCTTGCGACTATTTTTTTATTTAAACATCTAAATAAAGACCTGGTGCCGAAAATTTTCCTCAGATGATGAGTTGAAAACCTTTATGAGTTTTCCTTCACAGCTTGGTAGATAACTTAGAAAACATCTTCGAAATAATAGAAAATCAATTCACGTCAAAATTTTTCCTTTTCAATCATAATTTATTTTTATTGACTGTTTAATCTCATATTAAGCTAAAATCCGAAAAAGTAAATTCCAAATTAGCGCTGTTAGGTAATACCTGCCCTTCCCCTTATTATAGGAAACATATTTTATCATTATAATGTATTCTTTTGACATCTTAATTAATTGAAACTATATTAAAAAAAAATAGCTTGGAATTTTTAAGATTAATGGAAGTCTAGAATTGTTTAAAGAATTTATGGTGAGATTAATATTTTTATGGAAAATCCAAAGAGCTAATATTTTAATACGTATGTATGTATGGTAAATACCTGGCCTTGACAAGAGAAAAACATTTTTATATATAAAATTTATTTTATTTTTCAACATACTCTCCTTCTAGCTTGATATACTTGGTACAACGTTTTTCTGTCTTTTGTATCCCATCTAAATAGGCGTTTTAGCCAATCACCTCATCGTTTTAGCCGATTTTTTTTCCTCCGAACTATTTTTTTCATATTCGGAAATAGGAAATAATCACTGGAGGGTAAATCTGACGAATATGGTGTTTTCGGAAGCAATTCGTATCCTAACTCATGAAATTTTGCCGTGACGATGACACAGGAGTGCACGCGTGCATTATCTTGAAAGAGAATTTTTTTCCTCGCCAAATACGGACTTTTTTCTTTCACAACATGGTTGAAACCATCCAATAATTTCACATAATACTTTCCATTACTCATTTTGCCCTTTTCAAGATAATCGACGTGGATTATGCTACGTGCACGCCGCACAGTGAGGAAAAAAAAACGAAAAAATCGTGTTTCAAAATTGTCTAGAGCCTTCAATTTTGGTTCGATTTGGACGATTTTTTTTTAAATTGAAGCTTATTAAATTCCGAACAAAGTTGTCGGAGCCGATTTTTCAATTAAACTTTTATTTCAAAATAGCGGACGTTGGTTTCTGATTAAATACCGACTGAGACACAGAAAACGCTTACAGTTTCAAACCAAGTTGTGCCACTGTTTAGCAATAGCAGCCACTTTTTTGCTACAACAGCAAACAATGTGACTAGTGCAGCAAAATATTTAGCTGTCCCTATTTTAACAAAACGTTTTAGCTGTTGTAGCCATTTTCTAGCTGTGTGAGCTGTCCTTTTCTGCGTGTATCTCTGTTTTTTGTATCTGCTAGAAAATTGTCTACGATACTTAAAATTTACAGCTGCAATATTCTAGCAATAACTGCATGAAAATTTAAATCCCGTAACTAAACTTGAATAACTTGAATGATCTGACTGCCACAGTCTAAATGCCACAGAGAAACTTTCTTGCTCGATTCAATTTTGGCATCCGCCATACTTGACTTGTCATTTTAAGTCAATTGTTGAAACATATTTATAATTAACAACCTTAAAGAAATTATTTATGCAAATGTTATGGATATAAAATAATAATGGTACGTTTATTCATATTTATAATACTTTTATTGTTCATGGCAGCCATTTTGGGTTCATTATTGTTAATCTTGTAACTGTGATATTAGATATATTATCTGCGACATAAAAAAAACATACATACACGCATTTTAGCACAACTTGGTTTGAAACTGTAAGCGTTTTCTGTGTCTCAGTCGCTATATAATCAGAAATCGCCATTTTGAAGACGTCCGCCATTTTGAAACAAAAGTTTAATTGCAAAATCGGCTCCGACAACTTTGTTCGGAATTTAAAAAGCTTCAATTTAAAAAAAAAAATCGTCCAAATCGAACCAAAATTGAAGGCTCTAGACAATTTTGAAACACGATTTTTCGTTTTTTCCCCACTGTGCGCCGGTTCACCACGGAAAACCCACTGTTTGGATTGGTCTTTGGTCTCCGTTGTGCTGTGATGAATCCATGTTTTGTCAAATTGCCAAACATTCTTTTGAAGTTGACACGTGCAAGTTTATTGTCAACTGTGAGCAATCGCGGCATTTATCTTGCGGAAGGCTTTTTCATATCCAAATGAGTTGTTAAAATGCTCTGCACATCATATCTGATGTGGTGGCCTCACTTGGACGGCTTGGACGTTCTTCATCAAAAATACTTGTATAGCCGCGTTTAAATTCAGCTGTCCAATATTTTATGGTCTATAACAAAGGTGCAAAGTCCTTATAAACTTCACTGAGTTCCGCTTTTTTAAAAATAAATATTTTATCATTGTTCGATATTCAATTTTTTTCCATTGTTGTAATATCACGAAAGTTTTTCTATGCTATGCTGCCACTCACATACTAAATCGACTTGAAAATTTGACAAGATTCTTGTGAACGTTTATGTTTATGAAAAATATAACTTTTTTAAATAGTACTCATAGCAACGCCATCTCTGGCAGAGCCCAGGTACTTGTCATGTAACCCTCGTATATTAACGTGTCATTAATTCAATTATTTTCAATTACTGTTAGATTTCTACAAAATATTTATTATTGCAATTAGCAATTGATGGATTTCTTGCCGACGACGTCTTTATTATCAATGCCAGTGTACCTTGAGCCTTTACGTAGTCTTCTATCTTTGTTCTTTACATTAGCGATCTGCTCAAGAAGACTAAAAATTCAATCTATAGCATTTCTGATAAAAGTACGCTTATTTCTTCGTTTATTCATAATTCGGTTCAGAATTTCGTTTAAAATTATAATTTTATTATTGATTGAATCCTCCACATATCATTCAGTAATAGTCGCAACATTTTCAACCACGCACCGTGACGATTCTAATCAGATATATCACTCCCTTCATTGACAAAAAAATGGTTAATTTTTATGAATGCAATGACCAATATAGGTCACAAAATTTGATAACCTCAGGTACGTTTCTATTAGCTTAGTTATTCATCCAAATGGTTTAAAAATTTTTGTTTTGACATTGCGAAAACAAGCTCCATATAAATAAAATGCAAAGGTATATTGTACTACATGGGGTGAAAAAAAACCATAAGATTTTCAGTTAGCGTCAACTCTCAGAAGACTCCTCTAAAATTTTCGTTACATTTTGTCTAATAGTTTGCGAGTTATAACTGCCTGGGCGATGCTACTTTTGATTTTTGCGAAACAATGGAACAAAAATAATTTCATGTGTTGATTAAACATTGCTTTCTGAGGGGAAAAAATACAGCTACAACCCAAGAATGGCTTGAGAAGTGTGATGGTACATCTGCTCCGTCGACACCAACTATATTTCGATGGTTTAGTGAACTTAAATATGCAAATGAGGCAGTCACTCAAAAAACACAAAGAAAATCCACCCTATTGTTCAAAATGAACGTAGAGTGGAAGTGAGAGAGATGGCTGAGATCGTGAAGTTATCAACAGAACGCATCAGGTATATTTTGCATAAATATGTGCATATAAAAGAGTATCGATGGGTGCCGCGCACTCTCACGATTGATCAAAAATAGCATCATGTCGATGATTCAGAACGCTGTTCTGCGTAATTCAAATGAGTTTTTGTATCGATTCATAACAACGGACAAAACATGGATTCACTACTACACGCTCGAGTCCAGCAGATAGTCCGCAGAGTGGCTCGAACCGCATAGAAGCTGACCGGAGCGTCCAAAAACACAAACATTAGCTGGAAAGTTTTGGCAAGTATTTTTTGGGATGCGTATGGAATAATAAGGATCGACTATCTTGAGGAGGGACGCACAATCACTGGAGGATATTACGTTGTTATATTGGACCCTTCAAATTATGAAGCCAAGAAAAAGAGGCCGCATTTAGTGAAGGAAAAAGTATTGTTTCATCAATATAATGCACCAGCTGACAACTCCATAAAATCCATGAAACCGATAGTGGACCATATTCACCAGATCTAGCGTCCAACGATTATTACCTCTTTCAAAATTGAAATGGGAAAGAACTTCGACCGAAGTGAAGAAGTTGAATGGGAAACTGAGGCTTATTTTAAATGACAAATCGTACTACAATATATGAAAGGTATCCAAATGTTGGAAGAACAGGGGATCATGAACATGTGTATCGTTCGTGAACGAGACTATGTTGAAGAATAAAATCGATTTTTGACAAAAACATGGTTCTGGCTTTAAAAGTCTCAGGACTTTGCAGGCCATGTACGAGGGTGGATCACATATAAACGAAACTGTAGTGAGCGCCTAATATTCTTCGGTTCGGGTCGCCGCTTCTAACAATGTTGGTTGGGTTTGTTAGGAGTGGGGAGCACGATCGGTTGGCCTCGTCAGGTGCCTTCAGTAGTACCGCTCACGATATCGGAGCGAGACGTGTATCCTTCGATTGCGCAACGCATCGTTATTAAATTTCTCACTCGTGAAGGCGTGAAAACGACTGAAATCCTGCGGAGATTGACGGCACAGTTCCGGAATCAAACACTATCAAGGCCTCGTGTGTTCGCCTAGCGTAAGAAGTTCATGGGAGGCCCTGAAGAGGTCGAAAATGAGAGCTATGATCTTCGTCCATAAAACGTGGCGGTTAGCACAGTGATTTTTTGCACGAACGTTGCACCAGCAATGCGCTGTACTACTGCAATTTTTTGGATGAGGTTAAACGAAACAAAGACGTGACCAACCGATAACAGAGGTGATTCTTCTCCATGACAACGCTCGACCCCACACTACAGCTCTCACTCACGAAAAATTGGAGAAAATGAGTTGGACAATACTTGATCACCTTCCCTACAGCCCTGACCTATCGCCCTGCGATTTTCATCTCTTTAGGCCACTCAAAGAAGCGCTGGGAATCCAACGATTTGATGGCGATAACGCGGTGGAGGGCTTCGTGCGCCACGGACACAACCCCCTTAATTTGACGACGGCATCAGAAAGCTTCCGATATGCTAGGAAAAGAGCATTTCTAAAGCAGGACGTTATGTTGAAAAATGATATGTACTGGGTTTATTATTATAAATCTTGTTTATATTTGATCCACCCTCGTAGTATGTTAATTTTTGTATATAAACTTTCACGATTTGTCTTCTATGTCATGGACAGCCATATTAGTGAGTTCTTCATGGCGATAAGCATCCCAATATGTACTAAATAAACGAATAGAAACATCAACCGATTAATTTTTAGTTTATTTGTAATGCTAACAATAGTATTTTTTCGTTCTTAGTTTCTAATCTTTTTCACCCCTTTATATTGTCATTCTCTTTTAATTTAACGTTGTTTCAGTTAAGATGTACTCTTGGCAATGTATTTAAACTAAGGAGTTCTTCATGGCGATAAACACCCGAAATGCCTATAATTACAACAATCTATAACATCAATAGATTTTGACAATATGTATTAAATAAAGCAATAGAAATAGATTTCATTATCTGTTCTGCTATCAACCGATTAATTTCTAGTTTATTTGTAATGCTAACAATAGTATTTTTTTGTTCTTAGTTTCTAATCTTTTTCACCCCTTTATATTGCCATTCTCTTTTAATTTAACGTTATTTCAGTTAAGATGTACTCTTGGCAATGTATTTAAACTAAGGAGTTCTTCATGGCGATAAACACCCCAAATGCCTATAAATAACATTAATAGATTTTGATAATATGTATTAAATAAAGGAATAGAAATAGATTTCATAATCTGTTCTGCTATCAACCGATTAATTTTTAGTTTATTTGTAATGCTAACAATAGTATTTTTTTTGTTCTTAGTTTCTAGTCTTTTTCACCCCTTTATATTGTCATTCTCTTTTAATTTAACAGTGTTTCAGTTAAGGTGTACTCTTGGCAATGTATTTAAACTAAGGAGTTCTTCATGGCGATAAGTACCTCAAATGCGTATAATTACAACAATCTATAACATTAATAGATTTTGACAATATGTATTATATAAAGGAATAAGGATTAGATTTCATTTTCTGCTCTGCTATCAACCGATTAATTTGCTCACGCGTCAAAATCTTTACATTCTTAATACACTGACCAACTGACATTTTTTTTTAAATGAGACCAATCTAATGAAATTTTTAATATTCGCGATTACATTAACATCAAATATTGATTTTAGCATGGAAATACTGACCCTAATATATATGGTTTAAAAAAAGAATGTTTTCAGACACTTTCCTTGCTCCATTTATAACACACCGTTTTTTGAATGGTTGTATGTATTTTTATATTGCGGCTTTAATATCGCTGATAGCAAAAATTAAAATGACCTAATTTCCTGTATCTGCTGTATTTTTTTTTATGGGTCTAGCACACGCGCTGCAGGGAAGAAGTCCCTAAAGCGCTACAGAAGCGACACGTGTGCGAAAAAAAGCGAATCACGTTGTTCTTGAATCGCTGTAAATTGTACTCGGTGGAACACACAGTCCTGGGCAAATTATTCCAAAGGGATGACGTTCTTCATATAAAAGACGTTGTACGAGGAGTAACAAGCTGAACCTCATACGGATGTGAAGTATTAGCGTGACGGGCACTTCTAACATGCACCGCTTTGGGAGGAATTAAGCGGGCCACATACCTCGAACACTTTCCATGAAAATACTTGTAGAATAGGCTCAACCGTTCTTCGATGTTCCAGCAAATCAAGGCCGCCGGTCAGTTCCAGGTCTCCAATCAGACGAACAGTTCTTCGCTGAATAGAATCCAACAAATGCAGTGTATGTTTGGGAGCGGAGCCCCAAACATGGGAGCAGTATTCCATAGTTGGTCCAATTTGAGCTTTGTAAAGAATTAACAGTTGTTGTGGAGTGTAAAACTTTCTGGTTCGAAATCATATTCCCAACTTTTGAAAAAGCTCTCCTTGCTATGCCTACAACATGTTCATGCCAGGACATATTTGCTCCCAAATTAACGCCCAACAAATTGAGTGACGATGTTAGGGGAATGGAGTGCCCCGACATAACTATGTCGGGTTCAGCAACGTTAGCTGCCTGGGTTTTTGTAGCGTTAAATTCCACTTGGTTACTGTTACCCCAAGATAAAATTTCTTCCAGGTCTTTGTTAAGTTGAATGACTTCCTGTTTGTCTGCGGATATTCATCTAAGTAGCCGATGTGCGAGCGTTCAAAGTGAATGAAGAGATAAGCGTACTGTCATCTGCAAAGAGTAGGAGACAGTATGGAGCCTTGAGGTACACCGGCGTTGATAGTGAAGGTGCTAGAAAGAAATCCGTCTACTGCCACGCGACGCTCTCTGAGGAAACATGAGAGCCACAAACAGAACTTTTCAGACATACCATAAGAGCATAGCTTAGCCAACAGCCCATCGTGCCAAACACGGTCGAATGCCTTGGATATGTCAAGAGCAACCGCTCGAGATTCTCCAAAGTGTTCAATTGCGTTGTTCCAAACGTGTGTTATATAAGTCAGAAGATCTCCTGTTGATCTATTTTTGCGAAAGCCATATTGATGGTCGCTAATAATGTTGCTGTAATTGCTGCTGCTGTATTTGGTGATGTACCTCTAAACAAATTGTTAATTAAAACAATTTTCATTATTTAACAGACACTAAAGTCAAGCACCTAGACACATGTAATTTTAAAATCTTGTGTAACCAAACTCTATTGTTTTCACAGTTACGATTATAAATTTAACTGTTTCTTAGAAAATTTATACTAAACACAACGTTTCTAAAAAAAAATATTGTTTTCATTTCTTTCAAATGATTTTTTGGCGCGGCGTTTCACTCTCAACCACCAAAGTAATATTTCGCGTTCTATACAAAAATATAACTTTTTTTAAACACGAATCCGCCACAAATATCAAAAAATCTCGGAAATTTGTAAAAAAGGCGTTTTTTCAATTTAATTTTTTTTAAATCTTAAGCAATATTTATTTTATTACCTCCAGAGTAATCATGTGAAGCTGCACACATATGGCAACGCTTAACCCTGTCTTCCATGCTCTTTTCGTAAGCGCTTGAAGGAATGGCCTTTAATTCCTTTGGCGAATGATGTTTTATCGAATCAAAACATTTGCTCCGGAGCGGTAATTTATGTCAAGGAAACAGAAAGAAGTCGCACGGAGCCAAATCCGGAAAATATGGGGCTTGGTTGATTTGTTGCGTGTTTGGCGAAAATTCACGAATAAGAACTGATGTGATGGGGCACCGAGGTGTAAAATCCATTGATTCTCTCTCCATAAATCCGGTCGTTTTTTTTTTTCAGTTGGGTTAAGCGGGTCCTTAAGAGATACTAAGGTTCTCAGCAATCGCTCTAAGTGTGATATGACGATTTTTGAGCACAATTTTTTCCACCTCGTTAAAGTTTTTTCTTCGAGATTTGATGTCGATGGATGTCCAGAATGAGGCAAATCTTCGATCACTTCACGAACGTTTTATACCACTCACATGATCTTGCTTTTAAAACAGCACAGTCACACACCATAGGCTTTTCTAACATGCTAATGCACAAAGAAATTCTTTGTCCAAGGCTTCTATCAAATGCAGAATTGGCCAAACGTACTGCAGGTTTACTGCTAAACATATAGTAATTGACAGATCGCACTCAAACTTTACACAAATTACAAGTAAGATCGTTTCAACCTAACGAAAAGATTATTAGGCTACCTTCAAGGGGCGCAATTTAAATCACAAATTCCCGATTATTTCGTAGGTTACTTTAATCTTTTTAGTGTTCCGTACGGAACACTTATAAGATCACTTCGGTGTCTGTCCGTCTGTCTGTCCGTCTGTCCGTCTGTCACACCCGATTTTCTCCGAAACTACTTGTCATAGAAAGTTGAAATTTGGCAGCAATATAGGAATTGATGGCCTCATCAGAGCCATGTAGTTTTGAAAATTAAATTTTGACTTAAGGGGTTAGTTTTGGGGGGGGTGAAATCGGAAATGAAAAAAAATTTTTTTTACTAGGTAATCGAGTATGGTGTCAAATGAAAGCTTGTGAAAACACGAGTAAAAAATATGTATATAATGTAATACTTGCGCTCACTTTTCTTTGTATTATTTTTAAAAAATCGCGAAAAATCGCTGTCCACCCGCCTTATCTCGGAAAGTACTTATCAAAAAATTTTGAAAAAATTCTAGAATATTCTCCACGGGTGTAGATTGAACGAAAATTATCACGAGTGCATTACCTGTAATAATTTATCTGTTATATAAAAAAACAGAAATTTCCAGGTCATCAATTTTCAGTAAAGATTGGAATAAACTTTGTTGAAAACTTAATTGGGGTGTGTTTTGTGAAGTCACTGATCATTTTATATCACTGTAACATAAATTTTGACTTAAGGGATTTGTTTTGAAGGGTGAAATCGGAAGAGAAAAAAAAATTTTTTTACTAGGTCATCGAGTGTGGTGTCAAATGAAAGCTTGTGAAAACACGAGTAAAAAATATATATATAAAGTAATACTTGCGCACACTTTTCTTCGTATTACTTTTAAAAAATCGTAAAAAAATCGCTTATCTCGAAAAGTACTGATCAAAAAATTTTGAAAAAAGTCCTAGAATATTCTCCACGGGGTATAGATTGAACGAAAATTATCACTACCTTTAATAATTTATCTGGTATATAAAAAAACCAAAATTTCAAGGTCACCAGTTTTCAGTAAAGATTGGAAACAAACTTTGTTGAAAACTCATTTGGGGTGTGTTTTGTGAAGTCACTGATCATTTTTTATCACCGTAACATAAATTTTGACTTAAGGGGTTCGTTTTGAGGGGTGAAATCGGAAGTGAAAAAAAAAATTTTTTACTAGGTCATCGAGTGTGGTGTCAAATGAAAGCTTGTGAAAACACTAGTAATATATATATATATATATATATATATATATATATATATATATATATATATATATATATATATAGTATATAATGTAATACTTGCGCACAGTTTTCTTCGTATTACTTTTAACAAATCGCGAGAAATCGCTGTCCCCTACCTTATCTCGAAAAGTACTGATCAAAAAATTTTGAAAAAATTCTGGAATATTCTCCACGGTGTATAGATTGAACGAAAATTATCACGAGTGCATTACTTTAATAATTTATTTGGTATATAAAAAAAAACAAAATTTCAACATCACCAGTTTTCAGTAAAGATTGGTAAAAAACTTTGTTGAAAACTCATTTGGGGTGTGTTTTGTGAAGTCACTGATCATTTTATACCATCCTAACAAAAATTTTTATTTTAAAAAACAATCAACGTACGGAACACTAATTGTGCAAGTTCAACTTGCACTTGACCGGTTTTTTTTAGAAATTTTTCTCATATTATGTAGCCTACTTGGTGAACAACAACAACAAGCTTAAAAAAGATGCTAAGTTTATAAAACAACTCTATTAAAACACTAAAACTGCCTTTTATGAATCAACTTACGTAACTTTTAACATAAATACATTCAATATATGTGAAATCCACATAACAAATAACTAAAATCGTTAAATCTGTTGTAGCCCATTAATTCGTAGCTTCGGTAATATATCATTAAATATGTATAAAAAAATAATTATATATTTAGATTTATATCTTGTGTTATTAGTTATGCGTTTTTTTTGCTAGTGTAATTATTGGTTAAAATAAAAATGGATGTTGTGGTTAACAATTGTTATGTTTCAAAATAACTTCAATTTGGGGTTTTGCTTCTATGAAAGCAGAAGATTGTTTGTTTTGTTGGTCAGAGTGCATCGACGTCTGTGGTCATTTAGCGCCCCTTATTGAATGTGTTTAACTGTTATATAGATATTTTTTGGTCTTTTAAGTATTTGTGGATTTTTTCCTTGATTGATGAGAATTGATCAAAATTCTGTTTGAGAGAGTGAGGGATGTTGTGTTTATTTCTCAGGTGAGAAGAGTGATTTGCCTCAAAGATGTGTTTTACCGTCAAGGAGGAATTGCATACCACACACTTCGGTGCTGTTTCTTTTTTCAGGAGATGTAAGTGAGTGTGGTATGTATGGCCTATGACCAATCTTCTCAGCAAAACATTTTCTGATCTTTTATCCTTTGGGTTATGAAAAGGCGGAAATACTTGAGGTTTTATTGACCATAGTTTATTTTCATTATGCTCCAGTCCCACTCCAGCTGGAATAAGTCTCTTTTTATTGAGCTTAGCATTTTAATATAATCATGACTGTTGTTTTCTCCCGTGAAGAGTGTTCCGTTTGTTACCGCTCGTTTTAGCCTCTTTGTCAGCTTTGTCATTACCTTTTTAATGTTCATGTGACCAGGAATCCACATGAATGAAATTTCAATTGCTCTCAGTTTTGCTATATATAAGAGATCGCTGATCTGACTTAAGTAAATACTGTTGTCCTTGTTGGAGATAATGTATTTTAGCGAACTCAAGGAATCAGAAGCTATGAGATTTTTTTTGTCCCTTGGGTTGAGGTAATTGAAGACTTGAGAGCTTTTTGATGGGAAGTAATTCTTCTGTGAACATGGAATTGTATGGATGTAGTTTAAGGCGTTTAATGATTCTGTCATGGACGTAAGCTGCATCCACTCCCTGATCTGATTTAGAGCCATCGGTGAATTAATATTCACCGATTCAAGTGATCCGGGTATTTAGAATAGATTCTTTCAAGAAATGCTGACTTAGTTTCTGTTGGGTTATTATCTTTTATATTGTTGGAATGGAGATGAAAGTCTACCTTTGGGGTTGGGGAGATCCAAGGTGGGAAGTTTTTCCAGAGAGGGTAATAAAATTTTGGTGGAGAGAGGTTATGCAGTAGCATGAATTTGTTTATTCTGTTGTGGATTGAATCTTTGGGTGCTATCATGTTGGGGCGATGAGAATTTGAGAAGTTAATTGTATTTTTTGTATAGGATTTCTGGAGTGAGGATGCGTAAAATTTCATCAGGGAGAATTGCCTGTCTAGGTAGAGCGGAGGAGTTGATGTTATACATTGTAAACTTGCTATGGGTGATGTTCGGAATGCTTCTGTAGGCAGTCTCAGGGCCTGATTTTGAATAGGGTTTAGAGATCTCTTTATTCCTTGAGGTGCCGAATCATATAGAAAATCTCCATATCTTAGTTTAGGTAATATTAATGATTTATATAATTTAATATGTGTGGGAAGATCCGAGCCCCATTTGGTACTACACAATGTTTTCAAAAGGTTTAGGTCCTGAGTGGTTCGGATTTTTAGATTCTTAATGTATGGAGCCCAATTAAGCTTGGTATCAATTACAAGTCCAAGAAGTTTGACAGAGTTCACTGGGGGAATAGGAAGGTTTTTTAGTGTGAATACGTTTATTTTTGGGCAACTTCGAATTTTTGCAGAAATGTATGCTGGCAGATTTGGGAGGGGAGAAGGAAAGTTCATTGTTGCAAGCCCATACATTGACTTTTGTTATTACGGATTACAAGTCATGAGTTAGATTCGTTGAGATTGAGTCGGATTTATATATGGTGAAGTCATCAGCAAATAACTTCAACTTTATTGAAGGAGAGATCTCTTTTGTTAAGGACTGAATTGCTAGGTTTAAAAGGGTAGGACTTAATACTGACAGAGAGAGAAGAAAGAATTCAGAAGCACAAGAATATATTCGACCCTCTGGGGTCACTTTTTTTATATATTTCGAAAGAAACGAAAAAGTGTCTATATAACCGTAAATCTAACAACTGAATAAATGCGAGCAGAAAGAACTAAATACACTGGAGATGGACTTTTGACTAAAATCGACACAAAACGTATCTACACTGCAACTAATTATTTAGTTCAGAGAGAATAAAATAAAGAAAAGATATTTAACAAAATGTACCAAGAATGAGTGATAAACAAATACCCAAGCAAATAATCAACTGACTCCCGACAGAGAGGAGGAAGAAAGACGGGCGAAAAGCCATGTGGTTCAGAGTAGTCCAAAGAGCAATAGCAGAACGGAACATGAATGATACCGGGCAACTGCTCTTGCCAGGCATGGTTGGAGATTTGTAATGGAAAGGCGCACAACTCTATAAACGAGATATTTTTCTCGTGAATGTACTGAGTTAGGCCTCTCGTCCACTGGGAAGCAACGAATTCAGGCGAAGACCGTTCGCACGAAATCGTGCGAATGCCTATCGTCCATTGCCTCGTCTACTGCAAATCCGGACGAATACTGAGGCAATGGACGCTAGGCATTCGCACGATTTCGTGCGAACGGTCTTCGCCTGAATTCGTTGCTTCGCAGTTCGCAGCTTTCCGCTCTTAGTGGACGAGAGGTCTTTTTGATTATAAGTGAACTTCTCCTTTACTGGTATATTTGAAAAAATATTAAATTCAGTTTAATCATAAACAATAGACTTTTGACATATGACACAAACTTAGTATTTTTTAAACAGAATACCCTACATATTATTTTTCAGCATACTAGGACTAGAATTTTAGAAACGTCAATATATTTTTATGGTGTTATTGTGCAAGATAAAGAAGAAATGTCATGTCATGTTGTAGGAGAGTGGGAGATTCGATACTTATAAAAAAAGGGTGACGGAACTGAAACATACAAACCTTTAGGAAAAGCCAAGGAGAATCTCTAGCCTAAATACATTTCCAAGAATATATAACTACATTTGAAAGAAATAAATAAATACACACACACTCATACATACACAATAGATATATATATATATATATATATATATATATATATATATATATATATATATATATCATGAGGGGTGTTGGCTCAGGTCACACAATGAGACAACAAGATGAGAGATGGAATAAAAGAATACAAGACTGGAGGTCATGGCTGGGACAAAGATCCAGAGAGAGCCCCAGAACAAGATGGAAAGATAACCTGAAAAGAACGGCGGGTTTAGGATAGATCAGAAAGACGCAGGGATGTCTTCACAACCAAAGCATCCCAGATGACTGAAAAAATTCTCTAATAATCGTTATCCACAAGAAAGGGGACAGAACAGATCTTGAAAATTAGCCCGCTTATTCAACTCTATAACCGAATAATTGCGAATAGATTGGAAGCCAAATTAGTCTTCTATCCACTTTAAGAGAAGGCTGGTTATCGCTCTGGTTATGGTACAAATGATCATTTTTAGTGTCTAAAAACTCTCATGGAAAAAAAATTGAGTTCAATCGTTCCTTAGCCCTCATATTTGTCGACTTTCCTTAAGCATTCGACACGGTAGAACTATCTGAAATTTTGGCAGCGTTACAAGAAAGTAGAATCGATCAAAAAATGTCGATCAGCGCGAGGAGTTTTTTTTGAGATCGAAATTTCCAGAACGAAAGCTGCTGAATCATCTTTTGGCTGTTACTTTTGGTAACGTATCTTAACCATAGACAGCACAAATTTCTTTACAGGTCTGCGCAACATTTATGCTTTTATCGAAATAAAATTTAAAAATGTAGTACTTTTGCAGAAATTTCACTCATGTTCAAGGCGCTCTAAAGTAAATCTAAATAAATAAATGCCAGCAATTTTTACACATGTACTACTGTCGAATATCAGCTTTTAACTGATACTAAGTAAGGCCTGAGGCCATTTGTATTACCTAGGTTATGTAACGCTAAAGTTGTCTAACGAGAAAAAGGCTCAATATAACCCGATATATGAAACATCATCACGATGATCACTAATCAGTGCCCTTCTACAAACCCATTATATTAAGTTCCAGCTATATATCTATCGATATCTATAAGATTAAAGACATTTTAGCAAAAGTTTTAATTTTAGTAATAAATTATTTACCTGTGTAAATAGGTACCTAATACTAAGGTAATAACATAATACAGGGTACAATAAATTAAGAAAAGAACAAGTAAACAAAACAAAACTTTTAACAATAAAATAAAGACGGTCAAAGTAAACAAATAATAATATTAAATTGTTTAGTATTGTCCTTTTATTTCAATACAACTTTCTGACATGTTTGGACAAAGATAAATTCATGCCATTTAGAACCTTAACATAATCAGTCTCAGTTTATTTGTGACGCTATCAATAATATTTTTTTGTTCTTAGTTTCTAATCTTTTTCACCTCTTTGTATTATCATTCTCTTTTAATTTAACGTTGTTTCAGTTAAGATGTAGTTACATAAATACTCTTGGCATTGTATTTATACTAAAGATTCTTGCCTTGCATAAAGTTTTGCATATACCTGCTTCGCATGCATTTTGTTATAATCATTTTTAATAAAAATTTATATGTATATATATATATATATATATATATATATATATATATATATATAGAAATATATATATATATATATATATATATATATATATATATATATATATATAATTATATATATATATATATATATATATATATATATATATAATTATATATATAATTATATATATATATATATATATATATATATATATATATATATATACATGTTTGATTATCGGGAATCGTATTGGACTGTAAATAAAACTCTTTTCTTCTTTAATACTCAATATATGGTTTGATAACTTCTTCAGGAGCAACTACAGTATTAATACACGGATTAGATGTATTAAAAACAATATTATTTTTAGTCTAGATATTAAAATGTTAAAAGATAAAGCAAATAAATATGAACAAACGAATAAATAAATAAAACAACGTACGAAAATGAGATTTAGTTTTCGAAATCAAAACTCAACATCTCAATTTTTCTACATAGTGGTTATTCTCAGTTTGTGTAGAAAAATCGAGATGTTGAGTTTTGATTTCAAAGACTAACTCTCATTTTCGTACTTTGTTTTATTTATTTATTCGTCTGTTCATATTTATTTGTTTTATATTTTAATATTTTAATACTTAGCCTAACAATAACATTGTTTTTAATATATCTGATCCGTGTATTAATATTGAAGTTGTTCCTGAAGAACTTATCTACTCTCTGTCGTCAGCAGGTCGACACAAAACCAAAACATTAAGGCTAAGTTTTGGTGAATGCTATTATTGGAAAAGTTATTTATTATTTATCATATTTATTTCTCTCTAGCCTTATTGTTTGGGTGTTTTGTCGACCTACTGACGACATAGAGTACCAACAATATCCGGTGTCGGACTCAAATATTACTGAAAGTTTTACTAAATACGATGTCAAAAATTTTAAATTCAACATCATGGTTGTTTCTGCCTCTAAAAGTGTTTTTAAAGAATGTTATTAACAATATTTTATTTTTTGATACTTGTGTAATCCTCTAAGAGTCCTTTTGTCATGATTATGCTTATTACCTGGGCAATGAAATCCAAATTTTATTTTGTATCACCAGAGATAAATTAAATTTTGTAAGTAAATTATTATACAACCTTATAAATTTATAAATCACATATCATAACGAGTGTCTTAACTTTGTTTTTCTGTACTTTGTTTACATTTCAGTATCCAGAAGAAGCTACCAATTAGGCAGCGAAAGCTTGATAATGAAAAATAAAAATCAGATACTAGAGCCTATAGATCTTTGATTGCTCATTCATCTTATATGTTAAAAGCGCTATTGTTTCTGTGTTTTTCCATAAAAGATTCCTTACAAACGCTACAACTTAGTGAGTTAGTGGAGTGGTACATTAATTATCAATAACCCTGTACAGTTTTTATGAAATATGTAATTTTCTAGCCCTCTCAAAAATTATTCTGAATTTTTAAGAAATTGATATACATACGTAATGGTCATGCCAACAAATATTTCCTTTTATTTTAACATCCAGCAAGTTGAGTGACATGAGGATTAGAGCTCAACAGGTCAAAAAGCAAAATAGGAGTAGAATCAATAAACGTCGGATTAAAAACAGAAGAAATAAAAACCTGTACTAATTATATATAGAAGTAAATCCGCATACAACAGGAGCAGATAACAAGAAGATTAACAAAAGAATAATAACCACAACGAAAACAATTTGTTCCCTAAATGAAATAATTTGGAGGTAAAATGTGTTCCCATAGTGCAGTCAAGGATGCCCGATATTGTCTTTAGACAGCGTATCATAAAACGTATTTTAATGAAGCTAGACACTAAAAAAAGCTTCTGGCGCTGATGGAATGACTACTCAAAAAATGCCCGAGCGAATGAATATCAGTTTTCTGTGGACTCTTCAACATATCCTACAGAAAGGGAATATTGCCTGCTGGAAATGCGCTATACTTCAGCCGATACCAAAAAAGGGTAAGGAGACCTTGCCAAACAATTATCAACCAGTCGCAGTGCTTTGAATAATATCGAAAGTTACGGAAAAGGCTATTAATCAGCATCTTCTCAAATATCTAGAAGCATTTAATACTAACGACAATTAATATGGCGTTTGTCAGCAAAGATCAACAGGAGATCTTCTAACTTATGTAACACATGTTTGGAGCAACGCAATTGAACATTTTGGAGAATCTCGAGCGGTTTCACTTGCTATATCCAAGGCATTCGACCGTATTTGGCATGACGGATTGTTGGCTAAGCTACATTCTTTTGGTATGTCTGAACAGTTTTGTTAATGTCTCCCGTGTTTCCTCAGAAAACTTTCTTTACGTGTGGCAGTCGACGTTTCTTTCTAATACGAAAAGTAAGGGCCATTTTGTCAAAAAAAATGTATTCGTTAGAAAAAAGTTTTATTGACGGTTTTAGTTTCCCACAAACCTACTTCACTTTTCTACATAATCGCCGTGCACTTCTAAACATGTTTCGTAACGCTGCGCCATCTTCTTTAATCTCTCTGCATAAAACTTCTCCGTCTGGGAATTGAACCAGTTGACAACGGCGGTCTTGACTTCCTCGTCGTCCACCAAGCCACTGTTTTAAGTGCAATCGTCGATCAGATCACAGTTTTTAGTCCACATATTGAACCATTTCATCTGTCTGGATATTGGGCCTGCCACTCCGCTCTTCATCATGCATATCTGGGCAGCCATTTTTGAAGTCTGGACACCATTATCTAACCTTTCCTTCACTGATAGGTCACTAGTAGGTCCATAGGCACAACTTCCAATAAATTTAAGCAGCTGATGCTTCGCAACTGGCGGGAATAACGATTTTCGCTGACATTGTTGTGTGCATTCACCGACAGGTAAACGACTACTAAATCAAAACAATAACTTCAGTGGCTTTGGAAATAATCAATAGATGACGCTGCATGTGTACAACTTTGTTCAGACCCGCCAGTGTTTAAATATAAGCAAGCAACTCCTAAATTTTCGAATACGCCTCATACCTTCACTATCATGCCGGTGTGCCCCAAGGTTCCATAGTGTCTTCTATTCTTTCTTTCATCAACGATCTGCTGGAAAGGACCAGGACGCCATTCCTTTAGTATCGTCACCCTATTTGCTGAGTGTTAACTTGGTAGTAAATGTATCTTGGCAAAAACATGTCACATGCATAACTAAGAGAGCTTCTCAACAACTGGGAATATTATTTCGAACTAGAAAACTTTACACTCCAAAACAACTGTTTATTTTGTACAAAGCTTAAATGGAATACTGCTCTCTTGTTTGGAGTTCTGCTCCCAAACATACGCTGCATTTGTTGGATTCTATTCAGAAGATAGATGTTCGCCTGATTGGAGATCCAGAACTCACCGCAAACCTCGAGTCCTCGGAACATCGAAGAACGGTTGACGACTTGAGTCTACTCTACAAGTATTTTCATGGAAAGTGTTGGATAGATGTAGCCTGCCTAATTCCTCCTAAGGCGGGGCATGCTAGGAATACATGTCGCGCTAATACATTATATCCGTATGAGGTTTAGCTTGTCATTCCTCGTACAACCTTTTTCAAGCACTTATTACAATTTACAGCGATTCGAGACCTGTTTATTAATACATTTTATGTTCCATTAGCCGTAACGATGTTGTGGATATGGAAAATTTGACAAAACTTACTATATATGCCTAGATTTATTGTTTTGTTCTTTCCTTCTTTGATCTCGCGGGGGCGTTGTTTATTCAGTCTTCATTATCTTAATATTCTTTATTATTATTATTATTTTTATCAGAATCAATAACTTCTTATTCTTCACTTTGTGTTCTTGTGTAGTATTAGTCGATGTTACTTCAACTTAACCTGCATTGAGCACGTAAAATTCAGACAGCTATATATAACATGAATACATTTAATATCAAGTCTAAATATTTACTCAAAGTAATTGTTTGTCGTATTACGCAGTTCAATAACCTTAATAATTTCGCAAAATCATACTAATCATTTCATTATGTAAATTAGTTTTTTGCATATTATTATACAATATATTAAACTTTAAAATAAAACAATCTGTGTTTTTTAAAAGGAGCCTTGAAAATGATAATTATTGTTTAAAGGTAATAATCACGAATTTTAAACGTTTTAAAATTACTGCTTTTTCCATTTGTATAGAAATGTGTGTAATACACACAAATCCGACAAACAGACACCAATTGCTTTAGAATATTGGCCAAGTAGATTTGATAGCAACACCTATTGTTAATTCATACTGAAATTTGCAAGATGCAGTAGGTTTTATTCTATTATAATCTACTAGTAAAAACTGCCATGTGTATTTTGTAATAAATGTTTGACACATTTCCCCAACATATCTCAACAATACCTCCTTTTAGTTGCCTGAGATTTCGGCGGAACAGACCTCAAAATAAGTTACAACTTATCCTCTTATCAAAATCAGTAACAGTGCTAATCGAGTTGTTCGATTTCTCTGAAATAGTACATACACTTATAATGGAAAATTTTCAAACTACATTTCTACCAAATGTTCAAGTTTACTGGCAGAAACATACTCAAAGGTTTTCAAATAGGCTCTACAAAAACACTTGATTCATTATTAGGTTTAATTACATTTATACATTTACAGGGTGTATCACCAAAATCCGAAAGAATTTCAATTTAAATTTTCCTCCCTCTTACGCCCCCACCAGAGTTCGTCGAAAGGCTAATATTTGTAGTGAACAATCACTCAGGGAAATCGTAAAAATTGACGTCGATTGTGGGTTTTAGAGATCCAACAACACGTCCAGAGCGTCGTATTTTTTTCAACAGGACGGTACACCGGTTCACACGAGCAATTTGTTCCAAAACTGGCTTTCAGATAACGTCGATATGTTTTGGTCCAAGAAATTCCGACTCCTGATGGCCCAGATTTGAATTCATCAGGCCATGAAGCATGAAATCGATCGCTATTAAGGCATCATTCGCCGGCATGGACAGCGCTGCGTTACGGCGTTTGCGCGGATACTTTGGACTGAGAATTCGGGCCATCATTCAAGCTAATTGGTACTGAACAATTATGCTCTACAGAGATCTCCCATGTACCATATAAAATTATAGTTTTTTTACAGTATTTAATTTTCCTTTAATAAAACTTTGTTTAAAATAATTTTTCATCTTGTCCCCATTTTGGTGATGCACGCTAAATATATATATATATATATATATATATATATATATATATATATATATATATATAGGAAGAACAATTACGGGGATAATGGCAGACTGCCAAACAATGTGTAATACGTATAGGATCACCCCAAAATTAGAGGCGAGAGGAAAAGAAAAATGTAGAATTCTCTGTTATCTTACTGTATTTTTATTCTCAAAATCTAGCTTTCGTCTATTGTCATAGACTTCATCGGGAGATCTACAAATCAAAAAAACAACCACTAGGATCAGTTAGTATTAACATTCAAATAGTCTACACTTATAGGATAGTTACAATATGTAGCAAACCTCGAAAAGAAATGTGGGCTTTTTTATTCCTCCCATCAATCACAAACTTAAATTCACAACTGTCTTCTTTTTATATTATACAGGAACTAATAAGAATCAATTAGACAACATTGAAGTAATATCCCTAATAAATTTGAAATTAAAACTTTCAAAACTAAAATCACCTTATTATTCTTTTTCTTGATTTTTTTTCTCTTTTTTGACATAACACATCTAAAATCTAACATAACCTATAGACGCCCTAGAACGTATAGGCACCGAATATTTATAGAACATCGGATATTTAAGCAAATAAGGTCAGATTAAACCAAATGGACAAACACCCACTTACTAACCAAAAAACACCATCAACCCTGAGTTATTTATACAAATTACAGGGTCAGTTATTCCTAATGTAAGCCCTGGTTTTTATTGTTTTAGTGAATTTTTGGGACAGCAGATACGTATAAATTGAACTTAAGCCTTTTATATCCTTTTTATTATTGACACTATTTTTACAGTGTTTCTTTCAAAGTCAAGGATGAAACTTTCCTGATATTGGACTCAGTGGTCTTCTTTATTTACATGTTAGCTAAGGCTAGTCGAATTAGGCTTCTATCTACAGTCACTTTTATGTAAAGAGATTCTCTTAGAGAATTTTTGAGATGTTTGGCCTATGTATATTTAACCACACTCACATTGTATTCCATAAACTATATTAGATTTTTTAAATTTATCAGTTTCATCTTTGATGTTCTTTGTAGATCTCCTGATGAAGTATATAATAATAGACGAAAGCTAGATGTTGAGAATTAAAATACAGTAAGATAACAGAGAACTGCATGTTTTTTTTTCTCTCGCCTCTGATTTTGGGGTGATCCTATACGTATTACACATTGTTATATATATATATATATATATATATATATATATATAGTAAGATATAACGTATACCTCGTACTTCGTTCTCCATTGGAGGCTGATTCGCTGGAACTATACGTGCCGACAAAGTGGTTCGCACATTACCTACCCTTCATCGCAGACAGCGCGATTTTTCGAGGGATCCCCTCAGGCATCTAGTACTTATGTCAGTACTTACGGCTAATAATGGTAAGATATAACGCATATCTGGTACTTGGTACTCCATCGGACGCTGACTCGCTGCCACTATACGTGCCAACAGAGTGATTAGTAGATTGTTTTACATTGAAATATATATATATATATATATATATATATATATATATATATATATATATATATATATATATATAAATAAGGTGTATAATTAATTACCGTGCTGTTCATCGACTTCAGAACCTATTTACATTTCCCGTCCTATAGACTCCACTCTCCACTTTTGAACTCTACCAATAACGGCTGATATGTGTGACTGAAATGAGTCTTGCCTCCACCCAGCCAATGGGAAATTCTCTTTTATTCAGTGTATTCTGAACTAAAGAACACTGTTTGGTTGATTCTCAGTTCAAGTCAGTTGAGCATATCGAAAAACTCCTGCATGAATGAAACAACAATTCTCTGAAAAATGGCAAAAGAAAGTGAAGAGATCGAGTTTGTATTAGTGTTTTTTTATAAATAAGTGCCAAAGTTGGTCTATAAAGACCCAACATTAATTTGCACGCCTAATCATTGATTGTAAAAAGCTTGGGGTACTTTATATTCAAAATTTTTCTATTTATCTTATTATACGTAGGAATTTGCTAGAAATATGCAATACACTTTTTGCTATGTAGATTAGATCAGTTAGTAAATCTCAGCGCTATCAAATTAAGGTGATGACAATTAAACTATGTACTTGACTTGATGGATGGAACCTCATCTTAAGAATACACTAGTAAATTTTAAATTACTTAAACAAACCGATAGCTAACGAAAATAACCTAGTTTCGTATTACTGTACATATATTATTTGTATAGTTTTGTCAACAAAAATTGGTTCACCAACCTGCTGACATGCTAATTTATGTTTCTGTTACAGTGCCTAATGCAGAATGCCGGACAGTACGTCCCAGGAGCTGCCAATGCCCACCCGCCGCAACAGTTCGTACCATCAGAACTATCGGTGAGTAATACCAGAGTCTTGACGATGGGTATTGTCGTTATCATTGGGAATCTTCGTGTTATGTCATAGTTATTTGGGTGCCGAGCGATGTTGATTGATAGCGTGCGGCTCGTTTACGATTTGTGCGTCTAAAGTAGTTATAGATTTATAACTGATTTTTTTTGTGTGTTTTGTGGTTTTTAATATTTTTTTTTATTGCTTCTGTGTGTTAACAAGAAGTGTTTTTAGTTGTCAAAGCATGTTTAAATTTGCGCCATAATAAAACAAAATAACAATGTTACTCATGGACTTTGACATACCTACACGGGATTTGACCTCCTGCATTACATTGGATTTATTTAGTAAAGAGGTTTGTAGCAACTTTTGGAGCAATGCGAAAGTGATAAATAGGAATGAGTGTGTTTAAAGAGGCTATCCCAGTTTTCATAGTTATAGGTGTGTGCATTTGAATCGTAGATCTGTCTTTATAAGTACATGTTATTGTTAGTGTTCCGTATGGAACACTTATAAGATCACTTCGGTGTCTGTCTGTCTGTCACACCCGATTTTCTCCAAAACTGTTTGTCATAGAAAGTTGAAATTTGGTAATAATATAGGAATTGATAGCCTCATCAGAGCCATGTAATTTTGAAAGTTAAATTTTGACTTAAGGGGTTAGTTTTGGGGGGTGAAATCGGAAATGAAAACTAAAATTTTTTACTAGGTCATTGAGTGTGGTGTCAAATGAAAGGTTATGAAAACACGAGTAAAATATATATATATATATATATATATATATATATATATATATATATATATATATATATATATATATATATATATATATAATGTAATACTTGCGTGCACTTTTCTTTGTTTTATTTTTAAAAAATCGCGAAAAATCGCTGTCTACCCGCCTTATCTCGAAAAGTACTTATCAAAAAATTTTGAAAAAATTCTGGAATATTCTCCACAGGGTGTAGATTGAACGAAAATTATCACGAGTGCATTACCATTAATAATTTGTCTGGTATATAAAAAAACAAAAATTTCAAGGTCATCAAGTTTCAGTAAAGATTGACAACAAACTTTGTTGAAAACTCATTTATGGTGTGTTTTGTGAAGTCACTGATCATCTTACACCTCCGTAACAATTGTTTTTATTTTAAAAGCAATCAACGTACGGAACACTAATTGCGCTAGTTCAACTTGCACTTGACTGGTTTATTTCTTATTTTATTATGTTATTTGATAAAATAATACTACAAATTACTTTAGAGTAATATAATACTTGGAGACTCAGTTCAGTTGTGTCGATTTTATCTTGGGAATGATTGCAACATTTTTCCTTGGATGTTGGCTCCTTTTCGGTTCTTTTTCGAGGTTTGCGAGGCATATGTAAGCATCCTTCAGGATTCCATTTTAAAGCCACCGTTATTCAAAATTGTTTTGGGAGAATCCTCCTTATTGTTGATCTTCTAGTTCTTCAAATGTCTTATGCCGATGATATGAACATTCTTATTAAAATACAAATCACGTGCAGATGGATGTTTTGACTAACAAACGCTTACTGCAGGTAGTGTTGATGTTGATCAATATATTAGGAATGTGTATCGATAATCGCTTAGAAGTAATTTGTATTAAAAAAAACGATACTTTTGTGGTGCGAAATCCTTACCTAATCAGTAAAGACCCGGAGATTCTCTAATTTGTCAATATTGCATTCTCATGTACCATATACAATCATACACTAATATTTGTTAAAATTCTTCCCAATAGGTATCCGCGGCAAATAATGCCTAGACTTACAAGAACGCAGAATTGTTTCCATATGTTAAAAAAAATTTTAGCTATAGTTACTCTATATATTTTTGTTAATATACATTCTATTATTATATTTTTTGCTTAATTATAATTATTAAAGGCCATTTTAATATATATATATATATATATATATATATATATATATATATATATATATATAAGGGTGATTCATTTAGAGGTACTTTTTTTAAAATAAAAAAAAAAATGAGTAAAAACAATTTTATTTTATAATCTTTATTATCATATAAAAGAACCATTCTTTACAATTATTTCTTAAAGATAATTTCTTTCAAATGTTGTCCGCCACTACGGTTAACAAAAACGTCCATTCTGAAGTTCCAATTTTCAATGACGCGTGTGAGTATTTCGAGTGGTATTTGGCCAATGACTCGAGTAATATTGGCCTCCAATGCCTCAATTGTAGCTGGCTTATCCATGTAGACTTTGGACTTTACATAGCCCCAAAGGAAAAAGTCAAGAGGTGTGATGTCACATGATCTAGCCGGCCAATTCACTGGTCCAAAGCGTGAAATGATCTGTTCGCCGAATTGCTCTCGCAGTAAAGCCATGGTTTCACGGGCTGTATGGCAAGTGGCGCCATCTTGTTGGAACCAAATTTCGTCGAGACCACGGGCTTCAATTTCTGGCATCAAATAGTCTGTTATCATGGCGCGATAACGGTCACCATTCACAGTAACATTCCGGCCGGCCTCTGTTTTGAAGAAATATGGACCGATTATTCCACCGGCCCATAAACCACACCAAACAGTTGTTTTTTCTGGATTTAATGGCAGCTCTTGAACCTCTTCAGGTTGTTCATCACCCCAAATACGGGCATTTTGTTTATTCACGAACCCATTAAGCCAAAAATGGGCCTCATCGGTGAACAAAATTTTTCTCGAAAACAGTGGATCTGCTGCAAGCTTGTCAAGAGCCCAACGACTAAAACGGAAACGATTCGGAAGGTCGGTCGGCTTCAGTTCTTGCACTAGTTGAATTTTTTATGCTTTTAAAGAAAGATCCTTACGTAAAATACGCCAAGTTGTTGAATATGACAGGCCAAGCTGTTGAGAACGGCGACGAATCGACACTTCACGGTCTTCGCGTACACTCTCCGCTACCGCCCCTATATTTTCTTCACTACGTGCTGGATGTGGTCTATTCGGTCGAGCATTATCCAATAATGAAAATTGGGTCTCAAACTTATTAATGGTAGAGCGAATTGTGCGTTCGGTAGGCCGATTATGTGGACCATAAGTTGCGCTAAGCGCCCGATACACATTCCTCGTAGAACGCCCATTTTCGTAATAAAGTTGGACAATTTGTAGACGCTGTGCCGGGCTAAGTCTTTCCATTATGAATTGTCAAACACTACTGAACAGGAATGCCACTTCAGTTGACACGACGCAGGCGCAATCTGCAATTAAATCCCCATCACAGCAAGTACCTCTAAATGAATCACCCTATATATATATATATATATATATATATATATATATATATATATATATATATATATATAATATATATAAAAAACAAGAAACTACCTTCTGCCAGAGAGGTTTTTTTTTTGGATGGTTGTATTTTCAATGTAATGCAAGAAAATATATTAAATACACCATTCTTTATTATATTTAAGACTGAAAAAGTATGTTATTAACCCTTAGCGTGCACCGTGGGGTCCCGGTGACCCCAGAAAATTTCGAATTTCCGATCAGCTTTCGGAGGATTGAAAGAGCGCATTGTATTAGAGGAAAGAGTTCGGTGTCAATTTTGTGATCAAATAGACGATTATAAAACAAGAGAAGTCTGCCAGTCATGCGAACGGCCGGTGTGTTCCGACGACCAGGCAGTTATTTGCGAAACTTGCGTAGATATTTAAATTGATTCTTTTTCTGTATTTAATAATTTCTTTTTCTGTATGTAAATTATAATTTAATTCTTTTTTAGTGGCAAAATTTTTGATATTAAGCCAATAAATAGATATTTTTCGTAAAAAAAAGTTTGTTCGCTTTTTCAAAAATATCAACTTTTAATTGTCAAAATAAATACCTTTTTTGCTAGATATACAATAACACTATTTTTTTTCTTAATGTATTATATCTTGAGAGTTTCAAGTTAAAATTTTACGTCAATGGCTTGAAAATTGCATGAATTATGATTTTTTAGTAAAAATAATTTTTTTCTCGATTTTTTTTGCATTTAGGAATTTTTTTTGTATTCAAAATGATATGTCACCTTCTTAAACAATTTTTTTGCTTGAAATAATAGTTCAAGGTTACTTTGTATCAATTTTAAGTCAAAACATCCAATAGTTTTGTTACAACAGGCATTTTTAGTGTTTTCGTACGGAACACTTATAAGATCATTTCGGTGTCTGTCCGTCTGTCACACCCGATTTTCTTCGAAACTATTTGTCATAGAAAGTTGAAATTTGGTAATAATATAGGAATTGATGGCCTCATCAGAGCCATGTAGTTTTGAAAGTTAAATTTTGACTTAAGGGGTTAGTTTTGGGGGGTGAAATCGGAAGTGAAAAAAAAATTTTTTACTAGGTAATCGAGTGTGCTGTCAAATGGAAGCTTGTGAAAACACGAGTAAAAAATATATATATAATGTAATACTTGCGCGCACTTTTCTTTGTATTATTTTTAAAAAATCGCGAAGAATCGCTGTCCACCCGCCTTATCTCAAAAAGTACTTATCAAAAAATTTTGAAAAAATTCTGGAATATTCTCCACGGGTGTAGATTGAATGAAAATTATCACGAGTGCATTACCTGTAATAATTTATCTGGTATATAAAAAACAGAAATTTCAAGGTCATCAATTTTCAGTAAAGATTGGAAATAAACTTTGTTGAAAACTCATTTGGGGTGTGTTTTGTGAAGTCACTGATCATTTTATACTTCCGTTACAAACATTTTTTATTTTAAAAGCAATCAACGTACGAAACACTAATTGCGCAAGGTCAACTTGCACTTGACCGGTTGTTATCATTGGGGTTAGGTTGTCCCCAGTGTACACGTTATGTGATTCTGATGAGGTGTGCACGCTAAGGGTCAATTTAAGTTCCTTCACTCTGAAGGCATTTTTTTTTTACTTTTAAGTAATAATTTATTAATACTATTATTTTACTGAAGGGTGGGCCATCTCTGGTTTCTTTTTAAACTATGTGTTATTTCGTTGATGTTCACACAAACGTGTCTAAAATATTGACAACCATTTAATGTTCAACCTCCACGATATGACTTGGACTCACATATAAGCCACATTAAAAAAAGCATTTGTGGCAATGCAAAATCCAATATGCACTTATATCGCTGAACTCACACATGGATCCAAGAAATAAATTGATGATTTATAAACAAATAATAAGATCAGTACTAATATATGACGCACCTGTATGGTGCAGTATATCTGATACACAAACAAAACGGCTATAACGCACATAAAACGAATGATGCGCAACATCAACTGGACGTTACATAAAAATCAACGAACTACACCAAATGGCTAAGATACATACACACTATAAGACAACACATAAAAGAAATATCTAACAAATTTTATAAATACAAAACATAAATATCCACCCACGTAATATTACACAATATTAGACAACCAGACCGTCCCAAACATAAACCATTGTACCATAGATTACCAATTATTTTCGAGGGTCCATAACATGTAAATATAAATATCTAACTAAGATTAATAATTGGTCAGCAACAAATTGAACAATTCATCAAGGTAAAATTAGGTTGAAGTTTAAACATAATCTATTGTAAATTGTTAATAAATTGTTAAGTGTTAAACAGATTCTAAATTATATAAATAGTGAAGTGCAGTGTACAATGCAAATAAACAGTAAGCCGAAATAACAATAATAATAAAAAATAAATAAAATAAAAATAATAACTAAATAATAAAATAAAATAAAAATAGTAATAATCCAAATACAAAATATAGAGTGAAAAAGATTATAATATAGATTAGCTAATAATAAAGTAAAATTAACTGACTTGACCTTGTACCTGACAAAATCAAACTAGGTTGTTTTTGTATAATTTTCCCAGTAGAAACAAATAAATTAAATATCATCAAAAAAACGAATAAAAAATTAACATACTCTTTTTCAAACAAGTAAAAATATAAAAATCATTAAAGATACGTTCGGAAATGATTAAAGAAATAGAATAACCACTAGGTAAACCAAAAATGGCCGAACATCAAGCCCGCGGAAAGGCTAAAAGCAACAAATAAATATGCATCTAATTGTATATTTTATTTGCCATACACTAAGTTAGTAAGTAAACCTATTAATATACAGATTTATGAATAATAAAGAAATATTTAACTTTGACTATGGTACGACTTTCGCTTGAATGACGTTGAAAAATATTAAAAAATTATTTACAAAGTGAGAGCTGTGTTGCAGAAACTGTGCGAAAATTTTAAAGAAATTTTGGTCGAAATCGAATTACTTTAGTAACTGGTGTCAGGAAATTCGCAAAAAAAAGTTGGTGAAATTAACATGTTCCTTGATAACCTAATCTATCCTCGTACTCGTCTAGTGCGCAAAGACAAAAATATTGCTGTTGTTGCCCAAAGTGTGCGTGAAAACCCAAAAACCTCAATTCGTCGCAGATCTCAAAAATTGAACATCAATCGCAATTCTCTTAGGAGAATTTTGCATAAAGATCTCGGATTATTTGCTTAAAAGAACTGAAGCAAAATGACCATTCACTTCGTTATCGCTTCTCTGTGTGGGCTTCAAATGAGTTGAAAAATGGCGTTGATTTTGCTCGCTAAATCACCCTTGCGGACAAAGCTGAAGGATATGTAAGCAAGCAAAACTGTAGAATTTGGAGTTTTGAAAATCCACACGTAGTTGTAAAAAAGTCAATGAATCCTCAGAGAGTGCCTGTTTGGTGTGGTTTTTGAAGTAGTGGCATTATTGTCCCTTTCTTCTTCGAAGATAAACTGGCAACAACGTTTCGGTGAATCTTGAGAGTATCAGGTTAAAATTTTATTAAATTATGGAGACATGATAACTAATTTTTTGTGGCAGCAATTGGACGATTTGGCGTTGAAGAAGTCTAGGTTCCGGCAGGATGGTGCAATATGCCGCACCAGCCGTGAAACCATTAATCTTTTGCGTACTAAGTTCAGTAATCCAGTGAATCGTTTTGAACATATGCCGTCGCTACCGTGCAACTGCAATTTGACGCCGTTAGAATTTTTTAAAAGGGAACTGTTAAGGACCATTGCTACTACAATCTCCAAAGAATCCACTTAAAGAAAATATCCATCGAACTATTTGCCAAATAGAGGCACAAATCATCGAAAATGTGCTGAAAAATTAGTGGGGTGGCTAATGCCAAGTCAACCGTGGCAGCCTTTTGAATTAAATTATATTTCATAATGAATCAGAAAGTTTGCTTTTTAAATGAAGAAAAAATTTTGAAAAATATTAAACGGTTTTTTTGTTATAGCAATTGGTTAAATGGCCCACCCTTCAAAATACTGTTTTATACTTTCCTGTAAATAATAGATTAGTATTTCTAATATTCTTTTGCTTTTTTAAGTTTGATAATATTTTATTGCTATACTTCTTTAATACTGTAATTTTGTCTTCCTCGTACTTTATGTAGTTCAAGTTTCACGTGTCTTCTATGTTAATTCATATGAAAATAAGTTGGAAATATTTCAGTAATAGATTTGGTCAGTTCAGGCTTTACAAAATCTTCCAAATACATTAAAATAATCCTTAAAGATTAACAGTTTTGATCACCAGATGATAAAATTAGATTAGAAACGTAGTGCCAATATAAAAAAACACGAAAGTAATATAAAATAATTAAAATTAAGTGATGGTGAAAGTAAATGGAATTTTTCGTTTACCGTTCTCCATTGGTCTTTGGGTTACCTGGAGTTTATTTATTATACTTCTATTAAAAGCCCACGTTTCAGTGCCATATTTTAATACCGGCAGTACATATTGACTGAATACTCTGGCTTTTATTGTATTTGGGATGTCTACCAGGTGTACAAGTATGAAATGCGGATTTTTTTTTCTAAAAAACATGTTAAATTCGGAAGAATGATAAAAAGTGTTTTATTCAAAGTATGCTCCATCGCTTGTTATACATTTTTCCCATCTTTCGGGCAATTTGTGAATACCACGCCCCTTTTGCTGCGAACCATTCATCGAGCCATTTTTTCACATCTTCGTACGAACCAAAGCACTGCTCAGCAAGTGCGTGACCCACAAACAAGTGGTAATCGGAAGGAGCCAAGTCTGGTGAGTAAGCCGCATGGGGTAGAACTTTCCAGATGAGTGCTTCCAACGTGTCGCGAACTGGTTTTGCCGTATGTGATGGAGCATTGTCATGAAGAAAAATGACTTTGTGTTGCCTCTGGCCTTTTTTTCAAGCAACGAACGGTTCAAATCTGTCAATTGTTGTTGATAACGTTTAGTATTAACCGTTTCCCCCCAGGTTTTAACAGCTCATAATAGACCACGCCCCTCCGGTCCCGCCAAACACAGAGCATCGTCTTTCTGCCAAAGCGATTCGGTCTGGCGGTCGATGTGGATGGTGCGCCTGGGTCTACCCATGATTTTTTTGCGCTTGGGATTCTCAAAATGAATCCACTTTTCATCCCCTATAACTATACGATGCAAAAACGACTTCCTTTTGTACCAAGTGAGTAAAATGTCACACGTGTTTTTGCGCTTTTTTTTTTCCTTTGCCTGTCGTTCAACTTATGTGGTACCCATCTACCAGTCTTCTGAATCTTTCCCATCTCTCGTAGCCGATTGGAAACAGCTTGTTGACTAACGCCCAATTGCTCGGTGAGTTGTTTTTGAGTTTGCGAATCATCTTCGTCCAACAATGCTTGTAATTACACATCTTCGTATTTTTTTGGTGGTTTTCCACGTTCCTTGCCTGCAACGTCGAAGTCACCACTTTTGAAGCGCCGAAACCATCGTTCACACATATCTTGCGATGGAGCATGTTCACCATAAGCTTCTCGAAGTAATCGGTATGATTCAACAATAGTTTTCTTCAAATGAAAACAAAAAATTAATGTTGTCCTCGAATGCTCTTTGTTCGGTATAAATTTCGACATATTGACCACAACAACACAACACTATGCGCACACTTTTCCAATTTATCACTCGTGCACGTCTGACACTTATTGATGACACAACAAAATGGCGCAGTGTCAAATCTTTATAGCACAGACTGCATTGGTGCACCATCTGTTGTCTGAAATCCGCATTTCATACTGGTACACCTGGTAATTTAAAGGTAGATTGTGACCTTCCGAACGTAGACCAAACCAACGAGACTCGTCCATCCAAGTCAGCCTTTAAATTATTTTTTGATATTTCGATTTATTGTCCTAAATATATGAATATTTGTACCTTTCCTATCCTTTCACCTTCTATTAAGAATTTCTGGCTATTATCTTCACTTTCGTCGTTCAAATATTTGGTCTTAGTAAAGTTTATTTTTAGACCTATTTCCCGAGACTTGTTATTCAACTCCATCAGCATTTCTTGCAATTCTTCTTTTGTGTTGGCGATCAGAGTGACATCATCTGCGAACCTTAAGTGACTCGTCCATTAGTATTCCGTTCACCGTCCATTAGTATTCCTTTATTTTCCCACTTTATCGATTTGAACATGTCTTCTAAAGTCAACGTAAACAGCTTTGGGGATATCGAGTCGCCTTATCTAATTCCTCTTTTAATTTTAATTTTATTTGTTTTTTCTTCAAGCATTATTTGCGATGTTGCATTTTTATATATGTATTCAAGAAGAGTTGTGTATCTGTCATCAACTCTGCTGTTACTTAATGCATTAAGGACTGCCCGTATCTCTACGGAATCAAATGCTTTTTCGTAGTCAATCATTGCTATCTACAAGATGAAAGAGGAATGTTTCAGTTAAATTCCTGATTATCTGAGGTAGACAAAATTTTCTTCTGAAATTTATAGAAACTTATCTTACAGCTCCCTTCGGAACTTCTCAGTCACCTTCGTTAACCTGACTTGTCCTGGATGCCAAGCTAAACAACAATATTTCTTCACAGGCCTCACTAATATCTAATATGTCTCTATTCTGGCTTCCGGCTTGGTTTCACCATTTTTCACACATGCGCGACTTTCTAGCACCAGTTAAGCTTGCGCAACTGTATGATACTTCCAGCTTATATTTGCAGATAAGTAAACACTTAAATATTTGACAGTATCCTTACGTATTAGAATTATGTTATTTATTTTGTGGTGGAAATTATTTTTTCTTACGACACGTGCTGACTTTCAGTGGCATCATTTTAATTTTATTTTGCACACTCACACACTCGTCCACAGAAGAAACACTTCTGTATATTATGCCCGACTTTTGAAGTTATGTTGGTGAGAAGGTCATTTATAAAGATCGGAAACGTAAAGGGTCTCCCATTTGCGACTTGACAACTTTGAAATTTCACTGTGAACGCACCCTTAAGCCAATCAGCGAACTGTCAACGTCAAAACATTCAGTAAAGTCAACATTTTCATCAGTACACGAACGAACAACGTTTAGAAATAACTAAAATTTACTACCAAAATTTGGAGTCGGTGAATGCAACTTTAAGAGCCTTATTCTCGTCCCAGTAGACAAGCAATTCATAGTCTAGTGAAAAAATTTGAGTTAACATATTCGCTGCTGGATGTTCCCGTGCCAGTGAGACAACGGGTTGGTCGAAGTGGCCAGAATATTGCTGCCGTTCAAGCGTCCATCTCAAACGAACCAAAACAGTCGATTTCACGGCGTTCTCAAGAATTGGGCATCGCTCAGACCACACTATGACGAATTTTGCGAAAGGATCTTGGCCTGCACCCTTATAAGTTAAAGTTAACTCAAGAACTAAAGCCACTCGATCATATGAAGCGACGTATGTTCTCGTATTGGGCTCTAGAAATGTTGGAAGAAGATGACCAATTTCATCGCAAAATCATCTTTAGTGATTAAGCGCATTTTTGGATAAACGGTTTCGTCAACAAACAGAATATGCGTTATTGGTCAGGTGAAAACCCTCATGTGCTTGAAGAAACATCACTTCGTCCACAAAAAATTTCTGTTTGGTGCGGTTTTCATGCTGGTGGTGTCATTGGGCCGTTCTTTTTCGTTGATGAAAATAACCGTCACGTTACAGTCAATGGAGATCGCTATAGAGGCATGTTGCAACGTTATTTCTTTGATCAATTGCATGGGCTAGACATTAATGATATGTGGTTTCAACAAGACGGCGCCACAAGCCACACAGCGGGTGTAACAATCGACTTACTGCAATCTAAATTCGGTGAACGTGTTATATCGAGAAATGGTCCCGTCGAATGGCCGCCCAGCTCGTGTGATTTAACACCTCTAGACTTCTTTTTATGGGGGTACTTTAAATCATTAGTCTATGCTAACAAGCCTGCGTCGTTAGAGGAGCTCAGAGCCAATATTGAAAGAGAGATAGCGGCCGTTTCCATCGAAATGTGTGGCCGAGTCATCGAAAATTGGGTTCAACGAATCGACCGCTGCAAACGTACCCGTGGTGGACATATGAATGAAGTCGAATTCCATACATAAATGTTTTTGATTGTACTTCAAGCCGATAGTAAAATTTTCGAAATGTCTCAAATGGGTCGCGTTTTATTTCAAAAAAAAGTTGTCAAGTCCTTAATGGAAGACCCGATATAAGGACTCAGTACATTTCCCTGGGGCACTCCCGAAGTTGCTAAAGTATCGACAAATATTGAGTTGCCACTTCTAACTGGACTTTGAGTCCAGCTTTAAAGCTTACAACTTCTTAATTGAAAGGTTATTAGGAAATAATCCTAAGGGCTTTTGGGTAGTTATCTAAAATAGCATCTACTTGGCCAGATTTATCTAGGACTAGCGTGATGTGTTAATGCTGTCGCACGCGTTTGAAGCTACATATAACAATTTTTATTTCAAGCGCGGCGGTTTATTTTATTTAATCCTGAAAGTATGATAACAATTCAAAATTTTCGACCACCATAGATTTTACTTCATAGAAATCGTAATACAAAAATTATTTTTTGATAAGTTACTACTTCTATAAAACTACAAACAAAATAATTTATAAGTGTACACCCATCGTGAGAAGTGACAAAAAGTTCTGTCACCTTATGATTTAAGGATATGCATGTTTAATGAATAATAACTACTTTTATTTTCTCTGTTTTTTTATAACTTCTTCAAAACCTACAGACAAACGATCAATAAGTAAATCTGGAACTCATTTTTTTTGTTAATTCCCAAATATATAGTAGAGTGCGATAGGATATTTGTGTATACATCGGCTAGTTATTTTTAAAAGAATGGATCAGTGCAACCTAATTATAAATGTAAGAGCTATACCTGTAACATAAACCTATATTGACCTAATTATGTAATATAATAATGTATGTAAATTTAAGTAGTTTAAATTATTTCTATTATATTCTCCATATATATATATATATATATATATATATATATATATATATATATATATATATATATATATATATATATATATATGGCTTATATAGCTTGGAGGTTCTCGACCACTTACGGTCGTAATTCATTGATTGTTGGTTTGGAGACCAACGATACTTGATTTGGGGAAGTTTCGAGGTCAATATAGATCCAATGGTTTTCCAGGTAGTTACTTGGAAACTTAACCAGTGGGGTCCAATCTCTAATATATATATATATATATATATATATATATATATATATATATATATATATATATATATATATATACATATATATATATATATATATATATATATATATATATATATATAATATATTTATATTTATATTTATATATATATATATATATATATATATATATATATATATATATATATATATATATATATATATATATTTATATTTATATTTATACATATATATGTCCACGTCGTCACTCCACGATCGTCTGGGTCTTCCTCTTTTTCTTCTCCCTATAGGGCTCCACTCCGTTATTTTCTTTATCTACCTATTATCTTCGCTTCGTCTTATGTGTCCATACCATTTTAATCGTTTTTCTTCAATGGTGTTTATTGCGTTCTCTTTGATGTTCATTCTGCTTCTTATTTCTGCATTTGTTATTCTCTCCATACGTGTCACTCTACAACATCTTCTCTAATACTCCATCTCTACCGCGTTAATGTTTCTGACCCGTATGTCATTATGCTTTGTATTATCGATTTGTATATGCGTGTTTTGTTTCTCTTTGTAATGTGCTTGTCCCACAGGATCGAATTTAATTGTCTTATGCATGTTCGCGTTTGTCCTAATCTAGCTTTAATCTCTTCTTTTGATGTTGCGTTTTTTGAAATGATAGTTCCTAGTTATTTAAATCTATCGGTTCCTTTGATTATTGTTTCGTTATCTACTTCTAGATTCTCCACGTTTCCCTCCTTTGTTGTTAGATATTCCGTTTTATCAAAGTTTATTGCTAATCCTGCTTTAGTGTATTCTTCTTTCAGTTTTCTTACCATATAACTGAGGTCTTCCTCATCTTGCGCTATGATTACTTGGTCGTCTGCGAAATTTAGAGTATATAAGTAATCTTCTCGTATTGGGACTCCCATTCCACTACATTTTTTCTTCCATTTTTTTAATGTTTGTTCGAGGTATATTTTGAATAGTATTGGGGATGTAGAGCATCCTTGTAAAAGGCCTTTCGATGTTTGGAGTCTCTTCCCTGTTTTATGTCTATTTTTATGTTCACTGTGTTGTTTTCGTAGAGAGCTTTTACTGCGTATATTAGTTCTTTGTCAAGGCCTATTTCTTTCATTGCGTTCCATAATCTTTGTCTTGGTACTGAGTCATAGGCCTTTCTTATGTCTATGAAGGTTAGATGAACTTCTCTATTCTTTGCCAGTTTTTTTTTTCCATTGTTTGTTTTATAGTGTATATGTGGTCAATACATGATTTTCCGGCCGTAAAGCCTGCTTGGTCTTCTCCAATTTTTCCTTTTATATTTTCCTCCATGATATTTTTAATAATTTTTCCATACAAACGTCCCATACTCGATATTATGCTTAGGCCTCTATAGTTTGTGCATTTTCTGCGTTTTCCCTTTTTAAATATAGATACTATATAAGCTTTTGACCATTCCTCTGGTATTTTTTCTCCATTTATCGCTCTGTGGAACATGTTTTTTTTACTCAGCATTCGATGTAATTTATTAGACCCGTACTTAATCATTTCATTTACCCACACCCCCAGACCCTGCAGATTTATTATTTTTGAGTGTTTTTTATTGTCTTCTTTACTTCTTCATAGCTTAGTTCTATCTCTTTTATTTCCTTATTCTGTTCTTCTTCAGGGTTCTCTTCTTGGAATTCTTGTCTATCTTCTCTTAGCAGCTTCTTATAATATTCTTCCCACTCGCTTTCTGGGATGTACTCTGTATACGTCTTCTCTCTATTGTTAGTCCTTAATGCTTTAATTATTCTCCATGACTCTGTACTTCTAGTTCCTCCTATATATTGTTCTACATGTTCGCACGATTTTTCCCCATCTCTCGTTCTTTTCTTTGTCTATCATCCTCCTCGTTTCTGCATTTTTCTCTTTATATTTCTGTAGATCTTCTTCTGATTTTGTATAGTCTTTTTTTCTCCTTTATAGATTCTTTGGTTTTTTCGCAGATACTAATTTTATGTTTCTCATTCTCGTTGTCTTTTTTACCTAATGCTTCTAGGGACGCCTGTTTGATGCATTCTTTTATGTGGTCATACATCTGTTGGAGGTTGTCGTAGTTAAATTCATTTAATTTTTGATCTAATCGTCGTCTATATAGGTCTCTTATCGTTTCGTCTTGCAGTAAGTGTATTTTGTATTTTATTTCTTTGTGTGCTTTTTCTGTTATCTCATTAGTATTTTTGTTTTCTTTATCTACTGTTTCTTTTTGCTTTATTGTCTTGTATCACGGTACTTTTATATTTGCTATTAATAGTCTATGGTCTGTTCCACATTCTGCCCCTCTCTTTACTCTTACGTCTTTTATTTTGATAGTGGTATCGTTCTTAATTATAATGTAGTCTATTATTGATTTTAATTATTCGTGTTTCTTGCAGCCAAGTATATTTGTGGATGTCCTTGTGTTTGTAGAATCCGTTTGTTATGTTGAGGCCGTTTAGTTCACACAGCTCTATTAGTCTCTCTCCGTTGTCGTTAATAATGTCTTCTCCGAATGGTCCTACGGTATTGTCCTTTGTTTTCCTTCCTGTTCTCCCGTTCAGATCTCCCATTATTATTAATTCTTGGTTTTTCTTTACTTTTTGTGTTTTCTATTTTCTAGCGTTTCCATGAAATTATCTTTTTCTCTTATAGTGCTGTCTTCTGTTGGGCCGTATACTCCTAATATTACCGTGTCTTTTCCTAGCATTGTTATATTTAGTTTTATGATTCTTTCATTTCTTATATATATATATATATATATATATATATATATATATATATATATATATATATTATGATTTACGTGTTCTTAAAATTAGATCATTAAAACTATTCTTGAATTTGTTATATATTTATTGACGTTTCGACCTTCGGAAGAGGTCTTCTTCAAAATTTGCTCTAAAAGATGACATTAGAAGAATTAAATATAGATAAGTAATTAATCAGTTTGTTGTGTATTTCGGGTTAAAATATTTGTAGCTTTTCGTAGTTTTTAATTTAAGCCACTTAACTGTATACATTTATGAGAACCTTACCTTAGAAAGTAGTTCATTGTATTGGGTGTTAATTTTAAATCACAATCAAAAACACATTTTTACTTTCTACAAGCAACCACTTAACGTGAAGGTCTTTATATGACTGGTAGGTAGATACGGTTTAGGTTATTTACATCTGTTTTTTCGTTTATTGCAGTGCGCGTCATCTGTATGTGTATGGATTCCAGTATTTCTCTTTTTTTTTTGTATTTATTTTCGGTTTTGATAATTTTGAAATCAAAGGTATGACTTTTATTCATTTCATGATTTGTAAGAGCTGTACTGTCTTTTGTCGTATTTATGGCCTTTGATTCTATTTTCTAGGTATTGGCTTGTTTGCTCGACGTATATTCCATCGCAGTTATTACATTTAATTTCGTAGACTATGTTACTTTTTTTATTATTTGGTGCTTTAAGCCTGGAAAAATTGGATGAAAGCAGATTATATGATTTGTGACATAACCGAATTTTGTAGTTTTCATACAGTTTTTTGAGTGGTTGGTTCTGACACAGAATACAGAGAGAGTGCAATAACCAACGCTAAAGAAGCATTAACACCTAATAAATATCCGATGTACCTTATAAACAAATCTTCAAACAACGAATACATAGGTTTTACAATACCATAATAAGTAAAAAACCAACTATCAACAACCATAATACATATATTTCTTTACCGTTTATAAATGGACTATCCCAACCACTCAAAAAACTTTTTTAAAACTACAAAATTCGATTATGTCACAAATCATATAATCTGCTCTCATCCAATTTTTTCCAGGCTTAATACTAAAACCCCAAATAACATAGTCTACGAAATCAAATGTATACGTCGGGCAAACAAGCTAATACCTAGAAAATAGAATCAAAGGCCACAAATACGACAAAAAAAAACAGTACAGCTCTTACAAATCATGAAATGAATAAAAGTCATACGTTTGATTTCAAAAACATCAAAATTATTAAAACCGAAATAAATACAAAAAAAAGAGAAATACTGGAGTCCATACACATACAGACGACGCCGACTGCAATAAACGAAAAAATAGGTGTAATAACCTTATCTATCTACCAGTTATATAAAGCCCTTCACGTTAAGTGGTTGCTTGTAGAAAGTAAAAATGTGTTTTTGATAGTGATTTAAAATTAACACCCCAATACAATGAACTACTTTCTAAGGTAAGGCCCTCATTAATGTATACAGTTAAGTGTTTTAAATTAAAAACTACGAAAAGCTACAAATATTTTAATTCCGAAATACACGACAAACTGATTAATTACTTATCTATATTTAATTGTTCTAATGTCATCTTTTATAGCAAATTTTGAAGAAGACCTCTTCCGAAGGTCGAAACGTTATTAAATATATAACAAATTCAAGACTAGTTTTAATGATCTAATTCCCAGTACACTTAAATCATAAAAAATAAAAAATATATATACCAAGATCAAATAACCTTACGCTCAACAAAATATATATATATATATATATATATATATATATATATATATATATAATATATATATACATATATATACATATATATATATATATATATATATATATATATATATATATATATATATATATATATATATATATATGCACAGAAATAGAAGCATTAGAAAAGAAATACGACACATTTAATTTACATAACAAAATAAAAGAAGCTGCTAGACTAAGATTACAAAGGCAACCACAAATAATAGAGGATAAAAAAAGTAAACTACTATTGAACATACAAGAAAGAATAGATAGATGGGAAGAATATATAGAAAAAATGTATAGTAACACAACTAGACAACATAATACAAATGAGCTTAATACAACGGGTCCCCCCATAAATAAAGACGAAATATTAGCAGCAGCAAATCAGCTTAAAAACAAAAAGGCAGTAGGAGAAGATAATATACCTACAGAAATCATTAAAATATTTCTTGAAAAACATATGGACATTATACGGGACCTCTTCAAGAGCATATACAACACAGATGATGGAGCTCATGATTGGCCGACATCAATTATATACCATTGCCAAAAAAAGAATAACCCTAGAAAGTGCGAGGAATATCGGAATATAAGTCTAATGAACCACATTTCGAAACTCTTCCGTAAAATAATCCACCAAAGAGTGTACAAGAAACTAGATGAACATACTGGACATACACAGTTCGGCTTTAGGAACGGACTAGGAACGAGGGACGCACTATCCCCGATCTGCGTTCTGATTGAAAGATGTAGAGATGTCAACTCTGATGTTTATTTATGCTTCATAGATTTCCAAAATGCCTTGGATATGCTAAACCATGAGAAAATGATGGAAATACTGGAATTATGTAACATTGATGACAAAAACTTAGAAATAATATTAAGTTTATACTGGAACCAGACTGCCAAAATAAAAGTACAGAATCGCATGTCCAAAGAAATAAAAATAAAGAAAGGCGTACGTATGAGTTGTATTTTGTCACCCCTGCTATTCAATGTCTATTCGGAGGAAATCTTTAATAAAGCACTTTCTGATAAAAAAGATGGAATTACAATTAATGGTGTGTGTGTGTGTAAATAACCTCCGCTATGCTGATGATAATGTCATCCTAGCGGACAGTGAAGAAGGCCTACAGAGACTCATGAATGGAATTGTTGATACATGTGAGGAATATGGAATAAAACTTAATACGAACAAAACAAAAATAATGGTGGTCAGTAAGAATCCTAATCCAAACATAAATATTAAAGTACATCAGTAACGTACTTTGGAAGCGTAATTAGTGAAATACGCTTAAGAATTGAAAAAGCACGAAGCTCCTTTAATAAAATGCGCAGCATACTCTGTAACTGCCAACTAAACTTAAAAACAAGAACAAGAGTACTAAGATGCTACGTGTTCTCGATAATGTTATACGGTATAGAAGCTGCAACAATCACAGAGGCAACCCAACAGAGAATGGAGTCATTCGAGATGTGTTCCTGGGACAGCGCACACTACGAACCTGGAAACCCGGATGGAAAAAGAACGAGAGTTGATTCCAGCTGTTAAAGAAAGAAAAAGCACTTACTTTGGCCATATTATGAGAAGCCAAAAGTATGAGTTCGTGCAAGGCGAGTACCAGGAAGGCGCCGCGACTCCTGGTTGAAAAACTTAACGACAGTGGACAAACATGACATCTACTGAACTGTTTAGAGCGGCAACAGATCAAGTCAGATGGGCAAATGCGATCGCCAACGTCCTTAGAAGATAAGGCACACTAAAAAGATATATATATATATATATATATATATATATATATATATATATATATATATATATATAGGGTGTTATGAAAATCATTGTATTTAAAAAGCAAAGCGCCGCCATTGGTACTGCAGAGATAAACATTGAAATCCCTGAATGAGAAAGAGTGGGAAGGTGGGTTGAAGAGAGATGATACAAACAAAGCGAATATATTTGTTGACGTCTTTGAATGTGCTGCAAAAATAAATATTTTTCTCTTGAAATATTGCTAACTGGTACTGCAAAAAGTGCCCTAAATCTTTCGCTGATGTTGTGGAAGACTAGTAAAAAAATAGTTTTTCTTAGAGTTTGCTTAAACAAAAATAATCATATTTTTATACGTTGTACGTCATATTTAATTTTTACCCTATATCTGATACGTTTAATGCATTTTTTACTGTAAAAACTGTAAAGAAACAAATTGTTTACTACATATTTTAAAGTATTGAAATAATGAAATGTCAAAGAATTCCAATGAACAATGGTATTAATGTATGTCCCACAGGGGGTTTGCTCGCGGTGTATTGGTGTTCTAATGGAGACGCTGAAACTTTGAGTGCACGATGTTGTCCGATGGATGTGGGTTTCGCCAGGAATGTTTATTCACTTTTGATAACGGATTTTTTTGAGCCTAGTATTGAAGTTTAATGTCTTTTGAAAATAAAAGGGAGTGAGTTGGGGGTTTGAAAAATAATTGGCAATGTTGATATTGCCAATCTGGCGACCCTAGTTCCACTAAAAAGATATATATATATATATATATATATATATATATATATATATATATATATATATATATATATATATATATATAGGGTGTTATGAAAATCGTTTAATAGATTTAAACCGGTAAATTCTTGTGTCAAGAGAAACTGCAGATTTATTGTGATAAATAGCACTTCGCTATAATTGACAAGAAAATAGACTGGAATGGAAGATTTATGTACGCCAGCGGTTGTACCTAATATACATATTAGAAACAATTGAGGTCAATTTTGATAGTGACCTGGATTGTTACAATATTGCCACGCTTAAAATTGACAATTTTTTATTTTATTTTATCACACATTAAAGAAATTTTTACCGTTTTCAGATTCAAAACAGAAACTGATACTAAAGAAATAACCTTTTTTTGAAGATCAGTGTTTTAAACGCACTAACGTACTATACTAACAAAAGAAACCACCAACTGTTTTCTTTCTTTTAGACCCACTAACAATCACAACATTTCCTTCGAAAAGCATTGTTTAACTGTTATTGTAGTTTCTTTACGACAGTTTCAATAAATGAAACTTTCTTCTTTGCTTCCACATGCTTTTTGACGATTGGCGCTTGCTTCCGGCCCAATCGTTGTTAATGACATGTTGCGCAATGGTGTGCGCGGTGATCTAAATGTTGCTACTACTGTAAAACCATTATTCGTTGGTGATAAAGTTAAACACAATTCTGTTTTGAATATTTGTTTGTTTAATAAGTTTATGGTACGGTAAATGTGCCTTGTACAAAATTTTAAAAATACCCGAAATGGGTCCCCCACCCTATCTCGAAAAGTACTGATGAATTATGAAAAAATTCTAGAATATTCTTCATAAAGTGTATATTGAGCAAATATAGCGTAATAATTACTAGTGCATTACGTTTGAGAATTTATCTGTTATATGGAAGGTGAAATCGAAAGTGAAATTTTTTTTTTGCCAGATTATCGAGTGGGCTTGTGAAAATACGAGTTTAAAAATATATATAATGTAGTACTTGCACACGCTTTTCTTTGTATAAATTACCAAAAATCGATATCCCCCTCTTTTCTCGCAAAGTACTAATAAAAAAAAATTAAAACAATTCTAGAATATTCTTCAAAAAGTATAGATTGAGCAAAAATTATCACGAGTGCTTTACGTTTGAGAATTTATCTGGTATAAAAAGAAAAACTATTTGACCGACCAAATGGTGAAGGTGAATATAACCGGGATAAAGAGATACTGTTTTAAGCTTATGGCGATCAACGAATAGGTACCGAGTAATAAATATTTGTTTTCCACTGTTATTGCTAGATTCTAGATTGAGCTAGATTGATTTATTGGCTATAAGGTAGCTAAGATGCTATAACTATTATACATTATTAGACTCAGTATATATCACCACTACACCAAACACTTTATTTTTACGCTCGACGCGCGTTTCGCGAACCATATTAGCTTCAACAGGACCGATGATTGACAGGCAATCATCGCTAACATGGTTAGCGAAACGCACGTTGAGTGCAAAAATAAGGTGTTTGGTGTAGTGGTGATATATACTGAGTAGTGTCATCGTGCCAAAGATTCCACATTCCCAACTTAGGTATTATACATTATTGACTGAGAAAAAACGTGAAAATACTTATTGGGTCTTAAAATGTCAGAGACCTAATTAACTTAACCTAGGTAAGGATTTTATTTTATTTTAAAAGCAATCACGGCACGGAGCACTAATTGCGCGTGCCCAACTTGCACTTGACCGGTCTTTAAATTTAAGATTTAAAAAAATCACGAGCAATTTGTAAAATTGCTGTAAATTTACTGCTTTTTTTCACGTTTTTGATAATTTGTCTTCCTTCGGAAATTTTAAAGGTTTTTTTATCTTACTTTTTAAAAACATAGTTTTTTCGTAATTAATATAAAAATTATTTTTCGTAACTAAATAACTTTACTTCAAATTAAAATTAAATAAATTGGTTAATTACCTTTTTATGCGTGACTTCTCATTGTCTTTTATATTAATTTTCGATGATAATATTAGTTGTAAATAATACAATTTATAAATATTTATAGTTGACTACCTATTGTTGATTTACAAGGTAATTATTTAATCAAAGTCCGCTTATACGCTTAAATTGTAATAAATTTGAATCTTATTTTTTTGTTCAGTCTCGTTAATTAGCTGCAATGCCTGCAGATTTAAAATAGTTATTTACATGTCAAGTCCGTAAATAGGTATTTTGCAGATGGACTAGGTCTCCGACGTCGCACAGTGTGGCCATTCGAGCGGTGTTGTTTCAAAAATACCTATAAGTCTCAGGATTCATCCATTTTAAATATATTTTTTTTCGAAGAGGTCTTTTTTTAAAAAAAACCTAACCGAACTTAACCTAACGTAATCTAATTTAGCCTAACATAAAGTAAAATAATGAAAAATTAGGAAATGAAAAGTAATATTTTCTGAATCTAAAAACCTTAAATATAACCGAACATAACCTGTCAATATTACTTTGTTATAGATTATCAGTTTGAAAGTACAAAAAGAAATCTAATGTACCTGTCCAAAAAATGATAGTTATTAATCAAACAGTAAAAATATGCCCCTTTTCACATCATGAAAGTAACCTTATTCTTCGAGAAACCAGCCTAATGGTTTGGTCTTTAGGGTGACCTCACCAGCCACCTTTTTATAACTTGCTACCATTTTTACTCTTACACTTAATTCTGTGTTTTCCAGAATAAAGTGCCGTAAAAAATCTACAAAATAGAACCAAACATCAAAGTCGAAACACCAATACACTCTATAAGTTACCAACACAAGGTAGAACGACTTAACGAAACCGGATCTAACCTAACCTAATCTGAACAAGCCTAGCCAAGCATAACAAAATACAAAATAAATATATGTAAAATATATGTAAGGTAGAAAATGACTAATAATAGTCTCTGAAAGCCCTAAGTACAACGTAACCTAACCTTACTCACCATACGTATGGTTAGTAAGGTTAAGTTAGGGTCCATACATACTGTCAAGACTGTCGATCTAAACTATTCTATTGCTGTGCCCTTAACTAGTTTCGTTAGTTCTGCAACCATGAAAGTCGTCTTTTTTTCTGACATTTCTAGGTACTTAAATTTTCTTCTATCAATTGTAACCAATAGTACTTTCCTCTCTTGATAATCTATCCCAACTACCACATTGGTCTTTTCTTTACTATAATTACAATTTCTTTTTCTTTTTTCATTCTTCTCTTTACTTGCGTTGTTTACTTCCTCTAGTCTTTATTTTTCAATAATCTACGGGACAGCAGTAGCCCAAATGTCTCCAATTGTCGTCGAATATTCAATTTCTTTAATTTTTATGCACGCACGACCGATCATATCTAGAGTCTCAGATGGATATCAACACTACGGAATACTTGTTTCATTCTCATCAAAGTTTAAATTATTCTCTTAGCGAAACGGGTTTCGTCGAGTATTGTATAGATTTTAAGTACTTTTTCAATGTTAAATGTACAAAGTTAATCCGTAACAGTACAAATAGTCAAATATTTAGTTAATTCGAAATCAAAGAAAGGAAAAGCCCAAGGAAGCTTTGGAATTCGTTGTTCTGTTGTTCTTTCTACTTGTCCATACCAAACCACCAGTCTGTGTTGGACATCGTTCATTATTGTTCCTTCTATCTTTATAGCTTCTTTTATTCGTTCGTTTTTGATTTTATCGAGTCTTGATATTTCAGCTGATTTTTGCCAGTAGTTTATCTTGAGAGCAAGGACTTGCTATTCTAAGTTTTTTATTTAATTGCCAGGCCTAGCAGCAGTAAAGTATGATGCTCTGAAAGATTGCATTATAGATCAAATGCTTCTTTTCAATTGATATTTTCTCTGATCAAAGGACATAATACGGTGTTGTATAGCAGCCCTTCCTTTGCTTATTCTGTCTTCTATTTCTTTTTCCAGATCTGTTGCAGTACATAGATATTCAGTTTTTTTGCAAGTTTACTGTCAGTTCCCCGGTTTCACATTCCTCAAACAGCTTTCTTGTCATATGTTCTAGATCTTTCTTGTCACTTGCACAATAGCTACTTGGCCATCCGCAAAATGAAGTATTTATCGTGGTTTCATGTGCATTGCATTTTCTTCTCCATCTTCTTAAAGTTTCTTTAGGTAAACTTTGCACAAGGTGGATGATAAGCAGTAACTCCGTTTAAGACATGTCGTTGAAAGTATCTGATAATGTGTTTCCTAGTGTTATTCTGAAATATGACTGATCGTACAGTTATTTTATCGCAGAAACTGCAGAATTATTTACTGGAAATATTTCCAGAGTTTGCCAGAGTTTTTTAATTGGAGCAGTATCGTATGCTTTTGCTAGATCTACGAATAGTAGTGAAATTACTTTTTATTGCTGTTTTCACTTCATTAAGTTAGGCAAAGCTGAATATATTATCTAAACCTGTTCTTCCCGTTCTAAAGTCGCACTGTTCCTTAATTTCTTGTAGGCTATATTAATTTTCATTGAGATTTCGGAGTATGTTGCCATAGATTCTTCTTAAGGTACCAGTTACCGATTCATCTGTAATTTTGACATTCAGGTTTGTTTTATTTTTTATGAATGGGTGTTATCCAGGCTTCCTTCTAAAGTGGTGTTGGTTTACCATGTATATATCGTTCAAATAGGCGTATTAACATTTTTAATAGTTTTGAAATACCACCCTTTAATATTCCGTTTTATTCTTTGTACAAGTAAAAAAAAATATTTATTTCTACTGAAGAAAATTGGAATAAATTGGAGATTTTTAATAGTGCATAAATAGTGACTTTGCGATTAAAGAATGGCAGATTTGTTAAAAAAAAGTGCTGAAAAAATAAATATATCATTAACAAGTATGTCTGATACAAAAAAACAGGAAATTCAAACAATAATCAATGAAATAGTTCAATCTAAAATTCCTAATGAGAATAGTATAGTTTCATTGGGAGAGTTAGCTAGAAATCTATCTTTTAGATATGGAAAAATTGAGTGATTTCCAAAGGGAAGGGCTTCAATCAAATTTCAAAATAAAATGTGGCAACTGTAACTAAATGTAATTTAGTAAATACTGGAGTGATAAGACACCAAGTCTCTGATATTAATTAATGCTACTTATTTATGTTGAA
>CM032448.1:108901115-108963615 GCA_019049505.1 Pachyrhynchus sulphureomaculatus | reverse complement strand
GAGGGGGTGTAGATTAAACGAAAATTATCACGAGTGCATTACCTTTAATAATTTATCTGTTATATAAAAAAAAAACAAAAATTTCAAGGTCATCAATTTTCAGTAAAGATTGGAAACAAACTTTGTTGAAAACTCATTTGGGGTGTGTTTTGTGAAGTCACTGATCATTTTATACCACCGTAGCAACATTTTTTATTTTAAAAGCAATCAACGTACGGAACACTCATTGTGCAAGTTCAACTTGCATTTGACCGGGTATTTATATCCGTGGGTTACACGCATTTATCGAAACCAGCTGTGTGTTGACGGTATTTCAAACTTCCCGCCCAGTGCGACGTTGCCAAGTCTCGAACTTTTATTTATCAAGTTATGCGAGGAAAACTGAAAACGATCAAAAGTAGCTCACTTTCAACATTTTTTATAAAGAAACGAATTCTGCTTGCTATAATTTTCTTTAGAGAAAAATATTTGTTATATTTTTAATTAATGATTCTTAAGTTTTTCAAAACAATTGTAAGAAAATTACCATTGTTATATAATAAAATATCCGTTTCAACATGGGTGGGTAGGATTTGTATGTTAAAAATGCAAATTTTAACAGCAAATTTAGTGCCGTAAGGAGTACTGAAATTTTTTCTACGTATAAAGGACACTAGTAAATATGTATATTTAAATTTTCTAGATAATTATAGGAAAATTTATTTTCTTGGGAACGTCCTTAATGAAAGGATATACAATCTGTTAAATATTTATTTTACAGAGAATGTTAAACCATAATATGTATATATTCCTATACCTAAAATTTATCGTTTTGGAAGCTTCTGCTGCGCTCTATTTTTTATACAATCCATCTCAACAATTCTTTCATGCTGTGCTTTAAAGTGGTTAAGATATTAAAGGCCAGGTTACTGGACTTCAAGGTTTTTATTTTACCAAAGCATATTTAGGCTGTTTTTTTGACAGTCGGCGGGTCGTAAATTAGGACTGAGATTATTCCTTTACAGAATATTCTAATTAAAAAATTTAATTGCTTTAATGTTAATTAAAATGCCTGTTGTTGCTGGAGAGCACCAAATTGATATGTTATTAGTACACGGAGAGACCAGAAAAAATCGAATAGAGGCGGGAGCATATGCAACTGTATTCAGATCGGGATCCGCAATATAAAAAATATTTTCATTAGTTAAAAAGTCAATTAAAACAAGAAAAAATTACTTAATTGAATTTCCGACGTTTTACGAAACCTATTTAGAGATCTGTACTCTTCCAGGTGTGGGCGTGTTCAGTAAACCCTGGCCCAGTGTAATTGAATAAAAATTTTCGCCTGAAGATATTAGGTTTAATATAAAAGAAGACACAACTTTGAAAGCTTTTTCCTTATTTCTGTTACAGCCGAATGGTGGGTCAACAACCAGCTCGCTCAGGCAGTTCCGCAAAAGGGATGTAGACAAATCACAGTTGGAGCAGCCACCAAAACAGGACAGCCACGTGGCGCGAGTAGCGCCACACAACCACTATCCACCTGTGTCAAATGATCCTTACAGATATCAGTCGCATCAGTTTTCTGATTACAGGTAATGTTTTACCCTCCAAATAAACTAAAAAAGATTTAATGATGCAATGGGGTCTTTTAATAATGTGTGAAAATATTATATATATATATATATATATATATATATATATATATATATATATATATATATATATATATATATATATATATATTGTGATTTCCGGGGTTTCTTTCCTCCTTCCTCTCTTTGTTTACGGTTCTCTTTGATCCTGGGTTCCACAGATTCCTTCCACTTTATCTGGGCCATCTTGTGCACTTAGCGATTACTGTCTTCCTTCCAATGACAGTACCCTACGTCACCCCTTCATCACCTCCTGTTGCTTTCAATCTTCATTGGTTTTTGCAAACAATCTCTTCCTCCAATCATATTCCAACAAGAAATTAATAAATTAATAATTAATTTGTTAGACAATCTTCCTCTTCGTTGCTCTCATTATTTTCTCTCCCTCTCTCGCTCCCTCGCTCACCTTTTACCTATAATTAGGTTATGACGTATCCTTCCCCGGCTCCATACCGGCTTCTTGGTCGCTCAATTGGCTATCTTCTTCTCACTTAAAGGTCCAACATATGCACTTCCCAATTTTGATCGGTTCCTTCCAGGTGTCGACCCCGCATTCTGGTTAATTGAGTTTTCTTGACTAAACCCCTTATCTCTGTCGGTCAGCTGTCTCCTGTCGTCCTTGTCATCTTTCCTATATGGCGGTGGCCATGTGCGGTGGTCATAGTTGAAATAATTAACAACGTTCTCAACATCCAAGGTTCCCAATGACATCCATATTTTAATTTTGGTTTTTATAATTTTGTCTACAGTGTTTTAGTGTGTATTTTATATATATTTTATGGATTGACCAACTTTTTAATGTAACAACTTTTTTTATGTATAAGCTACCTACGGCCATTCAGGCTAACGAAATCTTTGCACTTCTCATGTGAGTTTTTTTTGATTTATTATAACTAATATTTTATTCTTGTTCTACACTAATTTTATTTATTGTAACAACCTAAAGATAACATCATTTATTTAAATTTGTCCCAAACACGATCAGTGAATACGCTTTGTTCTTCTTTTCAGTTCTGCCCTGAAGAAGGTCCCAATCCAGGACCGAAATATTGGCTTTATGAAAATTGTGTGATCTCTTATCACGCCCTCTTTTTGCCGAGTTCCCCAACCAAGATTGTATTTTTAAAAATTTTGGTAGATACGGCAATCTTTTGCTTTCTTTCTTTATTATATATATATATATATATATATATATATATATATATATATATATATATCCGAATAAAACCGAATCAAATGTTATTTTTCATTTCCATACATAAAAGAAATGTCCACCAAAACAACTAAACTTTTCAATGAATTACCTAATTTAAAAATTACTCTTAAACACAAAAAACTATCAACAATATTTTCACTCGTCTAAAAGACAAAGATGAAATCACAAAAGTTTCAGAAGTAGTTTACAGCATCCCTTGCTCTCAATGTGAAAAAAATCTATATAGGACAAACATCTAGAGTCCTAAAAGACAGAATCACTTCCCACAAAAGTGATTGCAGATTAAAAAAAAACTCTTGTGCGCTTGCCCAGCATAGTAGCCAATTTTCACATGAATTTAATTTTGCTGAATCCAAAATCCCATATAAAGAGAGAAATCCCGACAGGAGAATCTTTAGGGAGATGGTGGAAATCTACTTTGAACCGAACTCAATCAATAAAAAAACTAATATTGAAGATCTGAGTTTAATTTTCTCCAATCTATTACAAATAGGCAGTCAAAACGAAAACTCTTACAACATATCTGACATACCTCTTTGATAATAATCCCACTGATTTTCACTAACTTTTCAACTCTAAAACGATCAAACAAAGTGTTAACGTCATTCTACTTTCAAATATAAATTAACCACAACTTAACTAAGAGATAGAAACACACTGCCTTTAGCAAAATGACAAAAAAACATAACAAAAAAATCCTTTATAAATTAAAATCACTTTACAACCACACAATTCTTCGTACCACACTAACATAATGAAGTAAAAGTTTATTATATTTCCCAGAGATGAGTATGTCGAGTTTTTGTTATGTTTTTTCTGATGAATAAGTGTAATATAGTGCCTCCACAAAGAATAATTTTTGAACACACCATTTAGCAGTAAGTACTTTAATGTTACATATAAAATAGGGTTGTTCTTTACTTTTAATCTCAAAAATACTGATAATCTACTATAATTGTAGCCCTGATGAAGAAAATGAAATATTTGCGAAAGCTTGGCGTAGCTAAAAAGGTGTCAAAAACTTTTTAGTTCTTTTCCAAAGACTGCTTACCCCAAGAACATAATACTGCTGTTTAATTAGTCGGTCAAGACTACCCTTCTCCTATATATATATATATATATATATATATATATATATATAATATATATATATATATATATATATATATATATATATATATATATATATCTGCATATACATATATATATATATATATATATGTATATACATATATATATGTATATACATATATATATATATATATATATATATATATATATATATATATATATATATATATATATATATATATATATCGTCCCTACCATGTCAAACTATCGAATACGAAAATGGGTAGTTTTCAGGAGAGCAAAAAAAAAACACCTTAATAGTGAAGACAAAATTAGCACATTGCCAAAATTGCAAAGTTTAATACTTTTCCTACACATTTTTTAAACCTTTTTAGGATGTTATCAAGATTTAGTCAGTTTAATCTTTTTTTACTTTAAATTAGTTTTTTCACATTCGATAGTTTGACATGGTAGGGACGATATATATGTTAGCTTTTATTTTAAAATTAAATTCTTCTTCAACACTCACTTTTATTAACAATTGCAATCGACATCTAACAAAACTAACCGTCTACTTCGGCTCTCTAAACTATAATTTTTAGTGCGTTACATTACCCTCATTACGATTACATAAACACATTTTAGTGGTATATGGACTATATGTCACATAAAAAAAAGTTAATGGTTTGGTGATTTCAGACATGTCAATCACAATATTTTCCTTCTCATATTGCATCGTTCGATTTATCTTAATTCTAAAATTCTTTTCAACCAGGCCCGGAACGAGATTTTTTCCATACAGTAAATGCTGGCAGCGAACATATATATTACAAAAAATTTTATTTAATACAGGCTAAAACTCTTCAAGCTAGTTCTATACACCTTTAAAACTAGTAACATCGTAACATGCCTATTTGTTTTTTGATGATTTTATTTGAAATACTATTTTTCTTCATAAAAGTTTTAGTTTTGTTGGTTATGTTGCATATGAAATATTACTAAACATAATTAACACTTCTTAATAATAAAATAATCTGATGAATGATTGTTGTGTCTAAACTTAAAAAATGGTTACGATAAATTTAATGTATTTTATTTTCAGTTCCCAAGTAAAATACTCAGAAATAGCTGACGCTTCGCAACCAAACCCAATATCAACGTCTGTGATACAAAAGCCGAAACCTAAAGAATACATGGAAATGTGCAACGTACAACAACAACATATAAACAATCAGCAACAATATTCCCCAGATAATGGACAGTTTATGCATAGAGATCCCACGCAGGTATAAAAATTGCCCGCGCATTATTTGTTTTTTAGGTTGATAGAACTGTTATTAATATCTGACAAAAATTTTCGTCACATTTGCTTCATTAGATTAGAAACAAAGGCATGTTTGATAATTGGGAAAGTTCCTGGTGCACGAGTTATAATCTCCATTAAATTGTGTTTGAAAAACGAAATTTCCGGCAGAAAATATACGGAAATAGAAGGGAAAATGTCTCCGGTCTAGCTTTACAGTCTTTTATTTTCAATCTGCTCTTATAATCCCACAACTTATTACTATTGACCACGCAACAAGATCTGCTATTTAGAACTGTGCCCTTAAAACTGTATAACGTAACACCCTTTTATTCTGCATAAGGAAGTTTAAGAGCTCTAACGATTGACATTTTTATGAGGGTATTTAAATCTATTAAATAATTGACTTTCTTGTCGTAAATCCGAGCCATGTGAAGAAAAATATGATCAGGTGTCCCCACAGACGAATTAACCAGCTGAATTTCTTTACTAGTAAAGGGACATTTATCTTTTAAATGCTCCACTCTTTGACATATCTTACATTCTACTTGAAGTCTCCTACAGTTTTTAAATTTATGTGCAGGCAGCTCACAATTACAACTTTTAGAAACTGGATTGTTTTGGCCGATACTTGGTGGATGGAGATCCATTAAGCTTAAGTTAAGTGGACAGTAAAACAATTTTTGTTTACTGGTAAACTCCACATTTATTTTAACATATCAACATGTTTCGCTATCACTGTAGCGTGTGTTGATATGTTAAAATAAATGTGGAGTTTACCAGTAAACAAAAATTGTTTTACTGTTTACTTAACTTACAAGTTTTATATTTAAAATCATCGTTTAAATCTTTCTTAATCGGTCAAATAAGAGCGTGTCCGCATTGCACAGGGTGAGTCAATGATAGAGTAAAGTTCATTATCTCATTTGTTTCGGGAATGACGAAAAAAATGTTAAATACAATAGTTTTAGGGAATGTTAAGGTACACAGTTTAAAAAGTATACAAGGTACGTCAAAAAAGGATGGTTGATATAATATATGTCTTTTTACATGGAACATCCTATTTTCTAATTTATACGAGACTGGTTTGAAAAGTCCGTGCAAAAATAAAAACTACTTATGTGTTTGGGGTAAACCTTTTTTATTTTTCGACATAGTCTCCTTTTAGGCTTATACACTTCGTCCAACGATGTTCTAGTTTGTTGATCCCTTCCGAATAATAGGATTTGTCCAAGTCTGCAAAATATCCATTAGTGTCTGCAATCATCTCCTCGTTTGAATAAAATCTTTGTCCCGCCAGCCATTTCTTCAAATTGGGGAACAAATAGTAGTCCGAGGGAGTCAAGTCTGGAGAATAGGGGGGGAAACGAGTTAGAATCCTATTTCCATTAATTTTGCGACCACAACTGCTGAGGTGTATGCTGGTGTGTTGTCGTGATGGAAAAGGACTTTCTTGTGGGCCAATCGCGGGCGTTTTTCTTGCAGCTCGGTTTTCAAACGGTCCAATAACGATGAATAATATTCACCTGTAATAGTTTTACCCTTTTCCAGATAGTCGATGAGGATTATCCCTTGCGAATCCCAAAAGACAGTCGCCATAACCTTTTCGGCTGAAGGAACGGTCTTCGCCGTTTTTGGTGCAGATTCCCCCTTGGTAACCCATTGTTTAGATTGTTGTTTTTTTTTTTTTTTTTTATTTTTATGTTGGTCTCAGGAGTATAGTAATGTATCCATGTTTCATCCACAGTGACGAAACGACGCTTAAAGTCCTCCGGATTCTTCTGGAACAGCTGCAAACCATCCTTGCAACACTTCACACGATTCCGTTTTTGGTCAAGCGTGAGCAATCGCGGCACCCATCTTGCGGATAGCTTTCTCATGTCCAAATGTTTATGCAAAATATTATGTACCCGTTCAGTTGAGATGCCCACAGCACTAGCAATCTCACGCACCTTAACTCTTCTGTCATCCATCACCATATCATGGATTTGATCAATGATTTCTGGAGTCGTAACCTCCACAGGCCGTCCAGAACGTTCAGCGTCACTTGTGCCCATATGGCCAGTCCGAAAATTTTGAAACCACTTATAAACTGTTCTAGTCGAAGGTGCAGAGTCACCATAATGTTTATCAAGCTTCTCTTTAGTCTCCTGAGGCGTTTTGCCTTTCATAAAGTAATGTTTAATCACCACACGAAATTCTTTTTCGTCCATTTCTTGAAAATCACTCGACTTCCTTGATTCACACGAATGCCAAACACAAAGAAATAGACCAATATGGCTGAAACTTGGTGTGTGTTGATTCAAGAGATGCTACTAACTAAACATGACCTCGATACGCGCCGCTGGTGCCATCTCTCGGACTTTGCACGGACTTTCCAAACCAGCCTCGTATTTAAATTCTGCGTAAAATTTTATAACTTTTTTATTAATAATGTTATATACCAAAACCATTGGTCGCTTAATGTATGGTGTGGAATATTAAATTTTCGAATTATTGGTCCATATTTTTTCCGCGAATCGCTTAATGGGCCTAGAGATCTAAATTTTTTGCAAAACCAATTACCCCAGCTTCTTGGAGAAGTTGATAACTTTGAAAGGGAACACATGTGGATTCAACAAAACGAAGCTTCTACTCATTACCACCGGGAAGTTCGGGAATTTTTAAACGATCGTTACCCACAAAAATGGATCGGTATGGATGGATTCATTCAGTGGCCTCCTCGATCATGTGACTTAACACCTTTAGACTTCTTTTTGTGGAGCTACATTAAAGATCGTGTTTATGTGAATCCCCCTACAACACCAGTGGATATGGAAAACAGGATACGGGATTATTAACTATTTGTGTATGTTTTCAGCGTAAGTGTATTAAAAACAAGGGTAAAAATTAATCGAAAACTATTAGAAATAGGTATATGACATACTTAATAAAAGTTGGAGAGTTTCATAAAATCTATTAGAAAAAAAAATAATAACATACAGGGTGTGACATTTAAAAAATTTGAGATTTTTCAATTTAAAATGCATAAATTTATTTTGGACACCCTGTAGCATCTAACTCAAATTTCTTTACATATATCTTTTTTTTTCATCTCTATAGAACGGTCGTACCAATTATGAGTATTCCACCTTCAGAAACAATGGCGCTACTGGCAATTTTTTACAAAACTGAAAACTCGTATTTTTTTTTTTAAAATTGAAATATTAGAAAAACTACTAAGTTGTAAAATTTTACGCAGAATTTAAAAATATGTGTTATATCGGCCACACTTGTTTGAAGTACCCTGTATACTCAAAAATAATTTTAAACTGTACACCTTAACTTTCCCTAAAACTATTGTATTTAACATTTTTTCGTCATTTCCGAAACAAATGAGATAATAAACTTTACTCTATCGTTGACTCACCCTGTACATTAAAAAACGTATTTATTTAAAACATTGTTACAACATTCGACGGTAAAGGATTGCCATTAAAACGCTAATGTTTCAGTAGTTCGTCCATTCCCCATCAGTGTTGACGATCGCCTGGCATCTTCAAGGCATACTTTCGACGAGATTTTTTCGCTGATTCTTGGGGCGAAAATTTCCCAATTACTCGAATTTGCTGCCACAGTCGCTTCACTGTGTACACGTTTTGACTACAAACCCCAAGTTCTCGACAGGGTTTACATCGAACGACTGAGACGGCCAATCTAGTGCGACAAAACCGGATTCTCCTTTCCACTGGCTACCCGTTTCACTTCTGTGTTTAGAGAATCCACTTCTCATTTTTATCGACAAACCACCGTTTGGCAGTCGGTACTAACACCTTCTTTTAAATCTAGAGGATTTTTTCAGAGTTCAAATTGTAAGGTAAAGGCAAAGGTAAAGATGAAGAGTCTCCCTGTCTTTTTCCTTCAGTCTCGATCTGTTTTCTTCTGCTCACGCTAGTCGTTTCTTTCTATGTTATTCGCTCAGCAATAGTTTCTTGATCATAGTCCGCCAATTCAAATCGTTAACCCGGACATGAGTGCGAATCGTTTCGTACGATATATCAAAACTTTTCTGCTTCAGTTTTTATACCCCTCGGCGCAAAGTTAGTTGAGGATTTCGGGAAAACATGTTAGTAATGATTTTTTTGTCATTGTCCCACACTTTTTCTCGAACCGCATTCTGGTACATCATCAACGTTTTTTAACTATGAGTATCATCTCACCCACTTGCTAACGAATGCCCTTGACTTGCCTATATACTTCATAGCCGTTTTAGGCGTCAAAGCGCCAAGCGTATACAGCACGGTTAGAAATGGATCTCTTTCCACAAAGCATTGTTTTCAAGGAAGCTAACAATAACCTCAAAAAAAAAATGCATTTATTTTACCGACTATAATTTATAGGCTTATTTGATCGACTGTAAATAAGTTAGGACTGTATGACTTAGGTCCAAACTCAAGCAAATTACTTGAGGCAAAACCTTTGCTTTCTCCGGGCAAATTTTCCGTGATATTTAAATAAGCCTATAACATACTAGGATGAACCAAATATAAACGAGACTTTCTGTACTGAGTACTTAGTATCGATCGGAGCCGGCCGCCGCTTCTAGCAATGTTGGTTGGGTTTGTTAGTAGTGGGGAGAACGATCGATCCCTTTCCCTCGCCAGGTGAATTCAGTAGTACAGCTCACGATGTCGGAGCCAGACGTGCACCCTTTGAATGCGCAACGCGTTATTAAATTTCTCACCTGTGAAACCAACCGAAATTCTGCGGAGATTGACGTCACCGTTCGGGGATCAAACACTGTCAAGGCCTCGTGTGTTCTCCTGATATATGGAGTTCATGGAGTTCAGAGTCATGATCGTCGTCCACGGACGAGCATTACCGAGAAGAACATTCGCACCATTCGTGACCTTATTGAGGGCGACCGACGTTTGAGGGTTTCCGAAATGTCTTCTGAAGTCGTGTTAAATTATGGGAGCACTCATCATCACAAAGGACCTAGGATTTCGTGAAGTGTCTGCCCGATGGGGCCTCGTCTGCAGAATAGAAATTGGCACGTTTGCAGGTCTGTGAGCAACTCTTAACACGATTTGCGGAAGATGGGGACGCATTTTTAAATTGCACCGTAACCTGTGATGGAACTCGGGTCCACCACTATACGCACTAGTCAGAACAAGCCAGTATGGAGTGGCAAAAGAACGATGAGGTAGCCCCAGCCAAGACTCGGCTATCAGCTGGCAAGGCGCTTGCCACTGTTTTCTTTAACCGGCGTGGCGTTTTGCACATGGATATTTTGCACGAACGTTGCACCATCAATGCAGCGTACTAATGAAACCTTTTGGATGAGGTTAAACTTGCTTATCGCCGCAAAAGACTTGATCAATCGATAAGAGACGTGATTCTTCTCCATGACATTGCTCGATGAGTTGAACAACACTTGATCACCCTAACCTATTGCCCTGCGATTTATTTTGATTCACCCTCGTATTATCATTAGTGTGTTGTGCAGACTTTACAGTACGGGCTATCTTTTCGTCAGTAATACAACCAACAACTTCATCTACTAAAGATGCACCCGGATTTTCTCCAGGTTTAACTTCATAAATTGCAGCTTCTCTGATTAACTTAGAAAATGAAACCAACTTACGAAATTGTTGATTCGTGGAGGTTTTCGTTTTATTCCAGTTGGTATTATATTTAATGTTTTTATCATACTACTGGCGAGCATTGCCTTTGAATCTCCCAGATGTCAATCGTAGGATCGTCATTCCACGTTCTGCTAAACGATCAATTTTCAATAACCGGTTCTCGACAATTAAATCATTCTGAGTTGGGTCAAAAATTGGTACTAAAAATCATTACTTGAACAAATAGCGGAACTTGTTGTCCAATTCAGTTCTTTAAGTTCTATTTTCAACCGTTTTTTTTTCGTTTCATGTCACTACTAGACGTATAACTCGAACTATAACTAGATGAACTACTAGCGCAATGGCGACTTTCACCCTACGTACGTTTGCCACATTTTCAACGTTTAGCACCTATTGCGATTATGGTGTTATTTTCTTCAGGTTCTTAAGTTTCACTTGGAGCAAAATGTTAGAAATCTTGGCATGTCTTAAACGTAGAGACCATAGACAGTCCAAGAAAAAATTCGCTATGGAAGAACAGCCCTTTTTCAAACTCAATAATCTCCTCTCCTATAGAACCAACGAAACAGCGGTCCTTTATATATCGTAGCAAATTACTTGATTCTTAAGATCAAACAGCTATGGTCAACCTTTTCAACAATATACACTTTTTTCTGCTACTGTTGAGGATATCTGACGATAATAATAGGGCATGGTCATTTAAAAGGTAACATCCAGCAACTAGTAGACTCCTCTCCTCGCATTAGTATTCTTACATATGTTAAGTATCCTAATATTCAGAATACCGGCTAATCAGATATACGAATTTTTATCGCCTTAAAAGTATAAATAACCTATTGCTACTGTATTTTTAAAATCAAATATTAAATTTTTTTTAGGGATATCCAACGGGATATAAACCGGAAGCCCATTACCTTTCTCCAAAGGACCAACATCAATACCAACAACTATCCCACCACACTGGTCAACCAAAGTTCAACCACATGATGGCCCAAAACATGAGGAAGTACATTGGACCGCATGGACCAGCTGATAACCCTTTCTTAAATAAGTTAAGCAAAATCCACCCATCGATGGCGAGGTCAATTATTAGTGATCATCATTTACAAGATCCACAACCTCCTACTTATTCGCCTATAGATCAGAGGTCGATGTACGGTCAGCAAACCCATTATCCTAGTAAGTAACATTTATTATACACATTATTATCTTCGCCTTTCAGTAGCTGACTAGTTCCAATAGAGCAAATCGTATTATGTATCAGTTGAGTGACCAGTATTTGGTATGCTTGGAATGTGCATATCTTAGTAACCCCAGTACATATTCAACTCGAATGATATTTTCTATTTGCATATGCAATTTTACGTTCAATTCCTAACAAATTAGGTGGAGTAATTGCCTTAATTATATTTATTGCCATCCTATACTTTTTACCATTTATAAATAAAAAAAAATACCGAAGAACACAGTTCTATCCCTTCAATAAAATTATATTTTGATCTCTCTGCTCAATTATTATTCTCTTAACTTGAATTGACGCACGACCAGTTGAAGATCCTTATATTTTAACTGGACAAGTTCTAACTATCTCATACTTTAGCTACTTTATTATATATATATATATATATATATATATATATATATATATATATATATATATATATATATATATATATATATATATAATATATGTATATATATATATATATATATATATATATATATATATATATATATATATATATATATATATATATATATATATATATATATATATATATATATATATATATATATATATATATATATGTATATATATATATATATATATATATATATATATATATATATATATATATATATGTATATATATATATATATATATATATATATATATATATATATATATATATATATATATATATATATATATATATATATATATATATATATATATATATATATATATATATAATATATATGTATATATATATATATATATATATATATATATATATATATATATGTATATATATATATATATATATATATATATATATATATATATATATATATATATATATGTTAGTTTTTATTTGAAAATTAAACTCTTTTGGGCAATTTGAACAACAATTACTTTTATTAACAATTTGAAATCTGACATCTAACAGAGCTGGCCATCTTCTTCGGCTCTCGTAAACAATAATTACTAGTGCATACTAAAATATCTTTGTTACATAAACTTCATTACTGCATACCAATATATCGATTACATAAACACATTTTAGTAATATATGGCCATAAATGTCACATAAAATAAAGTTAATGGTTTGGTGATTTGAGACATGTCAATCATAGTAATTAGGTATGATTTAATTTACCTAATGTAGACAAGCCAGTCTGCCTGAAAACAATTATGAATAATTAATATTCTCCTCTCATATTGCATCGTTCGGCCTATCCTAATTCTAAACTTCTTTTCAACCAGGCCCGGAACGAGGGTTTTTCCATACAGAAAATGCTAACAACTAACATATAGTAACTGTATAAGCGGATACCCAAAAAAGGCAAGAAGACCTTGCCAAACACAAAGTTATAGCAAAAGCTATAAATCAGCATCTTCTAAAATACCTAGGAGGTTTCAATATTATCAGCGACCACAAATATAGCTTTATAAGCGAAGAGCAACAGATGATCTTCTAACATGTGACACGTGTTTGGAACAACGCTATCGAAAATTCGAAGAATCTCGAACGAATGCACTTGATATATCCAAGGCATTTGACCGTGTTTGGCATGACTGATTGTTGGCTAAGTTACGCTTTCATTGTATGTGTGGACAGTTTTGTTTATGGCTCTCGTGTTTCCTCAGAGAACGTTCTTTACAAGTGGCAATTGAGGGTTTTTTTTTCTGATACCTTCACTATCAACGCTGGTGTGCCCCAAGGCTCCATACTGTCTCCTACTCGCTTTCCCTTTCACATTGACGATCTCTGGAAAGGCCCAGGAATCCAATCTACAGCTTTGCAGATGACAGTATGCTTATTTCTTCATTAACTTTGTACATTCGAACATCGACTACTTATACAAATATCCGTAGATAGCTGGAGGTCGTTTAACTTAAGAAAGACTGTGAACAAGTTCTATCTTCGGGCGACAGTAGCCAAGTAGTTATTTTACACTGCAATAAACCAGGCGACATTTTTTTTCTTTAATAGTTTACGTTACAGTTGAACTAACCTCGTCCGATCTAGTTATGTCGGGACACGCGATTGCATTAGCATGGTCACCCAATTTACAAATATGTCTTGGCATGAATATGTTGCATGCATAGCAAAGAAAACTTCTCAGAAGCTGGGAATATTATTTCGAACTAGGAAGCTTACACTCCACAACAACTTTTAATTCTCTACAAGGCTCAAATTCGACCAATCATGGACTACTGCTGCCATGTTTTGGGCTCTGCTCCTAAACATACAGGGCATTTGTTAGATTCTATTCAGGATGTCCAATTCGCCTTATTGGACATCCTGAACTCACCAACACTATTGATTCCTTGGAATATCGAAGAACGGTTGGCGACTTTAGTCTATTGTACAACTACGTTCGTGGAAAGTATTCGATAGATGCAGTCCGTTTAAGTCTGTCCAGAGCGGTGCATGCCAGAACTACATGTTGCTCTAATACATCATCCGTATGAGGTTCATCTTGTCACACCTCGTACAATCCTTTTCGAGCAATCTTTTATATGGAGAACCTCATTCCTTTGGAATGATTTGCCCAAAAGTGTGTTTCCCACCGAGTACAACTACTCAAAACGAACGTGAATATGAGCAACGCTCCTGTAGCGCTTTAGGAATTTTCCTGCAGCACGCGTACTATGCTCATTAAAAAGTATGTACATATACAGTCCCTGGCCAAATTATTAGACGCACTGCAAGATTTCATGTAATATATTAATTACCGAGTGATATTGTACCGTTTTATTATTTTAAATTGATTTGTTTTTTATTTCTATATTATCCAATCAATTACCTATTTATTAATAAAACAGCATTAATTTAGAAAAGCATAAGTTTATTAAGTTTTAAAGAAAAGTGAAATTAATGTTAGTAAAATTCAATATTTAGTTGAGCCACCTTTAGCCGCTATCAAAGCTTTAATTCTGCGCGGCATGCTATCAATGCAAGATTGTACTGTCTCCTGCATTTGAGGATGATGATTCCACACATGAATAATCTTTTCTAGGAGCTGGGTTTTGTTGGTAATCACATCTTTAGCCACTTCTCTTTTCATCAGCTCCCACACATTTTCAATGGGGTTCATATCAGGGCCAATCCAACAGAGGGATAATTTTTTCTGCCAAAAAAGCTTTAACAGACCGAGCAGTGTGGCAGGGAGCTCCATCTTGCATGAAAGTGAATGGTTCCCCATTTGGAAACCATTCTCTGAGCTGCGGAATCAACCGATTTTGTAATACTTCTTTGTACTGATCTTGCCTCATTATTCCTTTGACGACGTACAGACGTCCAGTGCCCTTGCCGCTGATGACTGACCAAATCATCACTTTGGTGGGATGTTTAACCGTCGGGACGACACAATCAGGATGAAACTTTTCTCCATGACGACGACGCACATACTGAGCTTTATTCTGCAAAATTTCGAATGTGCTTTCGTCACTGAAGCAGACCTGTCAAAAATAGGAAAAATATATAAACTTCCATGTTTATTTGCTTTATTTAACTGAAAATGATAATAATGTATCAATTATTGATTAAATTGCTGTATCTTACCGATCTCCAGAAGTCCACATCTTTGTCTTGCCATTGTTTGGCCCACTTCAGGCGCTTTGCTTTCATTGCAGCTGTTCACTTGGGCTTCCTGCGGGCGACAGGCCTTAAAATCTAATTCTTTCAATTTTCTTCGAACAGTGCGCTCAGAAGCATTTACGCTAGCATCCTGGAATTGTGATTTTATTACCTTTGTGGTAGCAAATCTGTTTTCTACACAAATTTTCTTCAAACATCTCTCTGACCGTGGAGTGAAAATTGGTTTTCTACCGCATCTTTTCTTTCTTTTCGGGCTTAATTCCTTCCCTGACTCAATTTTCTTTTTTATGCGTCGTACACTAGCTTCAGAAACCTCCAATCTTCGTGATATTTCTCGGTTTGTAAATGTTTTCGCAATCACAAGGGCCTTCACTTCAGCTTTTTTACGTGGTGAAAGATCGCCTTTTCTACCCATAATGAAAATAGTCTAATTACTTTTTTAAAACACTGCATACAAAATAAACTAATAACTGAGTAGTATAAAACTGTTAAACAAACAATCAAAGTCCATAAAGCCACAGAAACACGTCCGTACCTGACTCGATTCCGATCGCGACTGATACAGGTTTGTAGTTGTTTACGTTCATGTATCACTTTGTCAACACAGTGTTGTCATATGTTAAAAATAAATACAAATATGTAGTCTACAACAATTCTTTTAAATAAAAATCAATAATATTGTAGTTTAAATATACCATTATTGCATAAAAACTCTTAAGAAACATAAAATTACTAAAAAAAATACAGTGCGTCTAATAATTTGGCCAGGGACTGTAGTAACTGTATAAGCGGATACCCAAGAAGACCTTGCCAAACACAAAGTTATAGCAAAAGCTATAAATCAGCATCTTCTAAAATACCTAGAAGGTTTCAATATTATCAGCGACCACAAATATAGCTTTATAAGCGAAGACCAACAGATGATCTTCTAACATGTGACACGTGTTTGGAACAACGCTATCGAAAATTCGAAGAATCTTGAACGAATGCACTTGATATATCCAAGGCATTTGACCGTGTTTGGCATGACTGATTGTTGGCTAAGTTACGCTTTCATTGTATGTGTGGACAGTTTTGTTTATGGCTCTCGTGTTTCCTCAGAGAACGTTCTTTACAAGTGGCAATTGAGGGTTTTTTTTTTCTGATACCTTCACTATCAACGCTGGTGTGCCCCAAGGCTCCATACTGTCTCCTACTCTCTTTCCCTTTCACATTGACGATCTCTGGAAAGGCCCAGGAATCCAATCTACAGCTCTGCAGATGACAGTATGCTTATTTCTTCATTAACTTTGTACATTCGAACATGGACTACTTATACAAATATCCGTAGATAGCTGGAGGTCGTTTAACTTAAGAAAGACTGTGAACAAGTTCTATCTTCGGGCGACAGTAGCCAAGTAGTTATTTTACACTGCAATAAACCAGGCGACATTTTTTTTCTTTAATAGTTTACGTTACAGTTGAACTAACCTCGTCCGATCTAGTTATGTCGGGACACGCGATTGCATTAGCATGGTCACCCAATTTACAAATATGTCTTGGCATGAATATGTTGCATGCGTAGCAAAGAAAACTTCTCAGAAGCTGGCAATATTATTTCGAACTAGGAAGCTTACACTCCACAACAACTTTCAATTCTCTACAAGGCTCAAATTCGACCAATCATGGACTACTGCTGCCATGTTTTGGGCTCTGCTCCTAAACATACAGGGCATTTGTTAGATTCTATTCAGGATGTCCAATTCGCCTAATTGGACATCCTGAACTCACCAACACTATTGATTCCTGGGAATATCGAAGAACGGTTGGCGACTTTAGTCTATTGTACAACTACGTTCGTGGAAAGTATTCGATAGATACAGTCCGTTTAAGTCTGTCCAGAGCGGTGCATGCCAGAACTACATGTTGCTCTAATACATCATCCGTATGAGGTTCATCTTGTCACACCTCGTACAATCCTTTTCGAGCAATCTTTTATATGGAGAACCTAATTCCTTTGGAATGATTTGCCCAAAACTGTGTTTTCCACCGAATACAACTACTTAAAACGCACGTGAATGTGAGCGACGCTCCTGTAGCGCTTTAGGAATTTTCCTGCAGCACGCGTACTATGCTCATTAAAAAGTATGTACATACGAGGCATGTTTTTTAAGTAAGTACCGTTTTGGAATTAAAAAAAGACGTGCAAAGATATCGCTATAATTTTTATTTTTACATGAAAGCCTGTACCTTAATCTACTTTTCTACATAATTTCCGTGAATATTGAGGCACTTGTCATAACGTGGCACCAGTTTTTGAATACCCTCCTCATAAAATTCTGCCGCCTGACTTGTTAACCACTGTATCACAAATGCGATACAAAACACTACGAGAATATTGAGGAAAGCAGTCGCACAATGATGAAATTGTAAAGCGTCTGTTTTCTCTCACCTTTTCGTCCACTTTCTGCACCAAATCTTCATTAACGACCGAAGGACGCCCACTCCGTTCTTCATCATGCACATTTGTGCGGCCATCTTTAAATGCTCTCACCCATTTCCTTACCATTCCATCACTCATAATGTTTTGTCCGTAAACTTCACAGATCTCACGATGAATATCGATCGGTTTTACGCCTTTAGCACTAAGAAATCGTATAACAGCCCGTACTTCACAATCGGCGGGACTCACGATTGTCGGAGGCATCTTAAACACTCAGTAAACAACGTATACAATGAAGAATCAGACTGTAATGGCGTCAGTGCGTAGACATGAGATGTAGGTTACCAGCGCGCATGCGCGGAACGCCGACCGTATCGCTGCGGCGGCGGAATCGCAAAACGGTACTTACTTAAAAAACATGCCTCGTATATATCATGGAAATATTAACTTTTGAGCATAACAACGCTGGTCATTGACTGATGTCTGAACACATAGTTTTCCAAGATCTTTGGAACATTCAGTTTATTATTTTAGATGAAACGATTTTTCTTTACAGGTCCACTACACCAACCTAACCCGTACGCTCCCAACCCTAACTACCCTATGAACACCCCCCACCATTATCCCAACTACCCAGCAGCGTCATGTAATTATCCAAGAACTTCCACACTTCCACCACGTTACAGTCACATGGATAGAAGCATATCTCCCACAAGAAGAGGTTATCCAGAAGGTTTACATATGAACCTATCTCCCTACCATAACATGCCTCAGAAAATCGCACCAACGGGTCATAATTACTCTCCTCAGTATGCCGGTGGTCCTGAGTATGCTCAACATTATCAGCATAGAAGAATGGCTCAGGATTATTATCCTCAGCCTGGTCGGCCTACCCAGTATATGCAGAATCATCATCAGATTCCAGGTAATATATATTTGTTATTTTAATCAAAATGTTTTAACAATCATGTACCATCTAGTAATTGTTCGATTGTGAGTGGCAGTGAGATCTAGTTCAAAGATAGCTAAGCTAAAAATATTCAAAAAACAAGAAATCTTACACATTTTTACAAGGACTAAAGTTGACGATACATTATTCATCTATTTTTACGGTCTTATCTTTGCTCGTGAATTTAATATGGATTTACATTAACACACACTCTTACATCTCTCTCTCTATGCAGCTTTCACCATTCGCAGGTGCACTTGCTTCTCCCCTATTTCCTTCCATCTATTTATATCCTGTAAACCGTTCGTTTATCCCTTTTCTGTTACTTCTCTGATACCGTCATACCATATGAGGATAGGGTCTTGGATTTCTTTTTTCTTCCCATGAGTTCGATTTCGTGGTTGTCCTTGTTCATCTAGTCCTCTCCGTTCTTGCCTTAAGTATTGTGTTTTTGACATATTCCATTTTCGTACTAATCCATTCTCTAGATTGTTTGCTCTAATCTAACACTTATGATTGCTCTCTTCATGTGGCGTTAAATAATTTGTTACCCATTGATTTCTTTGTCATTGCCTACGTTTAATTATTAAAACATAGTCCTTACTCTCTGTTTTTCCCTTATTAATTTGGGACTGCTATTATTGTCCAAGTTAAAATTAGACCTCAAAGCAGCAGAGCATTCAGCCAGGAAACCGCGAACCAACGTAGAGTCTTTAAGATTACAATATTTGTGGACGTCCTTTGGCAACCGACAAAGATAAATCGCGCTGGTAGAGGCAAAGTCAGTAGTTATAAAAAAAGGCGGAACTCTTTCCCTAGGTTCATTATTGTGTTGTGCTAATCTCTTTATCATATTTCTTTTACTCAGTTCCATTTCATTTAATTCTTCTATTAGATTAAGAATATATTCCACTTTTCATATATCATCATCTCAAATCTCAGCTCAATTTATCCTTATATGTCTCAGCCTTTTAAATTTTAATCGTTTACAAATATAAATTGGGAAATTAGCAATAAATAACACAACCTTAAAAAATAGGTAAAAATTAAGAAAAATATACTCCTAAAAAATTGATTCAAGCTTTTTCATGAATCCAAAGATGTATTAATATGTATTCGGACACGCTAAACTAATATTCATCGGTTGGATTAAGCTATACAGTTCTGTTTTCTTTCTAACCTCAATAAATCAGACAGATATAGTGCTTCTCGAATGCAAAAACGAATTCAAATTAAAATTCAACCGATTCTTACCAAATTTGGTACACGGGGATTTTTTGGGTCGCTGATCACGAATCTGAGGTTGGATTTGCAAAATTCACCACACCATGTAACCTCAAAAAATAGACCTCAATAACCCTGTAACTTTAAAAATGAGACCCAATAAACTCAAAACCAGGACTTTTAAACCATATACTCTCAAATAGTAGACCCTTAAGCCCTAGAATTGCGAAGGTTAGACCCGCGCCTAACTTTCCTTTTTTTGGCTGTATCTTGTTCTTTTTTCCGCGAATGACCTATTCAAAGGCTTTCTGCCCAAACGCTTTTGAGGACTTGTTTCTCTTTTTAGCGACCAGCAATAGTCCGCTAGCATATGGTCATCCCATCGTCCTTGATACCGATTTTCTATGATTTTCAGATCTTGGTGAAAACGTTCCCCTTGCTCCTCACTGTAGTCACCAAGATTATCTGGGAAATCATCGATGTGGGAGTCCAGGAAATGTAATTTTAGATTCATTAAGCAACCTAATGTTTGAAAATTTTTTACCATTTTCTCGACTATTTCTTTGTACTTAGGACTTTTATTATTTCCCAAAAAGTTTGTTGCGACTTCTTTAAAACTAAGCCAAGCAGCTTTTTGAACTTTATTCATTTTAGTAACAAATAATGAATCTTGAAACAATTTTCTTATTTGTGGCCCGTCAAATACGCCTGCCTTAATTTTAGCTTCAGAAAAGTTCGGAAATTTTTTATGCAAATATTTGAAACATGGGCCGTTTGTATCTAATGCTCTCGTGAATTGCTTCATAAGTCCAAGCTTAATGTGAAGCGGGGGAATAAGAACTTTTCCTGGATCTACCATGGTGGAAACAATACATTATTTTCACCAGGAGTGAACGATTCTCTTGTTGGCCAAATTTTTTTCTTATAATGACGTTCCCTGTCTCTGCTATTTCACAGACATTTATAACAGGGATAAAGTGTAAACCCTGACTGTTGGCCAAGCAATATTGTTACAATTTTCAGATCTCCACAAATTTTCCAGTTATGATCAGCATATTTTATTTTTATCAAAAGCTGCTTCATTTTTTCATATTGCTCTTCCATAACTGTGGAATGAGCAATCGGAATGGGAGCGTAAACATTGGTATTATGCAGCAAAACTGCCTTAATGCTCCGTTTAGAAGAATCAATGAACAGTCTCCATTCTTCAGGATCGTATGAGTTATTTTGAAATTCATCCATTAGACCTTTTACATCGGTACAATATGAAAGTGACAATTCCTCGTCCAGTGTGAAATATTTTCGAAATTCTTCATCTCTGTTTCTATAATAAGAAATCGTAGCTTCTGGCTTAAGTAAATGTCTTTTCTTTAAAAAGGAAGCAAGATGCTCTGAACCATCTTTGGATAAGCCTAAATCTCTGACTAGATCACTAAGTTCTGACTGTGATACGAGTATTGGTTCTGGTTTACGGTTATATGGTAGAAATTCTTTATCTGTGTCACTAGTATATGATAGGTTGTCACTAGAACATTCATTAGTAACAGTGTTTGAATCTTTTTCGACAGTCTCAATGTTTTCGGCATGAACTGATAAGGTGAAATCATTTGTTTCCATAACATCAGCATCAAGTGGTTCAGGAGGCGGAATTAGTTTAGTTGGTCTTGTTACTGTCGAAACATCGTTATAAGTAATAGTGCTTTTATTTTTTTGGTTATGCCTAGATACAACATTCATACAAAAGTAGCAATCATTTTCACTGTATGGTCTATTCCATATTGCTGGTCTGGAATATTTAATCGCCTTCTTTATGCAAATGATGTGGGGAACCCAATCTGTATCCTGGTGCTGTATTTCAATGTTAAAACAATCCTTATATAAGGTTTTAATCTTATCCGTTATCGGTGACCACATTTTACTCAATACGTGTTGACAGCAAATATAACAAAATGAATCACTGTTTTTATCGCACTTATGAAAAGTCCTTGTACCGTGAGACCGTTTTCTTGTAGCATTATACTCTACATGAGCCAAGTCACCCACACATGGAGAGCTACGGTCGCTGGATGACGACGGCTGCGGGCCCGCTTTCCCACCCTGACCAACCTCCGATACTTTGTTCCCGAGTCCCTGCATTGTAATTCTCTTTCTTCTACCTGCCATGACGGCATCTAAGCCGTTATCCAGGGACTCTGCCGGCTAGTGGAGTAACACCGTTGCCCACCGTCACCACGTGGAGGTGCCCTGGATGCAGGTAGAAGAATAAAAATCGACCGATGAATTTTCTCGGCATTCAAAATGGCGCGAAAACATCTGCCATCTTGAATTTTGCAAATCCAACCTCAGATTCGTGATCAGCGACCCAAAAAATCCCCGTGTACCAAATTTGGTAAGGATCGGTTGAATTTTAATTTGAATTCGTTTTTGCATTCGAGAAGCACTATATCTGTCTGATTTATTGAGGTTAGAAAGAAAACAGAACTGTATGGCTCAATCCAACCGATGAATATTAGCTTAGCGTGTCCGAATATATATTAATACATCTTTGGATTCATGAAAAAGCTTGAATCAATTTTTTAGGAGAGTATGTTTTTCTTAATTTTTACTAATTTTTACCTATTTTTTGAGGTTAGAAAAAAATTGAGATGTGATGGCGATATTCTGACGTCAGATTCGTGATCAGCGGGCAAAAATACTACGGTTCTGATATATCGCATCAAAAGTATACCCCACTTTTTTTTTTGTGGGGCTGTGTAATCAGATGTTTCCATTTTTCTTTAAATTGCAGCTCAAGAAATGCAAGAACTACCAGACAGTCGCATTTCACCCTCTGATAGCCTTAAGAAATTTATAGAAAACTGGGCGGCAGACGAAGAACCAGCCAGCGAAATTAACACCATGGAAAGCAATGTCAATATGCGGGATAATATTAAAGTTAGAGACGACGCACCACCGGGAACTGTTTATATGATCAATGCAAATGACGTGCAATATTTTGAAAATAATGGTATACCTATCGTGACATCGGATAATGGTGGTCTACAGTTGGTAAGAGATTCCTAGAGAATGATGATATTACTTTATATTTTTCAATTATACAAATTATTTGGCACTGATTTTAGTTTTCATTGCCCCAACCTTCTAAAAGGCTCAAAACTCCCGTAAATAATTAAAAAAATTTTGAGAAGGTTCTAGAGTTATGAGTTTTTCACATATTATTTCTATTTCAGACCTCTGAAAATTACCAGTACCTGCTTAAGAATGGACTAGTAGATAACACCGGAATGGTTCGCATAATAGAAGCAAACAAAGAAATATCCGTAGATTCTAGTGGGAACCATGAACGAGTAGTCAATCTTCAAATCATGGAAACTCCAAAGCCAGATTGTATGATGGCGGAAAAAAGTGTGCGACCTAGCGATGGTACCGTAGGTTCTATTGGAATGATTCCCAAACCTAACGAGGAATCTCGAAGAGTGGTTATACACCAGAACACTGTTATTAACCCTGGAAACGGTATAAGCGAAAGAGTACCAAATCAGCAATCACTGAACCAAACCGCTGGACATGATACAGTGGGAGAGAATATAAGTATTAGTAAAGAATTAGTTGATAAAAATTGCTCACCCATTAACTTGGACCAACTAGACCAAAACCTTGGTTTTAGCGAACCTGATCCACCTGAGACTGAAACTGATAAAAATAGTGATAACTCCGTATCTGTAAGTGATATAGATTCTAATGTTGCTGATAGTAGCGACAATTCTAACGTTAAAACTAATGACGCAAATTTACAAAAAGATGATAATCAAAAACCGTGCGATAATCAAAACAAATCTCCGGGATCCAAAAGTATGCCTATTATTGATCTCTTTGGGGAAGCACATCTGGAAGAAAGTAAGGGTAAGGAGACAAATGAATATGTTACTCAGACTCTCTTATCTACAAACAGTGAAAATAGTAATTCAGTGGGAAACACTGAAGAACTAAAGGAGAAGAAAGAAACGTCTGTTAATGAAGAAATGACTAAAGAAGATGCTAAAGACAGTACAAAAAAGGAAGAAAAACCAGACTGTGAAATTAAAGAAGAGAAGTTAGAAGCAAAGAAGGAGATTATAGACGAATGTCAGTTTAATGTTCCAAAGGTTGATGGAACGATAAATAATACAACATTACCAAATAGCGTTATTGTTAGTACAGAATCCGTGAAAATGGAACTCGTTTCAAAAGAAAGTAGCAAACCTGCTGAGAACATATATTCTGGAAATCCTCTCCCTCTTTCAAATAGCTCGCAGCACATCGATAACCATACTAGTAGCCTTAGCACCTCGGAATGTACGAAAGACTGTGAAATCAAAGAAGAGCCAGTGACAGAAATATGTTCAAAATCGTCAGAAGAAGAAAAAACAGCAGTCAACTCAGAAAATACAGAAAATGAAAACAAGTCTAACTCTTTAACTACAGTAACAACTGAAGTTCCTCCCCCTCCAATTGAACGAAGAAAAAGAATTTTTTCAGTAGACGATATAATACACAACATCGGGAACAACTTAAAAAGAAACTCAAAAGACTTAAATGTACACTGTGGGGAGGAAACTCTAACAACTTTCGTGGAAAAGGAAACGGAATTTTCATCGTTAGAACAAATTTTAAGTACTGAGTTTTCACAAGCAAGATTAATTGAAAGTAGAGCGGAAGAAGAAATTAAACATACGGATATTACAATTATATCTGAAAGTACAAATACAGATTCTTGCAATGAATTAGAAAATACCAAAGATATTGACAAGAAGGAACAGGAAGGCGACACGGAATTAGAAGAAGATAATTGCGAAATATCTCCCACGCAACAGTCTTTAGATGATGAAAAAATAAGTAAGAATGAAGAAAATATAGACTTAGACGAACGGGAAAACAAACCCAAAGACATATCTATAAAATCAATTGAAAACATTATACAAATGAACTCAGATCCTATACCGCTAACACAGGAACCTGAAGATAGATCTAATACGCCAAGTGGTATTCAGTATCAGAACGTTATCAGAATTGAAGAATCATCGGTACTCCTTCAAATTGCAGGAGAACTCATGGAAATCAGTGTCAATATAGTAAATGGTAAAAAGGTCATTACGGTCGTACCGTTATCCGAGACTACAGTAGTGGATTATAATGATAATTATGAGCTATCAGCTACAGTTCAGGATTCTGAGGTAATTGATATATCAGAAGGTGCTTCTGAAAAAATGGAGATTGGTGAAATCGAAGAAAAAAAATTTGAAGAATATTTAGACCAAGCTGAAAACAGATTAGAGGAACAGGACGAGCCTATTTCCATTTCTAGCAAAGAAATATCAAAATATATAGATGGTGATAGAGAACACGAGGTAGAAATGAATGTACGTGATGAGTCAGAACAGTTACTACTTAGCGCTGAAGTAATAGAATACGATGTTTCATTTGAAGAATACCAAATCAAGGTTCAAGAACAACGAGATTGTGTAATTGCTTTCGTAACAAATGAATCTTGCCCTAAGCTAGATGAAAACGAAATTGCTCATGAGATGAATATTAAATCACATATTAAAGATAGTAACACTCAAATTGAAGAAAGAGAAGATTATCAGGTAATAAAAGAATTTGAAGAATCTGTAAAGTCACCACTTGAAACGTCTTCTGAAAATACTGAAAAAGTCGAATCTCTTCAAACATGTGAAACCATTGAACCTTATCCTGAAATTCCTGAAGTGAGTACAGAGACAGAAGTCATTGAAAATTTAGATGGCGCAGAAATTGTTGAATCTGTGGACCCTATAGTCACAATTAATGAACCTCCAAAAACTTCTGAACCCATATCTCTTCAGGTTTTAGAACCTCAGCAAATCACTGAATGTTTTAAAACAACCGAGGTTCAAGAAACCGTAGGAGAAACTCAAGAGATTGATAAAATGGAACATCTACCTCTAAACAGCAAAGACTCGGTTAAAGTAATAACTGATAATGCTGTATCTGTACAAAAAAGAAGACGGAAGATGTAATGACGACACTGGTATGTACGAGATCAATTCAGATAAAAACCTGGATGGTTCCGATCAAATTGAAAGTAATAAAAAATTGTTACAAACCGAGGAAAGTTGTCAAATTACTGAAGCACAAGATGGTCAATGTTACGTGGGGGAACCTGTAGAGAACGCTCAGTCTGAAGAACAAGAAGGCGAATGTTACATTGAGAAACCTATAGAGAATGACCTACCTAAAGGACAAGTTGAGCAATGTTGCATTGAAGAACCGATCGCGGATCATGTGGACACTCATGAACAAGACGATTCCAATTTAGACACAGAAGATTTAGAGTATCAATTGGAAGATGATGTTTTCATTTCTGAAGAACCATCTCACGAAATAATAGTAACTGACCCTTTAGAAGGTGTGGGTCTGGTTGAAGAAATTGATAAAACTTCTGACAGTTTTGATATTCCTTTGGAACCTGTAACTACGTCTGATGAAATTGTGGAAACTTCAGAGGCTCCTTTAGAAGAACAATTGGGTAATAACGTTCCTGCCCAAGTTATTAACGATAAAATTGATAACCCCATAAAAGAACATTGTGATGATCACAAAATTATAAATAACTCGCCCACAACTGATTTGGATGAAAATATTATCAAACGAGACAGTGAGAGTAAGAAAGTTGAAAAATCACCAACAGTTACAGTTCAGGAAAATAAAGAACTTATTGTTAAGCTTGCTAAACCCGAAGTCCAAATATTGTCTCCAACATCAACGAATACAGAAGATACTATTGTCATATCAAAAGAGAACGTTTATTTGGAACCAAGACGAAAGTTTAGCTCTGAAGAAGATGATGTATCCGAAAGCAGTTCTGCCGGGGTAGTGACAAAGGCGGCGAAGAAATTATATGACTGTGATCTACAAATACCTGCAGTAACTACCAGTGGGGATGTAACTAAGAAAATTGGCAAAAAATCAAATAAATACCAACATGATACTGTGTCATCGTCGAAGAAAGAAAGAGTTCCAAAGGAGTCAATAAGAAGTAAGAAATCGAATCTAAAGAGATCAAAAAGGATTAATGATCAGCATCGAATTAAAACTGAGCAAAAAGAAATATTGCGATTAATGGCGGAAAAACGAAAGCAAAGAAAAGAATCGAAACAAAAGGAAGCAGTGAAACAAAGTGAAAACATTAGTATTCAACAAGAAAATAAAGATGTGAAAATTACTTTAAATAATGTAAACGAAACGGAAAAAGGAAAATCTGAAAATTCTACTGAACATGATGACGAATATGTTGATTTCAAGGAGTTATTGAGAGCCAGGAAATTAAAGAAACTTAAGAAAATGCAAGAAATAAAGAGGCGAGAAGCAAAAGAGGTAAAAACTAGAACAGAAGATGCCAAGCAACATGTTTCTGCAACTGTCAAAAAGAAATCAATTAAAGAAGATAAGCCAGCTGTAGTCAGCAGCAGCCGTATGCAAGAAAATAAGGCTGAGACATCACGGGAATGCTGTATTGGCTGTTCTAATTCAACTAAGTATAGTGCTGGCCAAAGTAACAAAAACAAAATGAAAAAACGCAAGAGTTCTTCTGAATCGAAAAGTAGCGACCAGACCAAACCAGCAAAACAAAAGAAAAATAAAAGTTCTGTAACACAACACAAAACTTCTGATTCAGATGACAGTGGTGAAAAAGTTAATCTTTTAAATGCTTCACCGGTTCCAGTTACGACACCATCTACAACAACAGCGGAAATTAACAACGAGAAATCAAATAATGAACAGGATCCACTTGAAATAAAACCATCGGAAATTTCTGAAACTTTAACAAATTCAGACACCGTTAGCTCTGATCCAAAACTTGATATTCCTGTAGTCAGTTTGGAGGCGAAAGAAGAGGATTACGTCGTTAAAAAAGTAAAATCGCAAAAAAGAGTTAGTTTTTGTGCTGACATTACTTCATCAACACCTAACAGTGAAAACATTAGTATGTCGGTTAACGAGGTTAGCAGTAAATCATCTTCGAGCGTTAAAATGTACAGCAGTTCGACTTTGAAGGACCCAAGAAGGCGTTCAACGAGCTACGGTGGACATGTTATAGTACCCAGTGTATCTGAACTCATTGAAGAAAATGGTGGCGCTCCCTCTAAAAAGAAAATAAGCTTAGCAGATTATGTCAGTAGAAAAAGGAAGTCGAGCACTGAAGTGAGCAGCAAAACAAAGTCAGAAGACAGAGAATCTGTTGAGAAGAAGCCTAGATTAGAACATAGTACGTATGAAAGAAATGAGCAAAAATCAGCAGTTGCTAATAGTTATAAGCCGGATGAAAATTCTAAAAGTCCCAAGAAGACTATCAAAGACGTTAAAACAGCATTTGTGATTCATTCTTCCGACTGGGAAGACTCACAATCGCCTATACCCACTAACATACAATCGAACGAAGAATGCCTTATTCAAGATTTTAGTGGCCTTATTAAAACTAAGTCTAAGAAACCTGTTATAGATATAAACGAATTAAATCCCTTAGAGAACTTAGAAAATCCCAAAGATAAGAAACTTCAAGAGTACAAAGACAAAGTTGAGTCGCAACTGAGTTCACTGAATATTCAAATTCCTAAAATTAAGTCTCAGAATTTGGAAAATAAGTCTTCTAAGAAAGACTTATATCCAGTCGGATCACCTGATAGCCGTAGGTTAATTAAGAAGTTTCTTAGTAATGAAAAAATTTCTCAAAGTGATATGGAAAAAATTAAGGAAATAATCTCCTACAAGAGGCTCATGCAGCATCCAAAAAACGCTAGATCGCCGAGTAAGAGTCCAGCGTCTTCAAGTACGTCAACATATAGCCAGAATTCAACTAATTTCAGTTATCTGGGAAGCAAAAGTCCTGCCTGCTCTGGGTCTGCTTACTGTGAAAACATGTCAGACCCGGCGTACGAAATTAAAAATCATGTATGGTCGGATTCAGATTCCAGGGAAATGAGATTACACTTAAAAAAAGTTAATGCCAAACGGAAACTTAACTTAGGTTATGAAGACGAGGGCTCAAGCTCGGTATATTCCAAATATAGTGAAAGTAAGGATAATAAAAATGTCGATTATTCTGTTATAAATCGCTTAGGCAAAGATGGTCTACCAAAGATAATATTTAAAAGAAAGCGTCATCATCAAAATAATATTACCGATGATAATCAACTTGTTGTTGAATTGGAACGGATCGACGATGATCTGGAGAGGATCGAGGAGAAGTATAACGTCACTGTGACGCAGATGATGTGATTTAGGGACCAAATAGTCTTGTTACTGTTTTAATAGTTTATAATTTTTGTTTTATGGTTTATTTTGTTAAAATGGTTTAATTTATTGTTATTTTTTACAGTCATATTGGAATTAAACTCGTGTATATTTTTGTTGTCTACTTATAACAATGTTATAGTTTTCATATTATGCCGCTGCTGTTTTCAGAAATATATTTAAAAAAATCTCAATGAACATGATGCTGAACTTCAAAAAAAAGAAAACAAGAAATAAATGATTTTTTTTATCAACATTTGTGTATGATAATACAATTATTATATTAGTATATATATATATATATATATATATATATATATATATATATATATATATATATATATATATATGTACATATACGGTGACAGGCAGAAAATGTACGGCATATAAGTTTTTTGCTCTATTATTAGATTTAGAAAAAAAAGTCAATTTATAGGCGGATTGTGCATCACTTGAAACTCAAACAATGATTTAACAGTGTCGATTGTCATTTGTCTTTTGGCGGGAAATATGAATTTTCTAAAGTTTAAACTCCAAAAGTCACTGTTTGTTAAAATATCGAAAACATTTTTCAGAAAAAAGTAAAATTTTAGATAGATTGGACAAGAATCATATTTTGTTAGCTTTTGACCAAGAAAAATATGATCACAAGATAATTTTTATTTCTTGAATTTGAAATATATTTGTTAGATGAGTGCAAGAATTTAAACATTTCCATATGATATTCTCATGTATCAGTTTTAGTTTATTTTTAATTTATATGGGTGTAGTAGTTTAAAATAAATAACATGTAAGCCGATATTATGTAAATAGGGACAATACAGCATAATTAATAAAAAAAAAATATATTGTAGATTAAACAACTGATGAAGACTAAAATGTATTGTCTAAACAGTTTGTCACAAAATATATACACTATGATATAAAGCAAGTCTTTAACGTTCATGAATATTAAGCTCAAGAAAATTATGGTGGTGGTGTATTAACAACGAAATACATCAGATTTATAATATATGAATAAAATAATTAACAAAAGTAGAAAATTTTAAAAGAATTGAACATAAAGATTGGCAAGAATGTAGATGGTTAGAAAATTCAAGTGTCCCGCCAAACTACCATATAAATGACACTCGGCACTGTAAAATCATTTTTCGGGTTTCAAGTGATGCAAAATCTACCTATAAACTAACTTTTCTTCTCAATTTATTAATTAAGAAAAACACTACATGTCGGGAACACTTCCTGTCTGTCATTGAATGTGTATATATATATATATATATATATATATATATATATATATATATATATATATATATATATATATATATATATATATATATATATGTAAACAATGTGCCATATTCTTTTTTCGGAAAACAAAATTTTGAACCCTCTTCAATTTTTTTATATTTGTTGCCTAATATTAAAAACCGTCGGCCTAAAACTATCGGTGGCATAATTATTAAATATACGTTTTAATTTTTTAGAGATCTAATGTACCTAAGCGGTCAAAAAAATTTATCATTAGTCACCTTTTAAACGGATTTCTACCATAGTTTTAATTTGCTTTCCACCCTAGACTGTGAATAGTATATGTGATTTTTTTGAACCAGCTGGTACATAAAATCAGAATATTTTTTCCGAAATTTTGGTAGGAAATTTATTATTTTTAATCTTTTTTTGTTATTTAAAGGTCTTCGGACGTCAACGCCACTTACTCAGGCGGGAATTCGCGCTCATTTAATCGCATTTAGTAACGAATTTCTTTTGGAGTATGATGTGGGTATGCACTATTGCTATTACGTCTTCCAAAAATGTCTTTATTATCAGTTTTAATTCAAATTACATTTTTCATTTACTTCAGTAAAGATTATGATAACCTATTCAATGGCAGTCACTTATTAAAATTTATATATTTTTTTTTTATAAGAATCACCAAAAACGAGTTGATTTATGAAAATTTCTAAATAGTTTTATAAAGAAAAGTTTTTTTTTATCAATTTTACATGTCTTTAAAATTGTTGCCGGTCATTTCAAACTTGTTTGCAGTATTTGCAAAGAAGAGAAAATTCTTTTGCATTAGAAAAACTATTTTTTGCCGGTAACCTCATTAAACTATTACATTTTTAAACCAAATTGTTGTTTATAATGACTTTTTCCGTTAAAATAAAAATAAAATTTTGAAAGTCTACTATATTTAATGCAACGCTCAATAAATTGAATTCAGTTTTTTTGAATAATAAATTATTGTCAAAATAAGAATAAATAAAAATATCACCAAACCTAATTATATTAATTTTTTGAACCTGTATACTATAATCGGAAAAACAAAATTTAATATTTAATTATTTAATTTCTATGGCCGACAAATTCAATAAATATTATTTATAATAAATATTTATTTAATTTTAGCACGCCTACATACTCATAATAAATATGCATTGTCAAATTCAGATTTAGTTTAAATCAGAGTAACATTAAATCAATTCATCCTTAGTTTTTACTAAATACCTGCATCAGAGCGGTTCTGTTTTTATTCATTCGATTTTAACGTCAACCTAGTATCGAAAAAATGAAGTTTATTTCATTTATATCATAAGATATTGATTTTACGTCAGCTTTGCAGCAAATAAAGAAAAAAATTATTGTAATAAATGTTAGGGTTGTAAAAAGTATGGTGAGGTTACCCTAGGTTAGTCTATCTATAGACTATACTTTGATTTAACCGAAATATGGGCTATTATAAAAGCTTTTCAAAATTGTCGTGTAACTCCAAGATATGTCAAATTTATCGAAAACATATATATAGAGAAGCAACCAGTGCCGTAAAATTACTTTCAGAAACAGGAAAAATTAAAGTCTGTATATTATCAAAGCTTTTAACGATGATAAGGACAAAAATTGAATACATTGTATATACACATATGCAGACAATGCGGTGATTATTACAGAAGATCGCTCGGGACTGCAAGAAATGATAAAAGAGATATATAGGTTATAGAACTAAGTATAAATATGAGCAAACTTGCTAAATGAGATGAAGATAGAAGCAGGAAAACAATACTTATACTTAAAAGAAAACATGAAATTTTAAACACAGAAATAACACTCGCATGGATAGTTTTTGGGGTATTAAATCACGTACTATAAAACAAAAACAAAATATTTAAGACATGATAACAAAAATAATAATTCAATGTTTTTCCCAATCCTGCTTTATTTGGCTGAAACGAGGGGAATCACAAAAAAAAAAATAATTAAAATACAACCTTTCCAACGCCACGTGGGAAACTATCCTAAATATTAAGCTAAACTACAAAAAAAATGTATTACCGAACGTCACGAAATGGAGGATAGTAAAAATATTATACCAAAGGCAAAATAAACGTGGTCAGAATATTTAGCAAGAAAGTACAAAATGAACAGTGAAAATGACGGAATGGACGAAAAAGAAATTCAGGACGACCCATATTAAAATAGTAGATAAAATTAGAAACGTTGCAGGAAACGAATGGACGAACGAAATACTGGGAAATGGAAGGTTTAACGCTGGTTAGAGACAGTGGAAGGCAGATTACCGATATAATTTTTATTAAGGTTAGATATTTCTTTAGAAAACTTTTTGAAATTTTAACAAATATCTTTCGGAAATTTTTTTCAAACAAATTTCAGTAATAATATTTGCATTTGTTTCATACATTAATTAATTAATGGAGAACCTCAATTGTGTTTCCCACCTAGTACAATTTACACCGATTCAAGACCACCATTTCTGCATACTCATCGCTCCAGTACACGTGTGCTATGCCCATAAAAAAATAACATCGGAAATTACTGGACTGTCTTAGAGTAGATTATTTTTCATCTGTGATAAAGCAAAAAGTTAATAGCTTAAGCTAAATTTCTAGAAAAGCCAGCAACAAGAAAAACTAGTCCGGTATGATGTTTTTGGAAGACACTGCCAATACCGTAGTGCCCTCTCTCAGAATGTGAACTATATACACGATTGCTTTGACCACGACTATACATCCACAAAACAGGGATTATTCGTGATAATGGAAAGGTATTTTCATTGTTGTATAGATGTTTGGTAAGTGTTCAGAGATGTTGCTCCCACTAACCGCATCGAGTTGCTTTAGTATCCGAAGACCTTAATTATTCTAAAAAAATTGTAGATTTACATTTTCTAGTGTTTTCTTTTCAGATACACTAAATCAAAGTATGTTCCTAAACACATAATTATATAATTATTAAAAAACAGAAAAATTTAATAATCGGTTTTATACCGGTGGTAGTACAATACTTCATATTTAACTATTAAAATATAGTAAATATAGCTATATATTGGCGTTGTCGAAAAATTTATAATAAATTTTATAGGTGTTGGCATGTCTTGGTGTAAGTTTTTGAGAAAAGTAAATATTTTTGGAAAGAATATATAAAGAGATGTATCATATTTTACTGTTCTATGTACTGAATTAAAAATATAAGATGTATGACATTGAAAACATTATTATTAAACGCAAAAATATACTATATATATATATATATATATATATATATATATATATATATATATATATATATATATATATATATATATATATATATATATATATATATTGATTTATATATATATATATATATATATATATATATATATATTAATGCCACTGTAGTGTGTAGTTACGATATTTTGGAAGAGTTGCCAGCGTATAGGAATCTTGGCAGGCAAGGCTTCGACCATCACACCGTTAGTTACCAGCAAAACTATGTTGATCTGCTCACAGAAGCTCATACACAAAATATTGAACGGTGGTGGCTAAATACCAAAATTTACATCTTAAAGAAAATGCCGGAAGTGTCATTAAACCATCTTCAAACAAATCTGGACCAATTATCTTGGAGAATATTAAGAAGGAATTAAGACGACCAATTTGTCAGCTTTTTAAAGGATATTGCCTCTGTTTATAGTTATTAGTTGTAAATATATTCATAACCAAATCATTATTAACAACAAATTGTTCGTCTTATCAATTATTATTGTATAGCAACGTCATAGCAGAGTAGATCTCAAATTTTTTGGTAGACTGCACGCTACAGAGGCACCATATATATATATATATATATATATATATATATATATATATATATATATATATATATATATATATGTATATATATATACATATATGTATATATATATACATATATACATATATATATATTTATATATATATATATATATATATATATATATATATATAATTTATATTTTTGTTTCTGTAATTTGAAGGGTAAAAATATATAAACAATATTTTTTCAAGATTATAAAAAGAAAGTAAAAAATTTAATTTAATTGGGCATTGGCTATTAAAATTGAAAATTTACTACGATTATTGTTATATGCTTTAATTGCATTGATATATACTGTCAATAATTTGTTTTTGACATGTTGTACTTCATATCATTAAAATGAAATAAACGCAAATATAACCACCAAAAATAAAACAAGCTAAATATATATATAATATATATATATATATATATATATATATATATATATATATATATATATATATATATATATATATATTGACTTGTGGCCTATGTATGTATGACAAGAAAAAATATTTTGTGATCAGAGAATTTTAGTACTTTTTTCCACTAGTGTTTCAGCACAAGATTATCTTTAAAATTTTTTGGTTGATTGATTGTAAAAGAAAAATTCCCTTTAAAAACAAATTGCTCAAAAAAAGCTACTTTTTGGCATATAAACTAATACACGAGACTGAGTAACTGAATATAATCTCGAACATGTGAAAATGATTCATCGATTTCCAAAATTAAACTCTGGTTTTGAGTAATAGCCCTGCTTTTCTTCTTTTAACTAAATGGAGTGTAATGGTCTGACGTGGTAAACCTCCCTAATGTAGACCTCTGCTGTTCCTCTGCCTGTAAAACGCCACTGTATTTGAGTAGATCATTAATAATACAATCATAACCTGCCTTTTTTACATTTTTAGGTTTCCGAAACACTATTTTTACTCTTTTTGTTAGTTACCGTCTCTGTGGTACTTTTATTTCCCTTTTTTTCTTAAAATACCCATGTTTCTTTTTCTATATAATTAATGATTATTAGTTCATTAATTTCTTGACAAATGTGATTAACGCCATGTTTATTTTAGAATTATGTTAAAGTCTCTTTCCAATCTTTTTATAAGTCTCCTTGTATTCTTGTTTGTGTTGCTTAACTATATATGTATATAGTAGCGTTAAGACTCCTACATTTTTTATTGGATTCTGCAGTTGATTGATGATTCTACGTGATATACAACTTTCTGTCTACAATATTTCATTTGGATTCCTTGGATTATTTCGGAGTAATAAGTCTATAAAAAATTAGATATTTACAAGAAGATTCTTATTTAGAACTATGAATGAGAGAATAGCGATTAAAAAAAATATCATACAGCTTGGGTCCCGACTTCTTACTACGCCATCTCCTCACAAATGTTGGGGATCTATATAGTTAAATGAACTTTAGAGACTGCTGCTCGAAGAATATCACCCGAAGTACATCCAAACCATCTTCGTATGTCCTTCAGTCAAGAATTCTGTCCTCTTCCGATAGATTGCTTGCTCTTCGTTCGTTCATTTCGCTTTGTTCATTCTTTTTAGTACTTCCGTGTTTTTTATTTTCTGTATCCGGGAGATGCCAAAACGCGAAAAAAAAAATAGACGTACTTGCTTCCAGTCGTTCTTCTGAGCGAAGGGCAAGAGTCCAGCGCTCGCGTCTATACAGTAGCACGGAGAATACATACGCTCTCACCATTCTCATTCGTTCAAGACTGAGAGTTATCCGTTGGAAAAATGTATTCATATTCATGTATATGTCACTCGGGCTTATTTAATTCTGAAATATATCTCCTTTCTTGGATCCTACTTTTCGGTTATATTCGTGCCCAAATATTACGTACGGTGCTGTCTTTGATTTCGAGAGATTCTAGTGATAGTTTTTTATTGTTATTACCATCCACTTGGTTTTTCTTATATTCATAGTTAATCCAAATTTTTCTTTGGCTGATACTACTTGATCAATGAGTTGTTGGAGATCTTTGATATTGTTTGCTAACAGAATAGTATCTTGAGCATACCGTATGTTGTTTAGTGTATTCACATGAACTGTTATGCCTTCAGTGGATTCATATATGGCTTCACTAAACGCAGCATCAGAATAAAGATTGAACAATGGTGGTGAGAGAATGCATCCCTGGCTTATTTTTATGGTTTCGTATCTCTCCAAGCCAATTTTATCGTCTACTAATCGATTCCAATACAAATTTTGGTTGATATTTAGATCTCTTTTGTCTATATTTGTTGTTTCCAGAATTTTTATTAATTTGTGTATCACACAGTCGAAAGCTTTATTGTAATCTAGAAAGCATGCATATATATCTTTACAGCTACTAGATTTAACGAGAATAAAGCTTCGCGTGTACTTTTTGCCTCTTGGGGAAGGACTATGTGTTGTTTATTTCTCCTTCGCATTTTGATACTTTTCATATATCTCTAAAATATTCTAAACGGCACTAATGTCTCAAATAGTATAATTCTTAATCTGCCACGTACGATATTTTTCTAATGGATATTTTTATTATTATATTCTATTTCAAATCAAAATATATACAATATCTCTTAATTTTGTCTCCCAGTTTAATTTCAAAATGACCTTCCACAGTTTGGAAGATTCTCCCTTTCGTTCGGTAAAAACTTTGGAACATTATACAGAAGGTACAAGTAAGTTATAAAGAATTTTAAAAAGTTCACGGTAGGTTCATGGATGAGCATCTCGAAAAATATGTGACATTTAAAGCTGCAGTAATCTAAGAATACCAACGAGGGTTTTTTTTTAAATTATTAATAGAATTCAACATGACGCGGTAGCATATATCAGTCCGAAATAACAGAGAAATATGTAACAAACTGTTTCACTAGTAGAAAAAAGACATAATCCAGTGTGAATTCTACACAAATTCATTTTTAGTTAATTCAAATAAATTATTAAATTATTTTTTTAAACGCTCGTATAACACAAAATATTAACTTAACTTTCAAATTCAGTGTTGTCAAATCACCACATTTTACGCAGTATTAAAATAATGTGCTAAAAATTTAAATTTTTCATTTTAATAATTTCTTGAAAAACTTGAATCATTCCATTCAAAAGTGGAATATACTATAACGTAATTTTGTACCTATTACGCCTATTTCAATCAAGACAATTCTGTGCGACGCAATAAAATTGTCCAAAATTGAAAACATATCACTGTCAAAATTACGAAAAAACTGTAACAAGTGCTAGTTATGTGGTAACATTCTAAATTTTTCACATCATCCAAAATAAGGACTATCTTCAATAATTTATTAGTATTAATTCGTAAGTTTTCATAACGCTGTAAGTATAATGTTATCTTTCTTCTTAAAAGTGAGCAATAATGGATTTTAAAGAATTTAGGGATCACACAGATACATAACCGTGAAAGGTTTAGTAGTGCACCCCTTTAGAAACTCTTGATTCCCTTTTATGGAAAAGGCATTTTATTTTGGAAAAAATTATACGCGGAATATAACTAGCGTAGAATATGCTTTGCTTTTTCGTCTTCTTCTTCTGCTTCTCTGCCTTATCCGATCCAGATATTGGATATCATCATGGCGAATCGATTTTCTTAGGTTAGCCAGCGAAGAAATCCTTCTTCTCTCAACTTTATCCTGAATACTTAGTTGTATTAATCGATATTTTGCAGGGTTTCTTATTATATGTCTCAAATATTCCTCTGTTTGATAGTATAGAGGAACTCTGACTGAAAACTCATTCTGCGGATGACTTCTTGACATGGTCAATCCATGATATTCGGAGTGTCCGTCTATACAACCACATTTGGAAATCCAAGCTTCCACATCGTACAGGAGATTTGAGAACACATACGACTCTAAGATTCGTCTCTTGAAACTTAGACTAAGTTCGCGCGAGCATAGGTGTCTCATCTTTACAAATGTAGTTCTCTTTTGTCACCTTATAAATTAAGAAACCAAACTAGTCACTTGTAGCGTAAACAGTTACAATATTATTATTAATATTAATTCATAGCACAGAATGGTCTCTATTGGAATTGGCTTTACTATTAGTTTTGTTGTAAATATTCTTAGTTATTATTACTATTATAAGGGGTTTAAGATGCAATTTTATTATCATAGAAAAACTTTGTATAAACAGGGTGTTATAGATTAGTCCCACTAACATTTAGTTGATACGATTTAGGTTTTAACAGCATATTTCAAGTACATATTTGCTGTTTTATACAGTACATGGAAAGAGGTATAAACTATCACATTTTGTTGCAAAAATTGGTAAAAAAATACTGACTTACAATGAACGAAGATAGTTTGTATTTTTTTCTCTGAACTGAGCAAGATTTTGCCGATGTTAGGTAAAATACTACTTTGGTCAGTAAATTACTAATATAATATTTGATTTAATATAAATAAGAAATAAAAGGTTTTTCTATGAGAATATATTATATATTTTTAATAGTTACCAAATCTGCACTAGGTAATTTACTGTTAAAAAAAAATATTTAAAATTATTTTTCACGTTTTATATATGTAAATTTGTTATTAATTTTTATGAGTGCGTTACCACATTGACTGTTATTTATCACAATGGGTAATTGTGATAAGTTTGTACATTAAGCACCAAATTAAAGAATGAATTTGAAATCTGTGTTTTATTGTCGACTGCGTACGTTAGAAGTGGATTTTATATCTATGTATATATTCTGGACTGGTTGGACTTTTGTCCATCTTTTGTATAAGATTCGTCGTAATGCCGCTGACGCATAGTTAAATTAAAAATTTAGTATGGCGGATGTCGAGCAAATATGGGGTTACCATCAAAAAAAAATTATTGTTCCGTACTGCGATTGCATTTAAAACAAAAAAAATTGTTACGAGAGTATAAAATGATCAGTAACTTCACAAAACACACCCTAAATGAGATTTCAATAAAAGAATTAAGAACCCAGATTACAAATGTGTCTAGTCAGATACTGGCTCAGCAGGCAAATCAGACCAATCAGAATAAGAGAAAAAGTTTCATGTGACATATACAGGTATATGTCTTAAGATCCAATATGTATTTTCGCTTTTTTCTTAGTCAAATGTATAATAGTTATAGCATCTTAGCTACCTAATAACCAATAAATCACTTTAACTCGTTCTAGAATTTAGTGGTAAAAGTTTAAAACAAATGTTTGCTACATAAATATTTGTTTAATTATAGACAAATAACATAAAATTATTTTATCTCGGTACCTTATGCTTAAAGCAGTAGCTATCAGTCTCGGGTCAATTTATAACTTTCGAGCAAATACACCTTCACCATTTTGGCGGTCAAATAGTTCTTTTTTATACCAGATAAGTTATCAGACGTAATACACTCTTCGAGATGGGGGGGGGCAAGAACTTCTTGGCCATTTTTTTAAAATAATACAAAGAAAATTGAGATCATTTGAGACCCAACCCGATGACCTAGTAAAATTTTCTTTTCACTTCCGTATTCAATCCCCCTAAAACCAACTCCTGAAGTCAAAACTACACGGCCGTAAGTGGGCCATCAATTCCCATATTTATGCCAAATTTCAACTTTAATAGTTTCGGAGAAAGTCAGGTGTGACAGACGAACACCGAAGTGATCCAATAAGTGTTCTGGACGGAATACTAAAAACAAAATTTTGCTGTGGCAGCATATGCTTTACGTACGAGTACTGTCAACATTTGCTCGAATATAGTTTAATTTTAAAATTTAGCAAACATTCCATATTTTTTAGAGTTCCGTACGGAACGGAGCACTTCGGTGTCTGCCCTTCGTCTGTCTGTTACACCCGATCTTGTCCGAAACTATTTGACATAGAAAGTTGAAATTTGGTACTAATATGGGAGTGGATGACCTCATCAGAGCCGTGTAGTTTTGAAAGTTAAATTTTGACTTAAGGGGTTAGTTTTGGGGGGTGAAATCGGAAGTGAAAAACAAATTTACCAGATCATCAAGTGGGGTGTCAAATGAAGGTTTATAAAAACACGAGTTCAAAAATTTTTTTATAGAGGTATAAAACTTTAAGTTGGCAACACTTTTTTAACTGGCGGCCATTTTGTCAGCTGTCAAGTGATTTATGTTTAGTTTGGTTTGGCATTTCAACATGAATAGACTGACGCCTGAACAACGCTTCCAAATTGTGCAAATTTATTTTGAAAATCATGGTTCTGTTCGAAATATGTATCGCGCACTACGTCCATTTTACGGTCAACATAATCGTCCATCAGAGCAATTAATTCGATTAACTATGGAACGTTTTCGCACCACGTTTACTCTGAATAATAATACGCATCCACAGAGACGTCGTACAGTGCGTACAGTGCTGCTGTAGAGCGTACCTTAGAGGAAGACCCGAATCAGTCTATCCGCCATCGTGCACAGGAATTGGACATGTGTCCATCCACTTTATGAAAGATTTTGCGGAAAGATCTTGGTTTGCGTGCTTACAAAATCCAACTCGTGCAACAATTGAAGCCACACGATCACCTAGCAAGGCGTAGATTCGGTGAATGGGCCCAAAACAAGATTGCCGTTGATCCCGATTTTCATAAGCGAATTTTGTTTAGCGATGAAGCTCACTTTTGTTTGAATGGATACGTCAATAAACAAAACTGCCGTATTTGGAGTGATGATAATTCTCAAGTGTATGTTGAGACACCGTTACATTCAGAAAAACTGACTGTTTGGTGTGCTTTATGGGCTGGTAGAATCATTGGTCCGCCTGGTCAGAACGTTACAGTCAATGGTGACCGCTATAGAGCCATGATTACTGACTTTTTCGTTTATCAATTGAACAACCATGATGTGCAGGAGCTGTGGTTTCAACAAGACGGCGCAACATGTCACACAGCTCGTGCCACAATTGATTTATTGAAGGAAACGTTTGGTAACCGCATAGTTTCACGTTTCGGACCCGTGAATTGGCCTCCAAGATCGTGTGATTTAACGCCGCTAGACTATTTTCTGTGGCGATATGTAGAGTCGCTAGTCTACGCCGATAAGCCCGAAACGATTGACCACTTGGAGGACAACATTCGCCGCGTTATTGCTGATATACGGCCACAAATGTTGGAAACAGTCATCGAAAATTGGACCTCCAGATTAGACTACCTCCGAGCCAGCCGTGGCGGTCATATGCCAGAAGTCATATTTAAATTATAATGCCAGAAGATTATCTTTCGAATAAAGTAAATTTCATGTCAATTTAAAAAATTCATCTTTGTTTTATTCCATTTCAAAGTTCTAAACCTCTATAAAAAAACACCCTTTATTTATAATGTAATACTTGCACACACTTTTCTTTGTATTATTTTTAAAAAATCGCTACCCCCCTTATCTCGAAAAATACTGATCACTAAAAAAATTCTGGAATATTCTCCACAGGCTGTAGATTGAACGAAAATTATCACGAATGCATTACCTTTAATAATTTATCTGGTATATAAGACACACATTTTTAGGTCATTAGTTTTCAGTAAAGATCGGGAAAAATCTTTGTCGAAAACTCATTTGGAGTGTGTTTTGTGAAGTGATTAATTATTTTATACCTCCGTAACGAAAAACTGTTATTTCAAAAGCAATCAACGTAGGGAACATTAATTAAGGTTTTAGAAAAAAAAAATTTTTCATAAATGGAAAGATCATATACAAGTTTTATAACAAAACTATTTTTATATATTTTTTTTCGTTATAATTAAAAAGTTATATCAAATTGAAGATAAATTTTTGAACTTGTTACCGACGACGCGCCGAAAAAACCATTTTGTACGAATACGAGAGAAACAACTCCCAAAAAAAATGTTTTTAAATGTGCCACAATCAGTCCAACGCTTTTCTAATATATCTATACCTTTCTTGTAAAAGGATTTGTCTTTGCCTTCGAAATAGGCCTCGGTTTAGCGATATCTTCTTCATTGGAGCCAAATATCTTTCCTGCGAGTATTTTTTTGAGGTCTGCGAATAGATGGTAGTCGCTGGGGGCCAAATCCTGAGAATACGGTGGATGAGAAAGCAATTCGAACTTCAATTCATGCAATTTTGCCATCGTAACCATTGACTTGTGACACGGTACATTGTCTTCATGAAAGAGCACTTTTTTTCTTGTTCATTTGGGACTTTTTCTTTGCGATTTTTGCGTTCAAGCGCACCAATAACTTTATATAATATTCGCTATTGATGATTTTTCCCTTTTCAGCATAGTCGATGAAAATTATTGCATGCGCATTTCCAGATACAGCGGCCAAAACCTTCCCAGCCAATTTTTGTGTCTTTGGTCGCTTCGGACGATTTTCACCGTCTGCTGTCCACTCAGCTGACTGCCGATTTGATTCCGGTGTGTATCGGTGGATCTATGTTTCATCCGTTGACACATATCGCATGAAAAAATCCTTTTTATTGCGCTTAAGCGGGTCCAAACAGAGCTCAGAATCATCAACACCTTGTTGTTTCTGGTCCACTGTGAGCAAACGCGGTACCCATTTCGAACAGAGCTTTCTCATGCCCAAATGTTCATGCAAAATATGACCAGCATACTCTTTCGAAATCTTTAGGGTGTCAGCTCTCTAACGCAATTTCACTTTACGGTCATCCAAAACCATTTTGTAAATTTTTTAATGTTTTCCGGTGTAAACCACCTCATTTGGGAGTCAGACCGTTTAGCATCATTTATATCTGTACCATCGCGTTTTAATTCAGCATACTAATAAATGTTGAGTGATTTTCCAGGAGCAGGATCCCAGTAACATTTAACAAGCCATTGCTTTACTTGGACGGTATTTGCCCCATCAAAAAAACAGTGTTTAATCAACACACGAAATTCGATTTTTTTCATTATTTTGAAAATATCAAAAGTAGCGTCACTAAAACCATTGTAACTTATAAACTAATCGGCGAAATGCCATGAAATCTTGACACGTATCGTTTAATGGTTGGTACTTCCTAAAAATCATATGGATTTTTTGAAAATGGCGACATCTATATGTCACACCAAAAACTTTTTAGCCTACGTGTCATTTAATAATCATTCATATCAGAGTAATATTATGGAATGATTTTTGTTTCATTTAGTGTTTCAAAATTTATATATATCCAGCTAGATTGTACCCTGGAACAAATGGACAGCGGAAATTGTCACACATTACGGAATTAAATTAAATTAAATTAGTAACCAACAATATTTTTTTTGCACTAAACTTCAATAATTTTAACAATATATACATAGGTAGAAGCTGTTGACAGTATTTATGTGAAAACATTTGACATCAGGACGTCACAAACACGGCAGCCAATCGTGGCGCTTTCGTAGTCAGGTGATTTTTTTAAAAAATGTTATAAATTTTAATTTACTTATAATTAATTGTAAAAATTTTTTAAAAAGTTTTTCGCATCGATTATCAATATTACTTATGATATAGTTTTAAAATAAAGTAAAAAATCGATAGTTATTTTTTATACAAAAAGAAAATTGCGCAAGTTTCACTTGCACTTGACCCAGCGTTACTCAACCTTTCAGTATTTGCGACCCAATTTTCAAACATAATTTTCATCGCGCCTCCCCCCCTCTCATACAATAACAATGCATGCGATAATAATTATTTTCAGTATTTTGATGCTACACTATGACCTTAATTACAAACCTTACGAACTACCAAGAATAAGTAAATTAATTCATATTTGGCAACACATATCTGCCGCGTTGACAAAACTAGAATCGATGCCTCTCTATTGCTCTCTGTCACGTCCACCATATCGGTATCGGCTTCGCGAGAAGTTCCGAGTTGTCTCGAACATTCGGAAAGTCTGCCCAAAAGTGTATAAATGCTGCACCTCGTTCAATTACAGCCCGTCTCAGTCGAGTTGATCCTTTTACTGCTATCGGATTTATCGTGAATGTGTATGTTGTAATTTACGTGTTAATTGAAATTCAAGGTATTAAGTATTCAAGGCAGCAAATTTATACAGAATCATGGATAAATTTTTAAGTGGGCGTAAGCGAGCATTAAACGATAGTGAAGCATCAACAAGTGCACAGGCGAGCGTGGTTTCGAAAATAAAATCAAGAAAATATTCTCAAGAATACTTAAATTTAGGGTTTACCAGTACTGAAGTAGATGAAGAAGAAAGGCCCCTGTGTATTATTTGCTCAAAAATCTTGGCAGCAGACAGCATGAAACCAAATAAACTTAAACATTTGGAAAAGCTTCATAATGAGTACCTTAACAAACCCCGAGACTTCTTCGAATTAAAATTAAAATCATATGTAAAGCAGAAATCATTTTTTAAAAAATCTTTATCTGTTAATGAAAAAGCTTTACTTGCCTCTTACAAAGTTGCCAGATGTAAAAAGCCTCTCACCATTGTTGATGAGCTTGTTTTGCCAGCAGCAATTAAGATTATAGAAACTATGTTTGCAGATAATTTTGCCAAACAATTGCTATCCATACATCAAATGATACTGTTTCCCGTCGAATTAGTGATATAGCTGAAGATGCACCTGATCTTTTCGGGAAGTTGCGTGACAAATTGTTTTCAATTCAGCTTGATGAGGCAACAGATAGCAATAAAGATGCTCATTTCGTTGCCTATGTTCGATTTTGTGTTGGTATGTCAGCAGTAGAAGAACTATTTTTCTGAATCATGAGTTTTATTCAACGAAAACTCTTGTTCATCATCTCGTATACTTTACCATTTTCAACATCCTACCTTTACAAAACCGAATTACTGCGGTGGATGCTTTGAAAACAAAATATAGATCTCAACTAAACATAAAAAAATAACTCAGAGTGTCTATTTCTAATATTAAACTGTCCTTCGAAAATCTTTGTTCTGCAAAACAGGCCCAAGGGAGTCACTAATAATTATTAAACTTGTTTTTAATTTAGTATTGATATGTTAATTATTGGGTAAATACATTGTGCAGTACTAATACAATCCTATTTATAGGTGTATTATATCAGTGTAAATGTGTATTTTATTTTTTATTATGTCAGAATGTATTTTGTTTTGCTTTCCTTCAATAAATTATATTAAATGTTTTTAATGAAAGTTTTTAATAATAATATCTTTTCGATACGCTCGCGCCCCCCCAATAGTGTAATCACGCCCCACAAGTTGAGAAACGCTGACTTGACCGGTTATTTTTTTTATTAAAAAAGAAAAAGACCTACATATGATAGACGAGCTGTAGATGCGATTTTTAATTTGTTTGGGTTTTATCTGACAGCTTATGTATGTTTTGTAAAAAAAGGTGGTGGGCAAAGTCACCTCCTAACTAGCCCACACCTCGCTTTCCCTACTAAACAAACTAGAAACAGATCCCTGGGTCAGCCTAAATTGAGGTGAAAATGACAACATATCCCATGAAAAATCTTGTTTAATGACACAAATATGTAGGAATTTTTTTTTCAAGAAAGTACTGACTGAACATAATATTGCAAAATAAAATTAGAAAAAGCTGAAAGATGGTCCTCAAAAACAGTACACACCTCTTCTGTCCTTGAATGGTAAGAAGTCGAGAACCACATCAGATGACGAAATGCTTCTTCTTTCGAGATGTTTACAAAAATGATTTTCCTCTATCACATATTGTATCACAAATACTTTAAAACACTAAATTCGTTTGGTAAACTTCAAATTTATTTTATTTCAAAATTTTATGGTTACAAAATATTACACATAAATTAGTGTAGTGTACATTAAAAAACATTTAAATAAACTATTTGCAAAATTAAAGTAATATTTTCTACTGAATGTAGGATAATAACTAAATTACGTATTAAAATATTTAAGTTAGATTTAAATAAACAATTTTGTTAGTGCTAAATTTCCACTATATTTTATGTCTTATGACAATTGTTTCGGTACACAGTACCTTCGTCAGATAATCGGTAACTAACGAATCAAATATGTGAACTAATCATATATATTTTGGTACCGCAAGGTAAATATAGTAGAAGTTTGGAACTAATATAATTGTTTATTTCAATTATGAATGTCCATCAAGTAACGGCTACTTCAATTGAACATATATGTTAGATGGTAAAACATTTTCTATATTACTTGACAAACCAATTTCAATATTTGAAGCATTGGCGTAGCCGGGTTCTCAGAGCGAGGGGGCGGGACAGATTCCAAAGGCGTTTTCCAAGACAAAAGGAATACAATAATGCACTATAATAAGGAAGGGGCTTTTTTTCTAGACTTATAAAGGCATACACCTCCCTAGCCCCTCCCCCCCCTTGGTTACGCCACTGGTTTGAGACTTTATATAAACGTATGGCTATAATTATATTACAGCAGCATATTATGTCTAGAAATCAACATAATATAATATAGATTCTTAACTGTATAAAAATTATAAAACAATAATTCACTTAGATTATGATAGTTTAATTAAGTTCTATTTATATGTAAGTTTGACGAGGATGGATAGTCTGATCTCATATTAGTCCAATTTTGTTCATGTTCAAAAAAGTCTTTTATTTAATATGTTACGTTGTGTCCTACATGGGATTTTTGCCGCAAGAGCCGGGCGTGACTAATTCGACAAATTAAAATGATACATTGGGACCCTGTTTTACGTGAGTGGTGAGACTGGTGCATGAGCGACGCTACTTAGGTGTCATATGTAGGAAACCAAAAGCCACGAGACAAAAAAGTTTGCCGTAAAACGTACTGTCTTCCAAATTCTGTATTAAAATTTCTATTATTATTGGGTATATTTATACAATCATTAATTAGACTGAGTTATTGAAAATTAATAAGGGGGGGGAAATAAGGAGTTTACTTTCTACTTCCGGTTTAACCGCAAGTTAAAGAATATATTGACTATTTTTGTTAGGCATATGCATATTTTTAGTATAATATGAAATATTTTTCTAATGGGTCGCACCATGACTTTAAACAAACAGATACACACATAGGAAGAATAAAAATTCACTTAAATCCAAAAATATGTAAAATCATTTTCATAGAAAACATATCGTATGATCTTTCGAGTCTTGACAGCATAGTTTTGGAGTAAACCTTAAAGGGCAACCTTAAAGTACATTTCTGTTATTTATTAAATTGAGTACGTGTATATTTAAAAATTGGCTAAATGTATGTGTACATATTTTATTGAATTAAAAATTTCATTATAATAGTAGTTTATCAAGATTAAGGCGGTGTGAAAGTATATACAAGGGATACGCGGATAGCGCCATATACGCGATTTTAGGAGCTTCTACAGCAACTACAATTTTTGCCGTTGCTATCCGACTCGCGTCAGCTGCTAGTTCGCAAAATGGAGTATAATTATATAGAAACACAATCAAAAATTTTACGGCTATTTTAAACTTTCTGACCACAATTTTACCCATTTTCTGTTACACTACCGAACTACAGTTGGAACACACAGATCTCGGTATAGAATACAATTCAACATTATCGTAAACTTGATTAAGGAATTCAAAATTACTAAGTTTTATGTTTAATTCACAATCCAATAAAATATTAGCTGTACAAATGAATTGGGTTTTTGGGTTACCAAAATGTCTTTATTTATTTACAAATAGAATGCAACTGGATCAAAAAACATATTCCCAATTATTCTCCACACATATCGGTTTGGTGAATTCGGTTATACTTTTTTTTGCCGTCCTCTAATGCAGTATAGTGGAAATCGGCGAAATAATGTTGCAGCAACCGAAATAATCGTAAATCGTTCAGATTCATTTTTTTCATTTAAAATACAATGTCTCAATTGCTATTTGTGCTTTCATATACAGAAGTTGCGGGAAATAGTTTTATAGATACTGAGTTAATTTAAAAACTGAATAAAATATTTTTGATTGTTATTTATACTTATTAAACCTACATTAATATCCCATGAATAAAAAATGACATATATAATTTATTACTAGAATACATCTATACATTTTTTTATTGGCTCAGCACACGTACCGCAGGGAAATCCCTAAAGTGCTACAGGAGCTACACGTGTGCGGAAAAAGCAATTCACGTTAGTCTCTTTGAATCGCTGTAAATTGTATTCTGTGGGAATCTGGCTAAATCAATTCAAAGGGATGAGGCTCTCCATATAAAATACTGCTTGAAAAGGGTCGTACGAGGAGTGACAAGCTAAACTCCATACGGATTTGAAGTATCAGCGCAACGTTAATTCCTGGCATGCACTGCTTTGAAAAAAATTAAGCGGGGTACATCCATCGAACACTTTGGACGAAAATACTTGCAGAAGAGACTTAAGTCGCCAATCGCTTTTCGATGTTCAAAGGAATCAAAATTTCTGGTAAGGCTAACACCTCTCTTTTAAATAGAATCCAATAAATGCAGCGTATGTTTGGGAGAACAACCCCAAATATGGGAGCAGTATTTCATCATTGGCCAAATTTAAGATTTTTACAGAATTAACAGTTGTTGTGGAGTGAAAAGCTTTCTAGTTCGAAATATATCCCAGCTTTTGAGAAGCTCTCTTTGCTATGCTTGCAACATGTTCATGCCAAGACATATTTGCTCCCAACTTAACGCTCAGAAAATTGAGTGATAATATAAGAGGAATAGAGTGCTCCGACATAACTATGTCTGATTCAGCAACGTTAACTTTCTTAGAAAAAACTGCCACCTGAGTTTTTGTAGAGCTAATTTAACTTGGTTACTGTCACCCCAAGATAGAATTTCCTCCAGGAAATTGTTAAGTTGAACGACTTCCTGCGGATATTTACATGAGTAGCCAATGTTCGAGCGTACAGAGTGAATGGAAAAATTAGTGCACAGTCATGGATGGATTCCTGGTCCTTTCCAGTAAATCGTTAATGTAAATGAGAAAGAGTAGGAGAACGTATGGAGCCTTATATCGTTTGTACACCTCCTTTTTAGGACTATACTGAGCGACGAACTTTTTGAAGAGAAAGAGAAAAATTATGCAGCCATGACTAGGAAAAACACAAGGACGAGCTGATTTTATTTAATTTTAGTTTTCACACTAACAAAAGTAGTAACAACGTTTTATTTCTTTCGGTTAAACTAGAAAGAGAAGGATACTTTTAACGAAATGCCTGTACATTAGAACTAATAAGCAATCTTATATCATAAATTGACAGACAATAAGCGGTAAAGAAATTATTTCTGAAGGTTTTAAAGATGGGTGTTGGTAAATTGCCTCCCCGCAGGTAGTAGTAAAAATGGTCAGATTTAATGAGCCTCATTTATAGGTAGATTGCCTCCCAAACCTTTCTTCTACCTAATGGGTATTTTCCGGTAATTAAGGGTAGGTATACAATATTGCAAATAAGTGTGGTATATATAGCTGATATATAGCTTATAATATTTGTCAATTTGATTTCTAAATTCCATCAGTAAAGACGCGAAACATTTTCTTAACATGAATCCCGGTATCATTTTAAGTGAAAAAGGAAAACAATTACTACTTTTAAACAACTATAAATACAGCTTCCAAAAGTGTTTAAAAAGTGTTGAAAACCGTTGAACTTGCACAAAGAAAACGCGCAAATCTTTCCTTGTTACTCTGGGAGAAGTGGACAACAATATTGTCGTTACAAAACATGTGTAGGAACATTGCAACGACGTAAAGATAGAAAAATTACATCGTCAAATTGTTAACACGTCCTATAAAAGAAAAGCTGTCGAAGATGTGTCAGAAAAACACGCCAAAATTATAGGGCGCGTACTACAAGAAAATCTACCATCAACAGTTACTACGTCCGACGTTGCTTATATTAGAAGAAATATGTACGGAAAAAAAACACCCTGCATTGCCGAAGAGTATTTTTCACTTTTAAAATTCTAGAAGAGGTCAACATCCAAACATCTAAAGGTGAACCGTTTTTTTACTTATTAACAGTAGAAGTGACCAAATAGTTGTATTTGGTCGTAAATCAAATATCCAGTTTTTGGAAAAAGTCTCAAGAATTTATTTATACGGTACCTTTAATTATTACCCTCAGTTCTTTTGTCAATTTTTTACTATTCATGGGTGTTACAACGGACAATATATTTCATTAATTTTTTCGTTGTTGTCTGATAAACGGACGGAGACAGTACAGAAAATTATTTAATTTCATAACGGATATTTTTAAATATAATTTTGTCAAACTAGAAATTTTGGAAGTTGTAGTTGATTTTGAAAAAGGTATCCACAAGCTGTTGAACAAAGTTGGCCACTAGCAAAAATAGTTGGATATCTGTTTCATCATTCACAATGTTGGTATCGAAAAATCCAAGAATATGGCTTTACATGTTCATATAAAGATGAAACTTCTGAAGTTGGAAAATGGTTACGAATAACATTCGCCCTTACTTTTTTAAAACTGGATGAAGTCAGCGATTGTTTCATATTTGACTTGCTATCAGTTGCACCCGACTTAGAAAATATTCAAAAATATTCTGATTATTTAATAAGAGGATTCTTTGTTTCCTCAATATCTTTGGGCTGAAAATTCAGCAGAACTTACCCGTACTACCAATGCTTGTGAATCGTTCCCCAAATATTTTAACGACTCCCAACAAATCTCATCCAAATATTTTTATATTTATAGAAAAGCTTAAAGGATTCCAAACAGAAACTTATGTGAGATTACAAAGTATTCATTTAACTGCTAAAATTCATAATATCAATGTAAAAAATCGTAAAAAATTCATCGCAAAAATGATCGAGCTTGCATTTTATTAAATACGTATCTTTCCATTGTGGTGCTAAAGGTTAATTATTATATATGTTTGTATGGAATATTATGTATATTTTATTATATACTAGCCGGGCCCGCGGCTCCGCTCGCGTGGACTTGATTCACTACTATCGTCACTGCTTATTCCTTATGTTACCCAACGTAACAAAATATCTCCCATTATTTCCCCTTATCTCCCAATATTTCTCCTTATCTCCATTATCTCTACATAATTTCCATTATCTAGGCTTATCTCTGCTAATCTCCCATTATTTCTCCTTATCTCCCATTATTTCTCCTTATCTCCCATTATCTCACCTTATTTCCCATTATCTAGGCTTATCTCGATTTATCTCCCATTATTTCTCCTTATCTCCCATTATTTCTCCTTATCTCCCATTATCTCACCTTATTTCCCATTATCTAGGCTTATCTCGACTTATCTCCCATTATTTCTCCTTTTCTCCCATTATTTCTCCTTATCTCCCATTATCTCACCATAACTCCCATTATCTAGACTTATCTCTGCTTATCTCCCATGATCTCTCCTTATCTCCCATTATTTGCTACATAATATTGTTCCATATTTAATGGTTTGGACTGTATATTGCAAGAGAACGCCCTAGCGGCAAACTTTGTCCGACTTCATTTACTATTATTGTCACTGTTCATTCCTTATGCTACCTATCGTAATAAAATATAGCCTATAACCTGACCGGAGAACATATGTATGTTTTAAAAAAAAGTACGAAAATCGGATAAGTGGTTCTCCAGTGATAAGCGCACTAACGGACACACAGACAGACAGAGATACGTTGCATTTTATATATATTATAGATGTAATAAAATATATACCTATAACCTCGTCAGAGAACATATGCATGAATTTAAAAAATATAAGCGCATTAACGGACAGACAGACAGACAGAGAAACAGTGCATTTTATATATATTATAGATATAGATTATTATTATTATTATATAACCTGGCCAAAGAATATATGTATGAATTTAAAAAAAAAAGACAGGTAAATCGGATAAGTGGTTCCCGCGTGATAAACGCACTAATGGACAGACAGACAGACAGAGAGACATTGAATTTTATGTATATTATAGATTATAGATATTCTTTGCTACATAATATTCTTCCATATTTAATGGTTTAGGCTGTGTATTGCAAAGGCACGCGCTAGCGGCAAACTTATTTCCGACATCATTCACTATTCGTCACTGCTCATTCCTTATGCTACCTATCGTAATAAAATATAGCCTATAACCTGTCCAGAGAATATATGTATGTTTTAAAAAAAAAGTACGTAAATCGGATAAGTGGTTCTTCAGTGATAGGCGCACTAACGGACAGACAGAGAGACGTTGCATTTTATATATATTATAGATATTTGTGAAATATCATCATGTAGTTTATACTTTAGTACACGTATTATAGGTAGATTTAAGGTTTAGGCTATATCTTAAAACTTAGAATTAGGTATTTTCTTTTAATTTGTTGTCTACATTTTTTGTTCTTCAATAAAATCAAACTTATAAACCATGTTTATTATTGCGGGGACCCAATTTACACATCTATATCAGGTAGCTAAAATTTATGGGAGGCAATTTACCTATTATTTAGAGTCCAGTTTTATCTCGGGAGGCAATTTACATGTACCCTTAAATCTTCTAATATTAATTCTGACCAAGAATATTCAAGTCTGCCAATTTTTCAGGTAGCAAAATAAACTTCAATTTCGTCGCTTTTGGTCTACTACACAGGATCCTCAAGTCGCGTGACTTGCGTCACACGTACCGCTTGTGTCGCTAAACTTAGCTAAGGTAGGACACAGCCTTCAATTCGAACATTATAGCATTATTTATTTTATTCTAAAATTCTTGTTGTACAAGTCGTAACAGTGGACCGGTATCTTGTAATATAGTGTTACAATATTAATATTGTAATTATTACAATTCTATTACAAATAATTAAAAGTTTTTACTTACACTTATAATATTATGTCTAACTGTATTTATAATCAATTTTAAATATTAGTTTTGCTTATGCTATATTTACACAATTCGTATTAGTACCATAGAGTTTAGGCCAGTCGATATTACTACTTTTATAGTTTAGTTTAATTTCAAATTCTTTATTTATACGTACGATATTCAAGATACAGAGAACGTGTCCTTACATATTATAAATACACCACATTCACGATCTTATTCAATTTTTGTAGCACTAATAATACAGTATGTAATATTTACAAACATTCTTCTTCTTTAGCCCGCAAAAGTCCAATCCTGGATATAGGCCTCTACTAGAGATTTCCATACCGATCTTTGCTGGGCGGTCAGAATCCAGTTTTTCCCCGCATGTCGCTGTCGTTCATCATCCCTCCATGTCGCCTGCATTGGTCCAACACTTCTCTTTGTCTGCTTTAGGGCTTTAGACCATTTCGAATCACAGCTGGGTACTGTCCCTGCCCGCAATGCCACTTCAGTCTGGGCACACGCTCGATAATGTCGCAAACTCCTGTTCTTCTTCTTATTTCATTATTCCGAATTCTGTCTCCCAGGCTTATACCGAGTATAGCCCTCTCCATTGCTCTCTGACAAACCCAGAAGTTATTGGCACAATTTGCGGTTAGTGTCACAGTCTCAAGTCCGTATGTTGCCACTGGTAGGATGCATGTGTCGTAGGCCTTCCTCCTGAGGTTCACCGGGATCATCGGGCAACGGAGGATGTAGCTGAGTCTCCCGAACTCCATCCATGCGAGGCCAATACAAGCATTAGATAATGCAAATTTAATAAAATATGTATTATAGTAACGTTAAAAATAAAGTTTTTTCTAATGATGGTGTCGCATATATTCAGTGAATTTCTGTAAGGAATAGAAACAATTTTCAACCAGTACTTATGTAGACCATGTACAAAGTAACTTATTCTGAGTTTATTTCAAGAGCTAACCGGAGCAGACCGAGTGGGGGGGAGGCGTCGTGGATGATCTGTTCCCAAATTGATGAGAGGTAAAGATCAGTATCACCATTAAGATTGTTGGGATATTTAGGTAGTTCGATGAATTTCCGAATTTTCTTAAAATAGAAAAAAGTGTCACAACGTTTCAGATTTGTTGAATATACACCATCTGTCCGAGAAGTTCTCGGACTGCATTAATTAAACCAATAAAAAATTAAAAGTGAACATTTTATTACTTCAGATATTCTACATAGTCCCCTCCGACCACAACATAACGTTCATACAAACATGTGAAACTGTGAGAAAAATTTTCGTTTCAGATCATGTTTAGCTCGTGCGTCACGATGTCGTTAATATCCTCCAAATCGTCATAGCGTTGACTTTTCTTGTGAAGTTTAATTTTTGGGACTAAAAAACTGTCATTAGGGGCCAAGTCATGCAAATAAGGAGGGTAGGGGAGTACGGACACTTTTCGCGCCAAAGACACCACAATCCCAGTCATGTGAACAAACGAGTTGACATAAAGCAAGAACAAATCATTTGCATTTCATCGTTCCGGTCGAATTCGCTGAATCCTCTTGTAAAGTCGCTCCATGACACCCACGTAGTATCTGGCATTCATTGTAGTGATCTCGGAAATAAATTCTTTCTGGATAATTCCTTGCGCGTGAAAAAACGCGACGAGAATTGTCTTTGTTTTTGGCTTTTTCAGTCGCACTTTCTTCAGTCTAGGCGAACTGAGCTATTGTGCACTTTGTCGTTTTGTGGTAGGCTCGTCTTACACGTCTCATCGCCCGTGATTATTTTCTCCAGAAAAATCAATCGTCCACATTCGGGGGTGTGAGGCTGTGTGGGACAAACTTCGCACCCACTTTCCCCCTGTTCAAAACATTCCGGACAATGTCTTAAACACTTGATTTAGAGATATTAAGCTTTCCTGCATTCAATCTATATGAAAGATGACGAATTTTCACAACGTATGCGTAGGCGGAACTTGTGCTGGGACGCCCTGAACTTGCATCATCTTCTAGTGACTCCCGTTCTTTCTTAAAACGTTTGAACCCCTCAAACACTTGTAAACGTGATAACCAATCATCACCATGAGCTTTTTTCAAAAATTCAAGGGTTCGCTGCACCATCACACTTTTGGGAAACAACGACTACGACACATACAGTTCACACATCTAGTATTCAGCATTGACTGATTACAACTAGCTGGTTGAATGCAAATATGTTTACAGATGTCAGTTCAAGCATCTACTGTTGTTTGCGAGATGGCGGTACTTATACGCCAGGGAAAAAAAAACAGGAAACTTTTTAAACAGACTTCAGAATTTTCTTTCAAAATACAGCAGTGAGACCATGTAGCTGTAGTAAAACCTATATCGGCAAAACGAGCCGAAAAAATGTATCAGAATTTAAGAGCATCAAAGGACTGTATGTCTTGGTAACAGTTCCAATTCAGTACTTGCAGCACACCAGCATAAAACAGGATACCAGATTCCTTTTGGACAATCAATGATCCTAGCAACAAATTCGTTTTTCATCTTAAGAAAATTGGGAAGTCTATCGAAATATATAAACGTTCCAACAACCTTCATCGGAGCACTAGTCTTTACCTTCCACCAAACAAAATTAAATCAATTTCATGCTAGAATCCGAAGAAGTCAGTTATCGGGAAGAAACTCTGAATAAACCAGCAGGATGATCGGCGAAACATCAGCATCACTTACTCAATCGACACAGGAGAAATTCAGAAGAATTATAACTATATACTCATTTGTCTTAATGCACAAAAATTTGGAAAACTGCCATTAAAAAATCATTAAATATCCCACCAAAAGTAGTAATATCAATTTTTAATTTCACAAATTGTAAGTTAGTTAATTAATTAGTTAGTTATATTAAATAATAAAATATACAAGTAAAGCAAAAATCTTATCTACACTATTATGTCAACTCTAATAATAACACAGGTCCACAATTTTTTTTTACTCAGACAAAAGAAGGTGTCCTATATGTATTTTGGGTCGTTGAAACCGACTCCCTTGTCCGTTTTGACCCAGCACGTCTAGTTTTTCCGTAAATCAAAGAAATATAATCTCAAAACTATGTATGTAAAATCACCAAAATAAATATCAAGTTTCAAACCTAAGATAACTTAATTGATAAAAAGTATGCAAGCCTAGAGCTTACAAATTCAATTTCATATATACACTATAAACTGACCTAAGTTCTAATAAAACCAATAAAACCTAATCTAACCTAATCACAGACTGGTTAAATACATGAGAAGTATGAATCTGTATTCTGTATATTTAATTTCAGTCGCTAAAAACATGCCATTCTTTGTTTTGCTCCATCGCTTCCAGATTTCGGATGTAATCCTAACCTCAAAGTACGAAATAGACCCTTTTTTAATAAAATGATAATGCGTTAGTGGAGTACATGAACGAATTGCGTTAATAAACCTACCATAACGTAAAGCATCTTATCCTACATAACAGAAAGGTATGAACAATAAACTGTAAAATTAGATTATGTTAGGTTTGGAGTTCTTGGTGTAAAGATCTTGAAATTAGCGATATAAAATAGAGGAGGTAAAGTAAAGTATGAGCCTGCTGCATAGCGTCGTTAGAAAGAGAAAGAAGTAATATGCGTCATTCTGTCTCTCTTACTCGTTGTTAATATACATTAATTTATTCATCTTTTAAAATTCTTCCCTACTTTCATTTCTATTTAAACATTATCCGTGCGAGAAACTTCAGAGCGAGCGAAGAACAAAGGATATTCCTTGTTTTTCATTGGCTCCGGACGAAATACGAATTACATTCTCGCAAGGATACGCACTTTAACTTAATGTTGTGGGCGTGCGCCGAGTAAGAGAGACAGAATGACTCATATTATTTCTTTCTCTTTCTATGAGCGCCGTGAGAACTTACCTCCTCTATTCTAATATCTCTAAGCTCCTATCTGAAATCCTGAAATGATGGAGCAAAACAAACAATAGCATGTATTTAGCTACCGAAATTAAATATACAGAATACAGATTCATAGCACATTATTTTTCATGTATTTAACAAAAAAAAAAATTGTGGGCCTGTGTCAGGTTAGATTAAATTTTGTTAGTTTTGTTAGAAGTTAGGTCAGTTTATAGTTTATATACGGAATTTAATTTGTAAACTATAAGCTTGCATATTGTTTATCAATTAAGTTATCTTAAGTTTGATTCTTGATATTAATTTTGGTGATTTTACTTATGTAGTTTTGAGAGCATATTTCTTTCATTTACGCAAAAACTAGACTTGCTGGGTCGAAACGGACACCGGATTCGTTTTCAGAAACCCAAAACACGTATAAGACACCTTGAGTTGTTGAGTTGAGTAAAAAGAAACTGTGGTCCTGTGTAATAGTTCGTTTTTATTCACAATAGAATCATAGCTCTCTTAAAAGTTGGTTTATTAAGGAGGAAATCGCAAGGTTTATTTTAGTAAAGGATTAATACAGCTACAAAATTTGATATCATTTTAAAGATAATACTAAATTACGTATGAAGATGCAATTTATTTTCGTAAAGTCACAAAACCTTTTTATTGGTAAAAAATTAATTAGTAATAAAACGGAGAAACCATTGCTGCTGCTACACTTTCTATATTTTGAAAGCCAGCTTACAGTCCTTAATCTCAAATTAAATGGTATCTTCTTTTAAACCAGCAGGCTCTTCTTTAAATTGATACCAAATTTTACACAACAACAATTTCCTGTAGTCATATAACATTAAAAAATCAATGAAAATGTACAAAATATGGTAAATACAATTGTAAAAAAGTAACATTACAAAATAAATGTCCAAAGAAAAATGTACAATTAGAAATTATACTTTTCTGTATATGTATATGTTTAATAATTGATTTTAAGTTATTTACAATTCTATACGTTCAATATTATACAATATTATACAACTGTACTGAGCAAAACAGGGCGTTACATGTAAAAACTTTTTGGATTTAGGCACTATGTACATGAGGCGTCTTGCTATGCCACACCATACACGGAGCCTTGCCTAACAAATCGTAGAAGTTTTCAATAGTAGTAGATACCTAGGACTAATATTATTATTATACAAAAAAGTTCTTCTTTCTCACATTTGGTCAATGTGGTTTCATGTTTGGCTGACGGGCCCAAGCCAAGTCAGCACAAACACTTTTACCATTGTGTATTAAGAAATGACCTGAAAATGTTACATGTTTTCAAAATGACTGACTTCTGAATGTTTCTATGTATGTTTGTGTTGAGTCTTAATTGTACTAAGTGTGGTGTGAATGTTATTGGTGTAAGGCCTGTGGCTGATATGATGACTTTTTCTTGTTTCCACAGCCTTTTAATTTCTGTTGCAAGGTCTGTGTATTTGGAGATTTTTTCTGAGTATTTCGTTTGGATGTTTGTGTTGTTGGGGAGAGCTATGTCAATTAGATAGGTGACCTTTCCTTTTTTGCACTGAAAAGTAATATCGGGTCTATTGGCGGAGACTTTTATCTGTATAGATATTGATATCCCAGTAGAGCTTGTAATCTTTCTATTATTATTATTATTATTATTATATTATATGGTTATATTATTATATTATATTATTATTATTAATATATGATATTATATTATTATTATATAATATTATATATTATTATTATTATATGTACAGTCTGGCAAGTAAGAACGTGTCCGCGATAATTCACTTTTGGTAGATGCGATTCTAGCAATGCAACAAAAAATCGGTAGAGGGAACCTTAGTTATAACGCATTTTAGTAAAAGCAGCAGTCGTTTCCGATGTTTCGTCGAAATCATGTAAAATCCAAAATGAATAACTTGTTTGCGCGCCGGTTGGAGGTAGCCTTTCTTTCTTCTCATCCAAAGGGGCTTAAAATGACAAAATTTGAGGCCGCAAAATGTATTAAAAAGTTGGTGTCGTTTGTCAAGAAGTGAGTAAATCATTTAACGAGACGAAAAATGTTGACGACTTCCCAAAACATGGTTCGGTAGACAAAGTCACTCCGAAAGTCGAAAAACAAATCGTGTCTTTGTTTTCACTGGACCCGAAATTGACATTGCGTCAAGAAGTGGTTTGAATATGTCCTATGAGCCATTCGACAACATCTTTGTGCTCATGATATTAAATTTCGAATTACGTTGAAAAAACCCTTGCTGGACGAAAATTACGTTGTGAACCGGCTCGCTTGGGCCCACGATAAGATACTGGAGTGGCCCTCACGCCCTCACGGGACGCCAAACCTTACTGAAAATGTTTGGTCCTTTGTAAAGGGAAAGCTCAGAGGAAAGACACTGAGGATTTTGGCTCAGTTGTTTCGCGAGATTCGAAAAATTTGGAGACCATTGCCGTAGTATGCAGAAAATCTCGTCGACAGCATAAAATAGGGTACCGAATGTGGTACGTGGGTCCTGTGGTGTTAAATGGTAAAGAAACGCCTTCAAAGAATTTTTGAATTATGAGATAATTTACCTGCAGACGGAACAAATTTTAAGTACCTTGAGGTCTGGTTTATTAGGAACTATTTGATGAGAGTTGGCAGTTATTTTATTTTAGTCGAAAATCGTCCTAAGACGGTTTAAAAGCCACGTAATGTTTAAAAGCCACTTACTTTGCAGGTGTTTGGAAATTAAAGTAGCCATTTTAGTTCCAAAACCCTACACTTTAGGTCCCTATACTTTATGCATTTATTATCTTTATTAGAAATCTTTCTGCGGTCACTTATACATATTTTAATATTTTGTAACGTCTATTATTGAAACTTTAAAATACAATTTATTTTAGCACTCACCATTTTGATAAGAAAACTGGATATTCTAGGGGAAAGTTGACTATTTGTTCTAACACTAGGATACTAGTTTCATCCTTTAGATTTTTATCGCGAAATCGTTGAAATCGTACAGATATTTCAGATATTACTGACTTAGAGATGCTGTACATCGTAAACTTACTAGATAATCGGAAATGTGGAGTACACACACAAACTTTGTTTGTTTCTGTTTCTTTGAGCTGTGTTTTTTTTTTATTATTATTGAATATGTTTTCTTTTGGTAAACTTAGAAAATTTAAGATCTAATACTTTTTAACATTGTTTTATCCTATAATATGTAAAACCGTTTTTATCACGGATATTGCATCTTATTTAAGTTACCTGAGCAGCAAGCAACCTCCTTATTTGAAAGTTTTTCCAATATTTTTGTTAAATTCTTGATTAGCAGTATAAAAAAATGCAAGTCAGACTACGGAGGCATAAAATGATCAATGATCTCACAAAGCACACCCCAAATAAGTTTTCAACAAAGTTTGTTTCTGATCTTCTTTGAAAACTAATGACCTTGAATTTTTTTTTATATACCAGATAAATTCTCAAAGGTAATGTACTCGTGAAAATTTTCATTCAATCAACACCTTTTGAAGAATGTTACAGATTTTTTTCGAAATTTTTTGACTAGTAGTCTTAGAGATAAGACAGTAATTTTTGGTAAATTTTTAAGAATGATATAAAGAAAAGTTTGCGCGATCATACATATTTTTGAATTCGAAATCAATGGAACTTGAATAAATATTCTTCGTTATGTGGATGATATCGCAACAAACTTGAAGAACAGTCAATTCTAAATGATAAGGTCCAAGATTCAATATCCTCAAAACAGCAATGATGCTAATTAACAGAAAACATGATAATATCAACGAATAATTTATTGAATAAGTTGAAAAATTTTCATATTTCGGCTCTTCTCTTAACGAAAGGTTGGAATGTGATGAGGAAATGAAGTTTGACAAGGAATTCGTGTGGACAAAATATTACAAAACACCGTAAAATGTAGAACCTTTAAAAGTTATGGATAATCCGTCAATATGCATAATAAACGCTATATTTTGCTTAATATGAACACGAACATATGTAATGTTAACTAAAACGTTAATAATAAATCAATCACAGCAAGATAAGAATAATAAATCAACAAAAATTGTCGAAATTTAAATGCCGGATCTGTCGAATGACCTAAGTTTTAACGCAAATCATGGATTTTCGCATTACTGCGCAAACTCATTAACCAAAACAATATCGCATAGATGGATGATTTTTATCGAAACTTTGTCTAATTGACATTCACAATATAATGGTTTTATATAAGTGATCTAGCTGACTTGTGACGTTTGAATTCGTATTTTCAGAAGCGTTGATTTGAAACTCCATTCGATGACCCCGCAATTTTTTTTTATTTTCGATTTTACGCGCCAAAACTTTTTTTTACCTTTGGGCCATAAATTTCTACATTTGCGACAAATTTGAACTTTCTAAGTAAAATACTTTCTGAGAAAATCATGTGTGATAGACAGACAGACAGGCACCGAAGTGATCTCATAAGTGTTTCGTACGGAACAATAAAAATCATTAATATAGCTCTATTCGTAATATCGCGAGCTTGACTAATATTTTAAACTATTATTTTATGAACTGTCAACAATGAGTTCATTCCATTTGAATACTGATCACCGATTTCCAACAAATATATTCACCTAAATTAACAAAACACTTCTTTATGACATGTGACGGTACGCCTCGTGATCACAGTGCCTTAATCATTTAAATATGAGAGAAGCAAAGAGGCATCGTTAGTTTTTAGTCGACTCGTATATAAAAGAAGACGGTAAATAAGAATATGGTTGTACCAGACAGCTCCTAGAGCATAAGGGGTAGATTGAGCCACTTTAAAAAATTAGTTCCAGAAAAATTTTGCTATTAAGCTTCAGCTTGTTAAAAGCTTATTGCTTTCGATAACGGTGTTTCTGGGAAATTTTACCTCCGAAAATTTTTCAGGTACCAAAAAAAATGCATCTTCAAAATTTCAGGTTAGTTTAGGTTATAATGAAGTCTAAAACTACATCCAGACTATAATTTTTATAGCAGTCGCTATTCCACTCGAAAAAAAACTGTCAGAATTTAAATTAGTTCAGGCCAGTGTAGGTTATACTAATAGAAATTTTAATAACATCTAAAATACTGTATTTTTGTCCTTAGGTAATCTGGGATCACCATATTTACAATTAGCAC
>CM032448.1:108647841-108901015 GCA_019049505.1 Pachyrhynchus sulphureomaculatus | reverse complement strand
CTTATGATTAATTGGTGTTCTACAGGAATAGTACAGTTATTATCTAGTGGAAAAGACAATGGAAAACCATGTGTAACCAAAGATACGCAAGTATTAAATAAAGTAATTAATTACTTTACAAATAGTTTATAATATTTTATTTATCATTAGTATCACTAATTATTTATTTAGTTTTTTTCAACCGAGAAAATAAAGCCGTTATTATTGAACTTACAAACATATTTTTGTTTAAATATAAATCTTTTAAATACTCACTCTACCTGCTATGTACATACTGGAGGTTCTGATTTATGTTAAGAGTAATTTGAATAAATTTGTTGCCATGCATGATTACGATACAAGATATAACAAAAATTTAGTTAAGCCAGAACACACATTATCTCTATTTGAAAGGACTTCCTATTACAGCGGCATAAAGCTTTTTAATAGTGTACCGACTAGTATTAAATCTTTAAATTTAAGTATTTAAAAGAAACTAATATCAAGATTGCTAATTGAAAATGTCCTTTACAGCACTCAGGATTTTTTTCAGATTGAGGACTTTATATTATAAATGTTTGTATGTAAGCTAGGTACATGTAATTGTAACTTTTGGATTTTTATATTATAAATATTTGTATGTAACCTACAGTAGGTGCATCTGCAAAGCTTTTTAGATCCTTATTTTCAGAGGATGAATACATTCTGTGACTTGACTTTTTCCATACCTTATATCAGGTCTTAAAAAATAAAAGTTTAATTATTTATTTATTTATTTAAAGAAAAAATATCAAGATACAAATTCAAATTTTTAATTAATCCATTTAATATCTTTATTTTATTATTAATGATAAAACTGATATATTGTGTTTATTCAATAAATTATTCAACCTACAAATGAATTTCTTTTTAAAAGTTAACCACTTTAAATTCTTTTTGAATGTTGGCGCGTAAAGTATGACGATATACAGCGTTGACAAATTATGATAACTGTCCCTCACTACGCGGTTATTCTTTTCAAAAAATATCAACTTTAAATATTTATATCTTTTTAACAAATCGATAAAAAAAAGAATTTTTTTTTAAAAAATTTTCTAATTTTTTTACTAAATATTAAAAAATTCGTAATTGAATGTTAATTATGTGCACTATAATTATGAATACCTCTCTCCAATATTGGTCATTTTTTTTTAAATAAATTTAAAAATATTTAGGTTAACATCATATTTCAATTTCACCAAATTCTTAAGAAAAGTGGATTTACGAGTGAACTACTTTAATTCAAAATTTAACTTTCATAACTACACGGCTCTGATTGGTCTATTAGTTTTTATATTTGTGCCAAATTTCAACTTTACATGTCAAATAGTTTCGGAGAAACTCGAGTGTAACACAGACAAACAAACACCGAAGTGATCCCATCAGTGTTCCGTACGGAACACTAAAAAATGCGTATCTAGGAATAATTTCTTATTTAATGCTTTAACGACAATTACTGTTAACGACCATTTTCCAAATGGGTTGGGGCAAGTGTATTGACTTGCAGTGTTCAAAAATCAATTTTGTCCGGCTCAGTAAAATGTTTTTGTGATTTAAGGTGAAAACTGTTTAGGCTACTTTCGTCTTAGCTATTCTACTGTCACTTGGAATTCCGATATCGCAATACATCCATCACCAATTTATATCATACAGTATATCAATCTAATCTCCTGTATTCCAATTAAAATTAATAATCAAAACCTTAATTAACAAAGATCAACTTTATGAATTTAAGGTTTACCTTAATCCGCTATTACCTGTCGGATATAAACATAATGGCTATAATTATCTCTATTAAGCTACAGGGATATGTTTATATACTTTGGATTATAATAATTTCGCTTTAGATGTATTAATTAATTCTTTACACGTTTAAAACATGTCAAGATTGTCAGGATAAATCAGACAAATCGATTAATAAATTAATATTAATTAAAGTTGTATTATTATATTAAATAATGGTATATACATAATGCTGCTTATTGATTTTAACTTGGCTAAAATTAAACAACATATTTTTGTACTGTATCTTTATTTAAGCTATAATCAATAAATCTACCGCGATGTTTTCAATGAGAGGCTACTAGAAACTAGTGAAGGTCGCGTGAGAAAATAAATAGGTTTGATCGCCATAGTCGCTTAAGAGATCGCTGAAATTATGCGCCACTATTTCATAGAACATTTTCAGTAAATCGCTGCGTAACTGAAAACTTTTTAATTTATCTCATTCTTTAATGTATATGTATATATATATATATATATATATATATATATATATATATATATATTATATATATATATATATATATATATATATTATAGCTTCTCTCATATGGAGATCGAGATAATTTTTGTACGTCTTTTGAAAATAGTCCCTATAGTTGTTTAAAGCTTGTCGTACAGTTATGGGCACCATCCATTTTAGAAGAAAAGGAATCTAAGTTTAGCTCAAAAAATGAAAAAAATACTGAAGAGTTATTTAGTTCTTAAAATAAAATTGAATATAATATAACCTGTACGTCCTGAAAGAAAAGGCAGGTAGTTCAGTAAACGGCTGCATTAGCACAGAGAAAAGTATATTAACAAAATAAAAATTCTTGCAGTTATTACACTCTTGAAATTACATTAACTAAATAAAAACTTCTTAGGTTATTAAAGTGTACACATTTAAACTAGAGTTCTATAAATTACTGATCCTAAGTGTAAAAAAAAAACAAAAGGCTTTCGAAAATACGATCTAAAAGTTTATAAAATTGACTGCGCTGAAAGCGCGTGTTAACTTACTCGTTGGAAACACACGTTGTCGACAGGAAGTAAGATATTTAAAAACTGGTGTGCTTATGACTTACTGCTTGGCTTCTCCTCGTGGGTTTCCCATAAGCTACTGGGCCTCTCCTGGTGAGATTCTCACAAAAATATTGTCTCATCCACTACTATTCTAGTCTCATTTGGGTAGCTAATCACTTTTTGATCCAAAATGCCTTAGGATGAGCAGAATATTTTTGGAAAAAGGCATCAAACTTGAGATCTATAAACAACACCCACTTGATGATAAAAAAAGCCGTTACTGCACTACGGCATGACGGAAAGAAACAGCCACTACGGCATGCTGGAGGAAACAGCAGTTTGCTGAAAAAGATCTTAAAAATTCCATATGGGCGTTTATATATCCTTTGCTCCTTCTTCAAAGTGAAGTCTTTAAAATGGCTCACTTCCGGAATGCGATTTTTAACAAATCAGAGGCATTCAATGCAAACGAAATACGTTAAGTCAGCAACACTTTATACGTGGTTGAGTTACACTGCTCAAAAATTTAAATTACTGTTTTACGTTACACTGCTCAAAAATTAAAATCACTGCCTAATCAAATATAAAAATGTAATAAAATATAAATTATAGAAAGAAAAACAGTGTTGTAACATGATCCTAAAATCTAGGAAAAAATTAACGTTACAATATACATATATATATATATATATATATATATATATATAATATATATATATATATATATATATATATACATTTATATATATATATATATATATATATATATATATATATATATATATATAATATATATATATATATATTTATATATATATATATATATAGATACAGTGACAAGCAGGAAGTGTGCGACTTTATTATTAAATTTAAAAGAAAAGTTAGTTTATAGATGGACTTTGTATCACTTGAAACCCTTTGCAGTGCCAATTGCAATTTGTCCTTTGGCGGGAAATTTAAATTTTAAAAAGCTTAAAGTCCAAAACACACCTGTTTGCTAAAATATCGGAAATATTTATTAAGTATTTGGAATTTTATTTTATGATAGCATGCAAAATTTTATATAGATTGGACAAAATTCGTCGTGTCAGTTTTTAACCAATAAAACTATGATTGCAAGGAAATTTTTTTTTTTTGAATTTGAAATATATTTGTTTCATTAGTACAAGAATTTAAACATTGATTTTTTGATTTCAAATTATGTTTTACTTGTTCTACAATCAATAGTAAAAAATTCCGATTTTCGTAAAACCGTAACTGTCGCACGGACAATTATTGAAAATTTTTTACCTTATTATTTACAGTTTGAGGTTTTTGTGTTTTTAAGTACACTCTAGCATTATAGTTTATTATAAAACATAAAGGAATAAATGCAAACTAGATATTTTCTTTGGGTTTATGGTTTCTTGTTTACTTGATTTGCGAAGTAATTTATTTAATTTTTTTGCGCTGTCTGGTCAATGTCCTTGTTACCTTTAGTAAATATTAATTCATTAGTTTTTGTTCCTTTTTTTGTAATAAAATTATGCCACTTGTCCTTAAGAAACAAAAATCTCAAACGACATGTAATAGTATAAAAATTATCGACAATTCTCCTAGCGACAGTTGCGGTTTTACGAAAATTATCATTTTTTAATTCCTGGTTATGAAAGAAGTAAAACATGGCTTGTAATAAAGAAATAAATTCTAAATTTCTTCTAACAAACTCAAATTCAAGAAATAAAAATCTTCTTTCGACAATATTTTTATTGGCCAAAAACTAACAAAATACGATTTTTGTTCAATCGGTCTAAAATTTTGCATACTACCATAAAATGTAGTTTTAAACACTTTTTCCTGATAAATGTTTTTGATATATTGACAAACAGAGTAACCTATGAACTTTAAGCTTTAGAAAACTCAAATTTCCCGCCAAATGACAAATGTCAATTGACACTGCAAAATCATTTTCTGGGTTTCAAGTGATGTAGAACTAAGTTATAAATTCCTGAATATTTTTATTTTACTTTATCTCTTCTAGTTACCTTTGCTGAAAGTAAGAAAAACGATAGGTATTTGAATTTGTTTAGTTTTATATTTTCAGCAGACTTTCAGCATACTTATAAAATTAGGTCAATTCTTAGAGTTGGATCTTTTTGTTGATTGAAGTAAATACCATATTTATTTTCGCACAGGAGAATGACATAATTTGAACAAAAACTCTTTAAAAAGAATCAAATAAAAATTTCACACACATTACTGGAAAAGTTAAAAAGCTTCGAACTAAATTTCCACCATGCCCTGGGATATAATCACATTAGAGTTTCCGTTTTCCCAAAGTCATTGAAGTTATCCAAACACTATCACATATGTCCAACAAAACAATATGGCATTAAACTTTCTATAATGGAAAATGTTTCAAGTCTCAGCACACAAAAGTAAATATAAGCTAAAATGGTCGGCTTATTTACTTTCATTCAGGGTTTATATGGTAAAAACAGAAACTTAGATTCGAACGGAATGTAAGACATATTCAGGGCTGGTTTCGTATATATATATATATAATATATATATATATATATATATATTATATATATATATGTATATATATATATATATATATATATATATATATATATATATATATATATATATATAAGAAAGAGGAGGGACAGTAACAGGGCACTGGGAAGGAGAAGACATGAGCAATCAAAGATCTAAAGGCTCTAGTATCTGCTTTTTATTTTTATTATCGAGCTTTCGCTGCATAATGGTAGCTTCTTCTGGATTCCAAAAATGCAAACCAGGTACAGAAAATAAACCAAAACATTCGTTTTTTAAAATGTGTTTAAATAAACTGTAAGACTGTATGTAAAATTACTTACAAAAATTTAATTTAGCAGTTAATTCATCTCTGATGAAGACAATGAAATTTGCATTTTTGTTGGCCAGGTAGTATGTATGATTACACAAACATGATTAAAAGACACTTAGAGAGTTACACAAATATTAAAAATAAAACTTTGTCAATAAACATTAGTTAAAAACACTTTTTGAAGACCGAAACATCACTGCAAGAAACACCATGATATTGAAATGGTACTCCATTTTAAAAATTTTTTGACGTCGAGTTTAGTAACTATTTAGTGATATTTGAGTCCGAAACGGATATTGTTGTAGTCTATGTCATCAGGTCGACAAAAAACCATAAAAGCATTAAAGTTAGGGATGTGGTAAATTTTTTAGGTGGATGCTACTCTTAGATAAATTATTTATTATTAATGATATCTATTTTTAGTTTTAATTTTATAACAAAGGGACTTAAATTTGATGATGTTACTCTTCGACAAGTTATTTATTATTAATTATATTAATTCATTCAACATTGAAGGCCTTTCCCAGTCCTTGCCTTCTCTTTTTAAAAATACAAACATTAAAATTGCTAATTACAACATAAAAAGAATGAATTGTTTTTATACCAATTTAAAAGATAAAACCGATACTTTACAAAGATCTAATATATATATATATATATATATATATATATATATATATATATATATATATATATATATATACGGCATTCCCTGTCAGTGCGGTTTGGTCTACGTTGGATAAACTTCACAAAAGCTCTATAAGAGATTAGCGTTACACAAAAGTGATAGTAAACACAAACCTAACGCAACTAGCTTGAGCTTACACGTAAATAATACAGATCACAGAGTACAATATAACAACAGCTTCATTGCTAATTACTTCAGAAAAAGTTTCTTGGAAATGTGTTACATAAAAACCTGTAAAAATAATCTCAATCACAAAAAAGACAGAAGGATTAAACTCCATGTATACTTATTTACTAACACAAAACTATACCAAACCAACAAAAAAGAACGATTTTTATGAAGAAAATTAGTTTCTAGTAAAGTTGACGTTTCTTTTCTCTTTCTGTTATTTTTGCTGTTTCTTACCAGTAACTTTTCTATATCTTCTTGTTAAAATTAAATAATTAAAAAATTAAATATAACAAATAATAAATAACGTCCAGTATTAATATTCAAATTTTAAATTTTAAATTAGCCTGTAAATCTCTTGGTTATAAAATTAAAGAATTAATATAATTAATATAATTAATAATAAATAACTTGTCGAAGAGTAACATTCATAAAATTTAAGTCCCTTTGTTATAAAATTAAAACTAAAAATAGATATCATTAATAATAAATAATTTATCTAAGAGTAGCATCCACCTAAAAAATTTACCACATCCCTAACTTTAATGCTTTTATCGTTTTTTGTCGACCTGATGACGACATAGACTACCAACAATATCCGTTTCGGACTCAAATATCACTAAATAGTTACTAAACTCGACGTCAAAAAAATTTTAAAATGGAGTACTATTTCAACATCATGGTGTTTCTTGCAGTTATGTTTCGGTCTTCAAAAAGTGTTTTTAACTAATGTTTATGGACAAAGTTTTATTTTTAATATTTGTGTAACTCTCTAAGTGTCTTTTAATCATGTTTGTGTAATCATATATACTACCTGGCCAACAAAAATGCAAATTTCATTATCTTCACCAGAGATGAATTAACTACTAAATTTTTTGTAATTTCACATACAGTCTTACAATTCATTTAATCACATTTTAAAAAACGAACGTTTTGGTTTATTTTCTGTACGTGGTTTGTATTTTTAGAATCCAGAAGAAGCTACCATTAGGCAGCGAAAGCTCGATAATAAAAATAAAAAACAGATACTAGAGCCTTTAGATCTTTGATTGCTCATCTCTTCTCCTTATAAGGGCGTTTCTCAGTAGTTAAACTTAGGATTATATATATATATATATATATATATATATATATATATATATATATATATATATATATATATGTATATATTTACTTATTAATTTATTGATCGTTTAATATAGGTGATTGTTTGGGTCAAGTAAAAAAACATTCTTTACTTTTTCTTCTCCATCCGAATATTTTTTAAAAATTCTAACATATTGCCCTCTGTTGGAAGCGAGTTAACATTGTTTTGAAATGTTTTTCTTTTTTTAGTAACATGATATTTAGTTATAAAAATATTTTTTAAGAACAATCTGAGTTTCAAGGTGTAAATAACCAAAACTATTTTCTCATTGAAAAAGAAACGTAGAAACAGCTGAATTTTTTGCATTCCAGTAGAAGAGCTTTCATTCAGCAATAGGCTATACAAACAAACTATATTTGAGTTCTTACGTCTTGATTATAAATAATAACTGCTGCAACTGCCGAGTTAAAAAATAACTGGCAAGTCGCTCATTTAATGTTCCGTAAGTTAATTGGTTGAAAAATAAAAAATTTTTGTTACGTAGGTATAAAATGATCAACTTCACAAAACACACCTCAAATACGTTTTCAACAAAGTTTTTTCCTGATCTGTACTGAAAACTGATAACCTGATAAGATAAATTATTAAAGGTAATGCACTCGTGATAATTTTCATTCAATCTACACCCTGTGGAGAATATTCCAGAATTTTTTTTTGACCAGTACTTTTCAAGATAAAGGGAGATAGCAATTTTTCGCAATTTTTTAAAAACAATACAAAGAAAAGTGTGTGCCAGTGTTACATTTTATATATTTTTGAACTCGTGTTTTTACAAGCTTTCATTTGATACCCCGTTAGATGACCTGGTTAAAAAAAATTATTTTCACTTCCGATTTCACCCTTCAAAGTCACAATTTAACTTTAAAAACTACAGGGTTCTAATGAGGCCATCAATTCCTATATCAGTGCCCAATTTCAACTTTCTATCTCAAATAGTCTCGGAGAAAATCGCGTGTGACAGACGAAGAGACAGACAAACGGTTGAACACACCAACGGACAGATACCGAAGTTATCTTATAGGTGCTCCGTATGCAACACTAAAAATGACATTCCCTTTCAGCACACTCGAATGCATCGAACAATTAAAGATTATAAAAATATTAAGTTATGAATGAAATGTGATATATTTCAAAGTGTAAACAATACTCCTCAAATCAAACTATTAATAAAATACACAATATGCTACCAAAACAAAGGCTGAAAATACACACACAATTGTATGTTTAAGTCCAAAAATTCACACTAGACATAACGACATTAATGTTTCTTTGCTTTTCAATTATAAGCAGCGTATGGATTAGTGCGCAACATGTGGTTAGCCATAGTTCAGTCAGTACGAGCGAGCTAATTGCAAGTTAGGCATGTAAAAATGACGAAAGAACGTTAAATTTATTGAAACGTCCGATAAAAAATATATTTCGAATCATTCTAGACTGTGTCGCAATATAACCATAATTAAAGCTAATCAAGATTTTTTACGGAAATGTAGCGATTATTAATGGTAGTGAAAAATGTAAGTATTACATAAAACATTGTTGGTATAACCTGATTTTACGCATCTTGGGTTAACCTTACATTTTGGAAAAAGGGATCAGGACCATGTGACGAAAAAGATCTGTTTCATATTACCATATACTTATATACATATACTTATATATATATATATATATATATATATATATATATATATATATATATATATATATATATATATATATATATACATATATAGAAGCGTGTTTGATTATCGGACATCGGTCTGGACTGTAAATAAAACTCTTTTCTTCTTTAACACTCAATATTTCGTTATCGTTTGATAATTTCTTCAGGAGTAACTAAAATATTAGTACACGGATCAGATATATTAAAAACAATGTTATTTTTGGTCTAGATATTAAAATGTTGAAAAATAAAGCAAATAAATACGAGGCTGGTTTGAAAAGTCCGTGCAAAAATAAAAACTACTTATGTGTTTGGGGTAAACCTTTTTTTATTTTTCGACATAGTCTCCTTTTAGGCTTATACACTTCGTCCAACGATGTTCTAGTTATTGATCCCTTCCGAATAATAGGATTCCATTAATTTTGCGACCACAACTGCTGAGGTGTGTGCTGGTGCGTTGTCATGATGGAAAAGGACTTTCTTGTTCACACGATTCCGTTTTTGGTCAAGCGTGACCAATCGCGGCACCCATCTTGCGGATAGCTTTCTCATGTCCAAATGTTTATGCAAAATATTATGTACCCGTTCAGTCGAGATGCCCACAGCACTAGCAATCTAACGCACCTTAACTCTTCTGTCATTCATCACCATATCATGGATTTGATCAATGATTTCTGGAGTCGTAACCTCCACAGGCCGTCCAGAACGTTCAGCGTCACTTATGCCCATATGGCCAGTCCGAAAATTTTGAAACCACTTATAAATCGTTCTAATCGAAGGTGCAGAGTCACCATAATGTTTATCAAGCTTCTTTTTTAGTCTCCTGAGGCGTTTTACCTTTCATAAAGTAATGTTTAATCACCACACGAAATTCTTTTTCGTCCATTTCTTGAAAATCACGCGACTTCCTTGATTCACACGAATGCCAAACACAAAGAAATATACCAATATGGCTGAAACTTGGTGTGCGTTCATTCAAGAGATACTACTAACTAAACATGACCTCGGTACGCACCGGTGGTGCCATCTCTCGGACTTTGCACGGACTTTTCAAACCAGCCTCGTATGAACAAACGAATAAATAAATAAAACAACGTACCAAATTACCAGTTAGTTCTCGAATTCAAAACTCAAGCTCTCGATTTTTCTACACAAAATGAGGGTAAATAGTATTGACTTGACTTCCAAATGAACGAAAAAAACATCAATAGAAAAATATTTAATTTACTTATTTTATACCTAGAGGTGGCAGATTTTTAATTTTTAATGTTGTAATTGTAAATGATTAAAAAGCATTGATTATGTAGATATTACTAAGATTAGTATCTGATTTATAGTTAATTGAGTTGGAGTCCCTGTTTATGTGGTACATTTCTTTAAAGAGTCTGTATTTAGTTGTGAGCTAAAATTTTCACGTTGTTATAGTTAAAATTATGACCTGTTTTCAAATGATTCCCGATAATCTAACACACATCTAAGTGACGTACGGTCGATAACAGATTACCAAATTACGTATATATATATATATATATATATATATATATATATATATATATATATATATATATATATATATATCTTCTCACGCTTTTCACAGTTTAGGAAAAAGATGAAAAAATCAATCACCGGACACGTCAAAACCATTAGGATACAAAAATGAGGCTTTTTCACAGACCGACAAAAACTATTATCTATATATGTTGACGCAGAGATAAGTCCAGCTGTGAAATAAGAAAAATTTGGGGTCGACAAAATATATATCGTTCGTTTCGAAAATCACGTCTTGGTTAAGGGGTTTAAACAGTGACAGCTCGCTGAGTGTACAGTTTAGGTGTAAAAGAGAGAATAATAAAAAGTTACTTGAGTTGTTCTTGGATTTTCTGATGTATTTTTTTATTCCTTGAATTAAAAAGCTTTTAAATACCATAAGCAAAAAAGCAGCAACATACAACTAAAAGAATACAATAAAATATAGAGTTGATATATATATATATATATATATATATATATATATATATATATATATATATATATATATATATATATATATATATATAATAGGGTGCGGCCTTAAATCCGAGCATATTAAACATTTTTTTAAAAGAAAATTTTATTCGTCAAAAAATTAAAATGAAAAAGTATATCAATGTATATCAATTGAGTAACCTATCCAGAGTGAAATTATCCGATGTAACCTCCCACAGCCGCAGCGATCGCCTCCATCCTTGGCCTGAAGAGCTCTTACCTCTCTTTAAAGCAGGGCTGTCCATATTAGCAAATGCTGCATCGATAGCGGTGTTTACAGATGCCACATTAGGGTGTCTGGACTGGAATATATATTCATACAGATTTTCGATAATCGGTGCTCTTTAGTTGTACTCCGCACTTGTTCGCAACAGCTCGGTTATTTTGAGGTTATGACTGATTACTAGAAGTATGTGGCTTTTACGCATATTAGAATAGAGGGGGTAAAGTAAAGAGCCTGCAGTAAGCGCAAGCGTGGTGTCGTTAAACAGTAAAAGCAATAATATGACTCGTTCTATCTCTCTTACTCTTCTTTGTTCTTCGTTGGCTGTGGAGAAAATACTAATAACATTTTCTCACCGGGCGTGCGCCGAGTAAAAGAAACATAATGACTCATTATTTCATTCTCTTTCTGTCAGCGTCACGCTTATCGTGAGAACTTACCTCTTCTATTCTAATATCTCTATGCTTTCACGAACATCAACAACGACATATTATTATATCGGAACTACTATATGGCGGAAAATTCAAATTTAAATTTTCCAATAAGTAAACGACTCATTTGACGTTATAATTGAAAATAATTATAAAAATATGTCAAGAGAAAGTTTTTGTTACGCAGTTAGTGCTTGTAAAAATATATATGATATCTCCAACGAAGTTAGTTTTTTTTTTGATGTCCCAAAGATCCGTAAAGGTCATTTATTCATAATTCTTTATTTCTATTATGCAATATATTATATAAAAATTATGATAATTAACACGTAGGCTGAAAAGTTTTTGGTCTGACACATAGACGTCACCTGTTTCAAAGAATCCATATGATTTTTAGGAAGTACCAACCTTCAAATGGTGCGTGTCAAAATTTCATGACATTTCGACAATTAATTACCGTGGTTTTAGTGACGCTACTTTTGATATTTTCAGAACAATTGAAAAAATCGAATTTCGTGTGTTGATTAAACGCTGTTTTGTGATGGGAAATAATACCGCTCAAGCAAAGCAATGGCTTGTTACGGGGACTCTGCTCCTGAAAAGTTACTCATCATTTACTGATATGTTGAATTTAAACGCGGTCGTATAGACACAAATGATGCATGAACATTTGGGCATGAGGAAGCTCTATTCGAAATGGGTACCGCGTTTGCTCACAGTGGACCAAAAACAACAACGGGTTGATGATTCTGAGCGCCGTTTAGATCTATTTAAGCACAATAAAAAGGATTTTTTCATGCGATATGTCACAATGGATGAAACATAAATCCACCACTACACACCGAAATTAAATCGGCAGTCAGCTGAGTTTACAGCATTCAATGAAAGCCGTCCGAAGCGACTAAAGACGCAACAGTCGGGTGGGAAGGTTTTGACTTCTGTATTTTGGGATGTGCACTGAATAATTTTCATCAACTATGCTGATAAAGGAGAAACCCTCAATAGCGAATATTATATAAAGTTATTGGTGCGTTTGAAGGCAGAAATCGCAAAGAAACGGTCCCAAATATACAAGAAAAAAGTGCTCTTTCATCAAGACAATGCTCCGTATCACAAATCAATGGTTACGATGGCAAAATTGCATGAATTGAAGTTCGAATTGCTTCCTCATCCACTGTATTCTCCAGATTTGGCCCCCAGCAATTATTATCTATTTACAGACCTCAAAAAAATGCTCGCGGGAAAGAGATTTGGCTCCAGTGAAGAAGTTATCGCCGAAACTAAGATCTATTTTGAAGGCAGAGACAAATCCTTCTACAAAAAAGGTATAGAAATGTTAGAATAAGCGTTGAACTGATTGCATCGCTCTTGAAGAAGACTATGTTGATGAATAAAATCGAATTTTGCAAAAAAAATGTGTTTTAAGTAGCTAGACCAAAAACTTTTCAACCTACATGTTATGAGTTAATTGATTGGTCCGTTACTTTGTGACAGTACATTTTAACAATAAAATTACTTAATTACTTTGTTAACTGTCACTAAATAGTGACATTTAGTGACAGTTAACAAAGTAATTAAGGAGTTTTATGGCTACATGTTATGTTTATGTCACTATTATGTCACTAAATAGTGACATTTAGTGACAGTTAACAAAGTAATTAAGTAGTTTTATTGCTACATGTTATGTTTTCATATTAGAGATACATTTTATTTGTAAAATAGTTGATGTTTTATTATTGTTAAGTATTCGTTTATGTTATTCCACTTGTACTTTTTTTTTCTGAATTCAGGGCAGAATTATGGTTGTCAGTATCTTACCGACCAGGTGTCAATTTTGATATTGAAAAACTATATAACGAAGCCGAAGGTATGCAGAGATATATTCTCAAAATGAAAAATTTTTTCCCACCGGACAATATCTCTAATACTTGAGAATATAAATTCAACAATGAGATACTTAAATGAATAACGTGCAAAGAGCGTTGAAGCCAAATGTATTTTTCCTTATATTTTTTGCCATTTTCCCTGTTTTTTGTTTATCTGTTTTAATAAGAAAAAAGCTTTTGTCGTTTTTCCTTCGTTTCAGTCAGCAAAATTCATTCTTATTCTACAGAATAGGATTATCCTTGAAAGAAGGAATTTGAATATTTCAAAAACTCGCGGGCATCATACCAGCAATATGGCGACAAGTCATGTGATCATTACAAACGCGTACCCCTTGAAATCAAAGGTGCCGAGTCGGACTGTCGCTACTGTGTTTTATGTTTATTGTGACATAACTGTGTCAAATTGCGTAACGTTAACGTTTTGGCACCGTTAAATTCTTCTGGAGTACTGTCACTGTAGAAAAAAAATTTCTTGCATGTCTTTGTTCAATTCTATACCTTCCTCTTTTTTACGTCTACTTCCTTAAGCTGCTGATTTCTTAGCGTTTAAGAAAAATGAAGAAACAATCATATTGTCATTAACGTGTAATGCACAAAATCTTTTGCCAAGCATACCTCCTAATGAAGTTATAGATTTAATTGGAAACTTATTGACAAAAAAAAAGTAGACATAATAATCAAACAAGAAATACTAGATTGTCTATCGGTTTGTTTGGAACAAAACTACTTTGAATTTAACGATGTTTTTTTTAAGTCAAAAGAAGGTTTAACAATGGGGAAGCCCATAAGTCCATTGTTAGCTGAAATCTTTATGGATCATCTAGAATCTATAATTCATAAACATCCCTTTAGCAAATATTTTCTCTATTGATATAGGTATGTAGATCACATATTAGTTTATTTTTCTGGAACAGATATACAACTCAACACACAATTTCTTAACTTTATAAATAATAATTATCAAAATATAAAATTTACTGTCTAATTGGAACAGCATAAATCAATTAATTTCTTAGACTTAACGATTAAAAATATTAACGATAAACATGACTTCTCGATCTTCCATAAACCATCACATAGAGACTCGATAATACATAATACTCTAATCATCCTCACTCACACAAAAAGGCTGCTTTTAACTCGTTTATTCATAGACTTCTTCATATACCATGACAAGAAAGAATTATATTAAAGAACTAAATATAATAAAACAGATAGCGGTTAACAACGTATTATAGATAAGCTATTAATACGGTATACCCAACAATTAAAACTCATAAACATAATTTTAAAACACTCACTTATACAGGAAAGATATCCAACTTTGTATTCAAACAATTGTCTAAAAGAGGTTTAAACATCGCGTTTAAAACTAATAATAAACTTTCAAATCTAATAAAAAAAAACACAACAAAAACAAAAGTGATAAAATGACAAAATCGGGAGTATACCAACTTAATTGCGGTTCTTTATCAAAATTCTATGTTGGTCAGACAAGTAGATTATTTCAAAAAAGAATTAACGAATATAAAAGAAATTATATAAAACAAAATAACACCACTAATTATGCCGACCATTTAATCTTAGAAAACCACAATTTTGACGAAAATTTTAAAAATTCTTCATATTGAATCTAAATCTAAAAAGTTGAATTTCTTAGAAAGCGTAGGGATTAACAAATATAAGAATAGGAACATTTTACTGAATCAACACCTTGAAACCAACAACTCTCCGTTATTAAACCTTTATAAAAATTAGAAATTAACCCAACCAGATTTACCTAGAACAATAAGCAGGATTAAATATTTAGGTTTTTCCAATTGTATATTGTGTATTTATGGTTTTATATTATTGTACCCAATTATAGAGTTAGAATTATCAAAGTACACTGAGGATTTTTAAGCAGGTAGAGCGAAAATACTATATTTAAGGATATGTATTCAATATTACACTCAGTTTAAAATTCTTATTTGTCCGAAGAAGGCACGGTGTGCCGAAACAATTGTCACTAAATATAATAATATAGTGGAAATTAAAAAACATGTTTTATTGGTGTTGAAAAACGTGTTTGTTGTATATTACATATTATATACAAGAAAAATAATATATAAACTATACCACACATAATTCTGCAACATTCTCGAATTCACGAGTCGCCTCTTGATTTAAGCAGACCTACACAGATTCTATATGACGGTGTGAATTTTCTTGATGGATTGAATTGAGTTTTTTCTATTACTAGCGTCCAGAGAAACGATGGCAAAGGTCGTAGTTGTTAACATATTTTTAGCTTCATTTTTAGTGGCAAGAACTTAACGATCAAATAGTCCGTTTTAAAGATATCAAAAGGTCTCTGCCTAAATAGAGAACTTTTCAAAAATAAAAAAAATGTACTAGAGTCAGTTTTTGTATCTTTCTGCTTGTCGAAAGCAGCTACCTTTATAAAAGCTAACTTTTTTATGACATATGTTTCATTAGACGTCTAGTTATAGTGGTAAGAGTGACAATGTATTTTCGAGAACTGTCTTAAAATGATTTTCAAGCAGAGTGACAATTGATTTTTATGTTAGAGTAGGTAATGAATGTTTACCCCTTAATCGAGCGTACGAGTGTTTAAAATAACTTCAAAATAGTCGTCAGAGACTAGAAGATGACAAAAAGTCGAATCACTCGAAGACTGCGCTAAGTAAAGTTAATTTTCAAAAAGTGCATGTCTTCTTTCTTATATGGTGTGTCATATAAGTAGGCATAATGCATGTTTTATCCGAATTTGGTCTATTCCGATATGAACGCATTCTTCCATCTTTCCGGAGGTCTGTCCCTAGTTCTTCTATCGCAAGGTTTATTGAGTTTGGGCCTGTTTGCTAGTATGTTATCGTTCGATCGACGGGTTTATCCCATGATTTTCTTCTTCTTCTCATCCATTTTGATATCTTTTGTATCTTACTAAGTTCTTCTCGATTTTGCAGCCGATTTTGTCGTGGATAGTTTTTCTATGTATGTCTCTAATTACCTTCGTTTCTGTTGATCTCATCATTTGTGCTGTTTCTACAGCAGCATATGTGAAGATCGATCTCAATGTTGTTTTGTATATCCTTGTTTTGATTTTCCTTCCCTATTTATTTTTCCAGATTATATCCTTCAAATAACCTGCTATTAGTGATGCCTTCATAGATTGTTGTTTTATTTCCCAGGTATTTAAAATTATTATCTTGTTCAATAATACTTCCTTGGATCTTCAGCTTGCATCTTAGTGATTCTTTTGAAGCTACCATACATTTTGTCTTGGTTGTGTCAATAACCATGTTTAGCTTTCTTACTTATAGACTGGAAGCATGAAAAATCTTCTGAAAGTAGTCCTCTAAGTCGGAGATGAAGACTGCGTTGTCGGCGTAGCGGATTATGTGGAAGTGAGTATTGTCCATTTTGTATTTCCTAGTTTTTGGAAGATTCTCTACTATTCTGTCCATGACCATAAAGCTCTTGTTTTAATGTATATCAACAATGAAAAACCTAAATCATCGGTGAGATCTATTGAAGATGAATAGGGTATTCCACAGTCAATTGTGTGCAATATTTTGACCACTCCTATAATAATTTATGGTGGTTTGTTTTCATATTGTGAAAAAGTTGTCGAGTAAAAGTTGTGTTTTAGATTACTGGCTGTATTACCATCGAGAATGTTCCAGCAGCAGTATCCATCGTCCTCAATAGTATGACAAAAACTCATGTAATAAATTTTCTCATGTAATAATTTCTATTAAAAATTCGGAGTCTTCTGTTCTTGGTTAGAGGATGTTTTTCTTATAGGCATGGTATACGTGCTGCAGTAATGGAGTGTCACGACATAGCTATGTCGTGTTCAGCAACGTTAAATTTCTTAGAAGAAACTGCGTTGTAGCGTTAAATTCTACTTAACACATGGGCTGAAAAGTCCCGGGCCTAACAAAGAAAACACGGTTTTTTTTGGTTCAAAATTAGCTTTATTCATCAACGTAATCTCCATCAAGAGCAACGCAATCATTCCAGCGCCGCTCTAACATTTCAATACCACTTTTGTAGAACGATTTATCTTTTTTGCCTCAAAAATAGGCCTCAGTTTCAGCGATAACCTCTTCATTCGTGCGAAATTTCTTACCGGCGAGCATTTTTTTTTCAGGTCTGCGAACAGCCAGTAGTCGCTGGGGGCCAAATCTGGCGAATACGGTGGATGTGGGAGCAATTCGAAGTTCAATTCATGTAGTTTTGCCATTGTTTTGATTGACTTGTGACACGGTGCGTTGTCTTGATGAAACAAAATTTTTTTCTTTGCCATATGCGGTCGTTTCTTTGCAATTTCGGCCTTCAAACGCTCCAATAACGCTATATAATATTCACTGTTGATGGTATTTCCTTTCTCAAGATAGTCGATGAATATTACACTACGCACATCCCAAAATACCGAGGCCATAACCTTTCCAGCCGATTGTTGTGCTTTCGGGCGCTTTGGACGAGGTTCACCAGTTGCTGTCCACTCAGATGACGATCGTTTTGATTCCGGAGTGAAGTGATGGATCCATGTTTCATCCATTGTCACATATCGACGCAAAAATTCCGGTTTGTTACGTTTAAACAAGGCCAAACACTGCTCAGAATCATCAACACGTTCTTGTTTTTGATCAACAGTGAGCAAACGCGGCACCCACTTTGAACAGAGCTTTCTCATAGTCAAATGCTCATGCAAAATAAAGCCAACACGTTCTTTTGATATCTTTACGATGTCAGCTAACTCACGCAACTTCACTTTTCGATCATTCAAAACGATTTTATGGATTTTTTTGAAGTTTTCTGGTGTTACCGCGCCTCATTTGGACGTCCACTGCGTTCTGCATCATCGGTGTCTCTACGACCACGTTTGAAGTCAGCAAACCAACGTTTTATTGTTGTTTCTGATGGAGCGGAGTCCCCATAACACTTTTCAAGCCATTGCTTCGCTTGAACGGTATTTTTTCCCATCAAGAAGCAGTGTAAAATTAAAACACGAAATTGTTTTTGATCCATTGTTTTGAAAATAACAAAAGTAGCGTCACTCTTAGCACAATAACTCACAAACTAATGAATAGAATATCATGAAATTTTAACAGCTGTCTTTTGAAGGTTAGTATTAACTGAAAAAAGGTGACTGCAATAAAACTAGCGCCATCTATGTGTTAGGCCCAGGACTTTTCAGCCCATGTGTTAGTTGTTGTCATCCCAAGATACAAGTTTTTCCAGGTCTTTATTAAGTTTAACGACTTCCTGCTGTTTGCGGATAATTTGCATGAGTAGCCAATGTTCGAGGGTTTACAGTGAATAAAGAAGTAAGCGTACTGTTATATGCAAATCTGTATATTTGGTTCTTGGTCGTTTCCAGCAGATCAATGTAAATGAGAAATACAGTATGGAGCCTATGGGGTGTTGATAGTGAAGGTGTTAAAAAGAAATCCATCGACAGCCACTCGTAAAGAATCCTCTCTGAGAAAACGCGATAGTCATAAACAAAACCTTCCAAAAATACCACAAAAACGTGGCTTAGCCAACAACATGTTATGGAAAATACAGTCGAATGCCTTGGATTTATCAAGCGCAACCTCTCAAGATTATCCAAAATGTTCAATTGCGTAGTTCCCAAGATGTGTTAGATAAGTTAGATGCTGTATTGATGGTCGCTGATAGTATTAAATCCTGCTGGTTATTTTAGGAGATGCTGAGTGCCTTTTCCACAACTTTCGGTAATATTGAAACCATTGCGTTAGTAGTTGTTTTGCAAAGTCTTCCTGCCTTCTTTGGGTATAATCTGAATTGTACTGCATTTCCAGCAGGAAGGAAAATATTATCTTTCTGCAAGATAAGTTGAAAAGTTTATAGAAAACTCGTGTTTATTCGCTCGCGCATTTTTTGAGTATTCCATCACTGTTAGAGGTTTTTTGGTGTCTAACTTTATTAAAATATGTATGTACATCCTTGACTATACTATGGGAATAGTTGATGTTGTTTTTCTCTGGAAGTCATCAGTAGGATGTGAAGCAAAGGAGTGAACCAACAAATTGTATTTGACGAAGTAACTTATTTTGGTAAATGCTTTAAACTATTTACAAAACGACGGTAGACGTTTTAACGACAGGTACGTGAATTATTTAATAAATAATGCACATTAGTTAATAGGATACAATATGATGATCGTTCTCGATATAAAACTGAAAATGCCTTCGCAGTCTCAAAAAAAACGACCTCAGTCAGAAGACAACCAAGTTTTCGATTTCTTTGCACATGGTCAGCCTTTACGAATGCATTGCATCGACTTCCACTTCATGAGAGGATCCTAATAGAAGATCCAAGTCTCGTTGCCTCTGACAATTCACAAACCTTTTTCCTCTACAGTTTATTGCTCTTAAGGAATTGGGGGATATATCGTATCATTAATTTCTTACACAATTTTGAAAACTGTAGTTTTGGATACTACTTCTTTAGCAAGCACTAGAATCTTCATTCATGAGCTGCAAATCCCCAACCAGCCTGATAGTTCCCTCAGTTATTGTCTGAACCTGTCTTTCTAATCTGGGTGTCATCCTGTGTTAAGTTTCGGTTCTATCAAAACTACAATTACTTACATTGGGCTATCATTGCCATACACCTGAACCATTCAATCTCCCGCTTTAGTGAGGAACTGTATCACTGCGCGATTGTCCATATTACTATCACTTATTTTTTCGGAAGAAAAAAAACCGTAACAACTGTAAAAATACAACGAACTTCTAAAAAAATCCAAGAATTTGACAAACAAGCAATTTTTTTGTGCGTGGTAGATAATTTAAAAGAAAATTTAGTATTTAAATAAATTGTTCAAGCCCATTAGACACTATATATTTCTAAAGTTTTAATAATTTTCTTTTTAAAACGTGCCTCTCAAAATTTCCATTCAGAAGTTTTATTACGAAAATAATTTCACTGTCCATTTATACCGCAAAAAGCTCCCCTAGGAACTTAATTTAGTTGGCGATTTTTCATTTAAAATGTTATTTCCGAAAAAAAACGAGGTTATTCACGCCGTCCCAGTGACAAATTATTTCCATGGGGCTTTGCGAAAACACTTTGGAATTATTCTGTCTCTCTAACCGTGCCTCTTTTTTTATTTTTTGTGTCTATAAAATAGCGTATGGATTTTTTAACAAATTTTGCTCTATTTGAAGATTCTTACACGACATGCGGGAAAGGAACTACTCGTCTAGTCGAGGAAAAAAGTGAAAAAAAAAATGCGTTATTGCGTAATATAGACCGAATTTCTGTTAGGTACCACTTAAACCCACTCTCTCTCTCTCTCTCTCTCTCTCTCTCTCTATATATATATATATATATATATATATATATATATATATATATATATATATATATATATATATTATACATATATATATATATATATATATATATATATATATATATATATATATATATATATATATATATATATATATAAATATAAATATATAATATATATATATATATATATATATATATATATATATATATAAATATATATATATAATATATATCTATATATATATATATATATATATATATATATATATATATATATACATATATTATTTTTTCTGTTAGGTTTAACTAATTAATTCGAACTATGAGAAAACATGTTTTAAATTAATATTTGAAAGTTAACCAACGAGGATTAGTATTAAAAATAACCACGGAACATTTTATTTAGAAGTTGTTTTGTTGTTGTTATAAAAATGTAAACAAAATTAATGTCAAAAAAGTCTCCACACACTTAATAATTACCAATAATAGTTTAATGGAAAATAACAACTTCGTTTTAAACTAATATTTAGTGGGTCCGCCGTTGGCTTTGCGCGCTTTGCACGAGCTTTCTAGTAAGTTCTACTGGCATGTTTTTCCATTCGTTTAATATTTTGTTTTTCAATTCTTCCCTATTTGAAACATTATGTTTGCGAACGCGTCGTTTAAGTTCCTCCTATAGATGCTCTATTAACATCGGGTGATTGCGATATATCGTTTTTTTTCGAGTGCTATTTTTTGGACACTTTCTCTTAAATTATCTCTCAAAATGTTCCGATAAACATGCTGATCCATGATACCATTAATAAAATATAAATTTTCAATTCCTCCAGAGAACATACATCCCCAAAGCAGAACACTGCCACTTTCATGTCTCACCGTGGAACAAATGTGGTATTCTTCTTTCTCCAAACTTTAGTTCTGCCATCAGACCCAAAAAAGTTAATTTTAGTTTCATCACCAAAGATTACGGATTCCCAAAATTCAGTAGGTTTGGTAATGTATTCCCTAGCAAAAGCTAACCACTTTTTGTGATTAGCTTCCGAAATTAACGGCTTCTTCCTGGCTGCACACCTCTTATAGCCTGTCCTGTGTAAACAATTTCTCACTGTTTGTAAACAAACATATTTCGAAAATAGTTCCCGTAATTCTTTTAACTTTGGTCCACTTTTCTTGGGATCTACAATTATCTGTCTATCAATACTGGCCTCTTCACGTGGGGCTCAGTTTCTTGGGATGACCGGAGCGTGGTCTAATTTATAGGAACCTGTTGATTTATACTGGTTTTTACGATGTACTGAATAGTAGCATGTGACTTTTTAAAATTTTTTTCTATATTTCTGTACGATTTGAACGAACTTGAAATGGAATTTCACAAAATTTCTCTCGCTCATTTTTAATACTGCTTCGAAAACCCACTGCAAAATTAATAGCAACAAATGACAGATTATAAAGTATGGCCGATAATTCATTTGTTTTCAGTTTTTTAGCGAGCTTGATAAAATGCGGCTGATTATAACGTCTTTTTTTCATTGCAGTTCTTGAGTGTATGGAGACTTTTTTGACATTGATTTTATTTACATTTTTTTAATAATAACTTCTGTAGTTGTTTTCCATACTAATCCTCGTTGGTTTAGTTTCAAATATTAATTTAAACATGTTTTCTTATAGTTCCAATTAATTAGTTAAACATACCAGAAAAATAGTATAGAAAGCAGGTGGTGTAGGGAGACTTTTGGACTGACTGTATTATATATATATATATATATATATATATATATATATATATCTATATATATATATATATATATATATATATATATATATATATATATATATATACATATATATATATATATATATATATATATATATATATATATATATATATATATATATATATATAACACATGGGCTGAAAAGTCCCGGGCCTAACACATAGATGGCGCTAGTTTTATTGCAGTCACCTTTTTTTCAGTTAATACTAACCTTCAAAAGACAGCTGTTAAAAATTTTCATGATATTCTATTCATTAGTTTGTGAGTTATTGTGCTAAGAGTGACGCTACTTTTGTTATTTCAAAACAATGGATCAAAAACAATTTCGTGTTTTAATTTTACACTGCTTCTTGATGGGAAAAAAAATACCGTTCAAGCGAAGCAATGGCTTGAAAAGTGTTATGGGGACTCCGCTCCATCAGAAACAACAATAAAACGTTGGTTTGCTGACTTCAAACGTGGTCGTAGAGACACCGATGATGCAGAACGCAGTGGACGTCCAAATGAGGCGGGTAACACCAGAAAACATCAAAAAAATCCATAAAATCGTTTTGAATGATCGAAAAGTGAAGTTGCGTGAGTTAGCTGACATCGTAAAGATATCAAAAGAACGTGTTGGCTTTATATTGCATGAGCATTTGACTATGAGAAAGCTCTGTTCAAAGTGGGTGCCGCGTTTGCTCACTGTTTATCAAAAAACAAGAACGTGTTGATGATTCTGAGCAGTGTTTGGCCATTGTTAGAGCGGCGCTGGAATGATTGCGTTGCTCTTGATGGAGATTACGTTGATGAATAAAGCTAATTTTGAACCAAAAAAACCGTGTTTTCTTTGTTAGGCCCGGGACTTTTCAGCCCATGTGTTTATATATATATATATATATATATATATATATATATATATATAATATGGATATAATTATTTATGGATATTATAAAACAGCGTAGGGTACTTTAGATATGAATTGGGGGAAGTTTTAAACCATATATAGATAGGTTTATATATATATATATATATATATATATATATATATATATATATATTATATATATATATATATATATATATATACATATATTTTTATATGTATATATATATTTCAATTTTCCATATGCTGCCCATCCCATACGTATCCTTCTTTCTATTTCAAGCTGCTGGTTTTCCTTTCCTATCGTTATTATTTGGCCCAGATAGATGTATGTGTTTAGTTTTTCTATTGTTGAATGTTCAATCACTATATTTTCATCATTGGTGTCTTCGCTACTCATGTACTTTGTCTTGGAGAAATTTATGTCAAGCCTTACTTTTTTTTGCTTGGTGGTGGAGATCTGTGATCATCTGGATCATTTCATTCTTATTGTTTGCTATAATTACAATGTCATCTGCAAATCTCAGGTTGTTTAGCCGATCGCCAGTTATCAGAAGGCCATTTTCGTCCCAATTCAGTTCTTTGAATACATCTTCTAAGATCATTGTAATAACTTAAGCAATATTACATCGCCCTGCCTTACTCCTCTGTTCACTGGGACCTTGTTTGTCAGTTCTTGGTTTACCATAACTTTGAGTGTTGCTCGTTCATATATTCTGGTTATCAGTTTGCTGTATCTGTGGTCTATACGAGCATTTCTAAGAGCTTATATATATATATATATATATTATATATATATATATATATATATATATATATATATATATACATATATATATATATATATATATATATATATATATATATATATATATACATATATATATATATATATATATATATATATATATATATGTATATATATATATATATATATATATATATATATATATATATATATATATTATACATATATATATGTATATATATATATATATATATATATATATATATATATATATATATATATATATATATATATATATATATAATATATATATATAATAGAGTGGGTTAACTAGTACCTAATTGAACTTATTTACTTTATAAAATATCATGTAGACCACGCATGTAGAGCTGCCGGCACATGCTCATATTATCCGTAAAAACCTAAGAGAACAGAAATTTGGTCTATATTGTGCAATAACGCATTTTTGCACTTTTTTCCTGAACTAGACGAGCAGTTCCTTTCCCGTATGTCGTGTAAAAATCGCCTGAAACGTTTTATTGCGAAATTAATTTTATTGTTCAGTCATTCAGAAAAAAATCGTTATAAAGGCGATAATTTAATAATCTTCCAGGCTGGTGAGTCTAAATAAAATATTTACAAAAAACTTTTTAACAAAAAAAACCGACATCAAAAAACCAGCACAAAAAATTTTGCCACTATAAAGTGCAAGTGCAAGTTGGACTCGCGTAATTACTGTTCCCTACGTTGATTGCTTTTAAAATAAAAATTTTTATTACCGTGGTATAAAATGATCAATGACTTCACACACACTACATCCCAAATGAGTTTTCAACAAAGTTTTTTTCCAATCTTGACTAAAAACTGATGATCTTGAAATTTTTGTTTTCTCTATATACCGGATAAATTATTAAAGGTAATGTACTGGTGAAAATCTTCGTTCAATCTACATCCTGTGGAGAATATTCCAGAATTTTTTCAAATTTTTTTGGTCAGTATTTTGCGATTTTTCGCATCTTTTTAAAAATAATACAAAAAAGGTGTGCGCAAGTATTACATTATATATATTTTTGAACTCGTGTTTTTACAAGCTTTCATTTCTTCACTTCCGATTTCACCCCCCAAACTAAACCCTTTAGTCAAAATTTAACTTTCAAAACTACACGGCTCTGATGAGGGCAACAATTTCTATATTTGTTCCAAATTTCAACTTCCTATGTCAAGTAGTTTTGGAGAAAATCGGGTGTGACAGACACCGAAGTGATCTTATAAGTGTTCCATATGGAACCCTAAAAAATAAACGATATTGTCAGTTAAGTAAACGCCTGCCAGTCTAAATATACAAGTTTATGTACCATTAAATGTGGGTATTATTAAAAACAGGACTTTTTTGTTGGGAGAAGCTTTTAAAGGAAAGGATTCTTTTTTTTATGATAAATCCAATTTAAAAATTGATAACCAAGGGTTGGACAATTAAGCTTTTAAATTTCTACAGTTATGAACCTCCCTTTTTCACTGATTTTAAGATTAATGTGTTGGGGATAGTCCCAGGTCAAAGAAAGGTCTTTTTTCCCTCAAGATGCTTCGTCCTAATCTGTCAATTGGTGACTCCTTCATATAAGCACCTGCTTTACCTTCTCTTTATTTCTTTTTTCTTATGGAAACGTTCTTCGTATCCATCAGCCTCTTAAACCTATCTATATATGGTTTAAAACTTCCCCAATTCATATCTAAAAGTACCCTACGCTGTTTTATAATATCCATAAATAATTATATCCATATTATATATATATATATATATATATATATATATATATATATATATAATATATATATATATATATATATATATATGTATATATATATATGTATATATATACATATATATATATATATATATAATATATATATATATATATATATATATATATATATATATATATATATAATATGGATATAATTATTTATGGATATTATAAAACAGCGTAGGGTACTTTAGATATGAATTGGGGGAAGTTTTAAACCATATATAGATAGGTTTAAGAGGCTGATGGATACGAAGAACGTTTCCATAAGAAAAAAGAAATAAAGAAAAGTTTAAAGCAGGTGCTTATATGAAGGAGTCACCAATTAACAGATTAGGACGAAGCATCTTGAGGAAAAAAAAAGACCTTTCTTGACCTGAGACTATCCCCAACACATTAATCTTAAAATCAGTGAAAAAGGGAGGTAAATTCAAAAATCATCGAAACCATTTCATAACTGTAGAAATTTTAAAAGCTTAATTGTCCAACCCTTGGTTATCAATTTTTTAAATTGGATTTATCATAAAAAAAGAATCCTTTCCTTTAAAAGCTTCTCCCAACAAAAAAGTCCTGTTTTTAATAATACCCATATTTAATGGTATGTACATAAACTTGTATATTTAGACTGGCAGGCGTTTACTTAACTGACAATATCGTTTATTTTTTAGGGTTCCGTATGGAACACTTATAAGATCACTTCGGTGTCTGTCACACCCGATTTTCTCCAAAACTACTTGACATAGGAAGTTGAAATTTGGAACAAATATAGGAATTGTTGCCCTCTCATCAGAGCCGTGTAGTTTTGAAAGTTAAATTTTGACTTAAGGGTTTAGTTTTTGGGGGATGAAATTGCAAGTCATCGAGTGGGGTGTCAAATGAAAGCTTGTAAAAACACGAGTTCAAAAATACATATAATATAATACTTGCGCACACCTTAGATTGAACGAAAATTTTCACCAGTGCATTACCTTTAAAAATTTATCCGGTATATAGAAAAAACAAAAATTTCAAGATCATCAGTTTTTAGTCAAGATCGGAAAAAAAAACTTTGTTGAAAAGTCATTTGGCATGTGGTGTGTGTGAAGTCCTTGATCATTTTACACCTCCGTAACAAAAAGTTTTATTTAAAAGCAATCAACATAGGAAACAGTAAATGCGCAAGTCCAACTTGCACTTTATAGTGGCAAAATTTTTTGTGCTGGTTTTTTGATGTCGGTTTTTTTTTGTTAAAAAGTTTTTTGCAAATATTTTATTTAGACTCACCAGCCTGGAAGATTGTTAAATTATCGTCTTTATAACGATTTTTTGCTGAATGATTGAACAATAAAATTAATTTCGCAATAAAACGTTTCAGGCGATTTTTACACGACATACGGGAAGGAAACTGCTCGTCTAGTTCAGGAAAAAAAAAGTGAAAAAATGCGTTATTGCGCAATATAGACCGAATTTCTGTACTCTTAGGTTTTTACGGATAATAAGAGCATGTGCCGGCAGCTCTACAGGCGTGGTCTACATGATATTATAAAGCAAGGAGTAAAAGTAAATAAGTTCAATTAGGTACTAGTTAACCCACTCTATAAATTAGGGTGACCGCAAAAAATCGATGCGGAATTTTGTTCGTCTGGACCCCACAAAACGATTCCCCTTTCCAGATATTGAGATAGCCGAAATTTGAGCTCGATTAAACGACGTTAACCCAGAAGATCCAGGACCATCTGAGAGCAAGAGGATGAAAGTTTCATTTGGAAGGGGCGTTAAAGAGATTTTAAACATGAAATTGTCCATTTTATTAGATCGATGTAAGGTATCCGACAGAAATGCCACGAAAATTTTAATAGCTACTCTAGAAGCACTAAACCTTGACCCTCTTGAGTACAAAGTCTCGAAAACTTTTCAAAGAACAATATAATAAAAATTTTTTTAATAAAGTAAACATTCCTGAAAAAGAGCCCGTGGTTGTCGATTGGGACGGTAAACTTTTACCGGGTGTTTTAAAAAATGAACAATGTGAGCGAATAGCTATTAACTATTTCATATGGCGAAAAGGAACAGCTGCTGGGAGTTCCTGTAACAGCAAACAGCTCTGGAGAGGAGCAAGCCGTAGCCGTATATGAATGCCTACATGAATGGGGTCTTCTCAACACCGTCAAGGCGATGTGCTTCGACACTACAGCATCCAACACGGGAAGACTCAAAGGAGCATACGTCATATTGGAGCAAATGTTAGGAAGAGAATTGTTATACCTAGCTCGACGTCACCATATCTTGGAAATTCTGTTAAGAGGCGTATTCGACACAAAAATGGGATCAACCACTGGACCTCAATCAGACATTTTCAAGAGATTCCTCACTGCGTGGCCCAAGATAGACAAAGGAAAATACGACACAGGTATCAGTGACAATCTTATACAAAAGCAGCTAACTCCAGAAGTAATTGCAAATGTTACTGCTGAATTCGAGACCAAATTAACTGAGAGCCACCCCAGAGATGACTACAAGGAGCTATTGCAGTTGGTTCTCGTATTTGTTGGATCACTAGACGGCAATGTTGTGGGTTTTTAGAACTCCAGGAGCCATTCATCACGCTAGGTGGATGGCAAAGGCTATTTACTGCTTAAAAATGTTCATTTTTCGTCGTCAATTTAAGATGTCTAAAGAAGAAGAAAGTTCTGTGCGTGCCATTTCTGTTTTCCTAGTTAAAATTTATTGTAAAGCTTGGTTCAATGCTCCAAAAGCTCATCTTGCACCAAAGCAAGATTTAGGTATTTTGCATAGTCTGTTAGACTATAAAGAATGTGACAACGACATTGCAGAAATAGCCCTGACCAAATTTTCGAACCATTTGTGGTATTTGAATGCAAAGTTGGTGGGATTATCGTTTTTTGATCCCACCATTACAGACGATGAAAAGTTGCTAATGGCTAATAAATTGCTCAGTAGCACAGATGAACCATCACAGCACGCTAGGGTTGTAAATCCAAAAGTTAGGAAAGAAAACTTAAAAGAGGTAGTTGATGGAGGATTGGTAAATTTACTTACCAAAGAAACGTTTACATTCTTTGACCAATTTAATATAAAAACAGATTTCCTAAAACAACATCCAAACACCTGGCCTCAAAATAATGACTTCCAAAAAGGATTGAAAATTGTCAAAACATTAAAAGTAGTTAATGATATGGCTGAGCGTGGTGTTAAATTAATAACCGACTTTAACGACCTTCTGACAAAAGATGAAGACCAAAAGCAATATGTCCTGCAAGTTGTAAGTAAATGCCGAGCATTATATCCTGACGTTTCAAAAACTACTTTAACAAAAGCTCTAGAATAGATTAGATAACTATGTAAAAATTATCAACTCATGTAGGTACTACGTCTGTATCTTTTCTGTGTCGGTTTTGTATGTATTATATACCTAATTTTTATATTTTAAAATAAAAAATGTCATTAGACTTATCAGTATTACTTGTTTTTTTATTATATTTCTACTTTAAACTCAAAAAATATACCAAAAAAAAAGCATACGACGTATGCTCCTAGTGGTACCAGGTCACGTTTTTGGGGCTAAAGGCTGTTGTAACTCGGTTTGACTTAAAATAACGACAATTATGTATAGAATATAAATTTTGAAGAACATTAGCTTTCTTTTGAGATATTAAGCGTGTTTCTATTATTTACCGTTCTGGAGTTATGGCTCCATATGTCAGCTTTTTGGCCAAAAAATTTGGATTTTTTCAAACTTTGAGCGACGAGCGGCACGGGTTAACGTCATTTAATCGAGCTCAAATTTCGGCTATCTCAATATCTGGAAAGGGGAATTGTTTTGTGGGGTCCAGACGAACAAGATTCCGACATTTTTTTTCCCCTCTATGAGATTCGGTCACTCTACTATATATATTTATACATATATATATATATATATATATATATATATATATATATATATATATATATATATATATGTATATTATGTATATATATATATATATATATATATATATATATATATATATATATATATATATATAATATATATACTAAGTTTAACTACTGGGAAACGCCCTTATAAGGAGAAGAGATGAGCAATCAAAGATCTAAAGGCTCTAGTATCTGCTTTTTATTTTTGTTATCGAGCTTTAGCTGCCTAAAGGTAGCTTCTTCTGGATTCTAAAAATGCAAACATAGGTACAGAAAATGAACCAAAACGTTCGTTTTTTAAAATGTGATTAAATGAATTGTAAGACTGTATGTGAAATTACTTACAAAATTTAGCAGTTAATTCATCTCTGGTGAAGACAATAAAATTTGCATTTTTGTTGGCCAGGTGGTATGTATGATTACACAAACATGATTAAAGGACATTTAGAGAGTTACACAAATATTAAAAATAAAACTTTGTCAATAAACATTAGTTAAAAACATATTTTGAAGACCGAAACGTAACTGCAAGAAACACCATGATGTTGAAATGGTACTCCCATTTTAAAATTTTTTTGACAGTTTGAGTTTAGTAACTATTTAGTGATATTTGAGTCCGAAACGGATATTGTTGGTAGTCTATGTCGTCATCAGGTCGACAAAAAACCAAAAAAGCATTAAAGTTAAGGATGTGGTAAATTTTTTTATTTTAGGTGGATGCTACTCTTGGATAAATTATTTATTATTAATGATATCTACTTGTCAGTTTTAATTTTATAACAAAGGGACTTAAATTTGATGAATGTTTGCTCTTAGACGAGTTATTTATTATTAATTATATTAATTATATTAATTATATTAATTATATTAATTATATTAATTATATTAATTATATTAATTATATTAATTATATTAATTATATTAATTATATTAATTATATTAATTATATTAATTATATTAATTATATTAATTATATTAATTATATTAATTATATTAATTATATTAATTATATTAATTATATTAATTATATTAATTATATTAATTATATTAATTATATTAATTATATTAATTATATTAATTATATTAATTATATTAATTATATTAATTATATTAATTATATTAATTATATTAATTATATTAATTATTTAATTTTAACAAGAAGACACAGAAAAGTAACTGGTAATAAACAGCAGAAATAACAGAAAGAGAAAAGAAACGTCAACTTTACTAGAAACTAATTTTTTCATAAAAATCGTTCTTTTTCATTGGTTTGGTATGGTTCTGTGTTAGTAAATAAATATACATAGAGCTCAATCCTTCTATGTCTTTTTTGTGATTGAGATTATTTGTACAAGATTTTATGTAGCACATTTCCAAGAAACTTCTTCTGAAGTATTTAGTCTCAACATCCAGAATGAAGCTGTTGTTATATTGTAATCTGTGATTATTTACGTGTAAGCTCAAGTTAGTTGCGTTAGGCTTGTGTTTACTATCACTTTTGTGTAACGCTAATCTCTTAGAGAGCTTTTGTGAAGTTTGTCAAACGTAGACCAAACCGCATTGACAGGGAATGCCGTAGATTATATTAGATCTTTGTAAAGTATCGGTTTTATCCTTTAAATCAGTATAAAAACAATTCATTCTTTTTATATTGTAATTAGCAATCTTAATGTTTGTATTTTTAAAAAGAGAAGACAAGGACTTAGAAAGGCCTTCAATGTATTGTAACTTTCCTACTTTAATGTCGACATTAGTGGTGACAGTTGGATTGATTTGAAGGGGGGTTTTTTGAAAACTATTTTTAATTAGAGCTTTAGTTAAACTTAGGATTGTTTGTTGCCAGTGCCCTGTTACTATCCTTCCTCTATATATATATATTATATATATATATATATATATATATATATATATATATATATATATATATACGAGGCATGTTTTTTTAAGTAAGTACCGTTTGTCGATTCCGCCGCCGCAGCGATACGGTCGGCGTTCCGCGCATGCGCGCTGGTAACCTACATCTCATGTCTACGCACTGACGCCATTACAGTCTGATTCTTCATTGTATACGTTGTTTACTGAGTGTTTAAGATGCCTCCGACAATCGTGAGTCCCGCCGATTGTGAAGTACGGGCTGTTATACGATTTCTTAGTGCTAAAGGCGTAAAACCGATCGATATTCATCGTGAGATCTGTGAAGTTTACGGACAAAACATTATGAGTGATGGAATGGTAAAGAAATGGGTGAGAGCATTTAAAGATGGCCGCACAAATGTGCATGATGAAGAACGGAGTGGGCGTCCTTCGGTCGTTAATGAAGATTTGTTGCAGAAAGTGGACGAAAAGGTGAGAGAAAACAGACGCTTTACAATTTCATCATTGTGCGACTGCTTTCCTCAATATTCTCGTAGTGTTTTGTATCGCATTGTGACCGAGAACTTGAATTACCGGAAATTGTGTTCACGTTGGGTTCCAAAAATGTTGACGGATTTGCACAAAACCCAACGTTTAGGCAGTGCATTGACTTTCCTTGAGCGGTACCACAATGAAGGTGAACATTTTTTAGACCAAATTGTTACTGGTGACGAAACATGGGTGGCCTACGTCACACCAGAATCGAAACAACAATCCATGGAATGGCGACATTCATTCATCACACCAAAAAAGTGAAGTTTAAGCAAACAATTTCTGCCCGCAAAATCATGTGCACAGTTTTTTGGGACAGAAAAGGAGTATTGCTAGTGGAGTTTCTGCCTCGTAATGAGACAATCAATGCAGCGTCTTATTGTGAGACATTGAACAATCTGCGTCGTGCAATCCAGAACAAAAGACGTGGCAAGTTGAGTAAGGGTATCGTTTTGCTGCATGACAATGCCCGTCCACATGTGGCTAATCGGACCAAAGATCTCATCAAATCTTTTAAATGGGAAACTCTAGATCATCCTCCATACAGCCCTGATCTGGCGCCCAGCGACTACCATTTGTTCCTGCACTTGAAGAAGCACCTGGGTGGTCAGCGTCTTCAAGACGATAACGAAGTCAAAACATTTGTGATACAGTGGTTAACAAGTCAGGCGGCAGAATTTTATGAGGAGGGTATTCAAAAACTGGTGCCACGTTATGACAAGTGCCTCAATATTCACGGAAATTATGTAGAAAAGTAGATTAAGGTACAGGCTTTCATGTAAAAATAAAATTATAGCGATATCTTTGCACGTCTTTTTTTAATTCCAAAACGGTACTTACTTAAAAAACATGCCTCGTATATATATATATATATATATATATATATATATATATATATATATATATATATATATATTTATATATATATATATATATATAAATATATATATATATATATATATATATATATATATATATATATATATATATATATATATATATATATATATATATATATATATATATATATATATATATATAAATATATAATATATATATATATATATATATATATATATATAATATATATATATATATATTATTTTTCTCTTATGTTTAACTAATTTATTCGAACTATGAGAAAACCTGTTTAAATTAATATTTGAAAGTTAATCAAGGAGGATTAGTATTAAAAACAACTACGGAACATTTTATTTAGAAGTTACATCATTGTTATAAAAATGTAAACAAAATTAATGTCAAAAAAGTCCCCACACACTTAATAATTACCAATAATAGTTTAAAACGGAAAATAACAACTTCGTTTAAACTAATATTTAGTGGGTCCGCGTTGGCTTTGATGATCTCCTGTAGCCTTTTTGTCACGCTTGCAACCAGCTTTCTAGTTAATTGTGTCAAAGTCCAACTTGCACTTGCACTTTATATTGGCAAAATTTTTTGTGCTGTTTTTTTTTGTTAAAAAGTGTTTTGTAAATATTTCATTTAGACTCACCAGCCTGGAAGATTGTTAAATTATCGCCTTTATAACGATTTTTTGCTGAATGACTAAACAATAAAATTAATTTCGCAATAAAACGTTTCAGGCTATTTAGGAGCATCGTAAAATTTATAGCTGAAGTATTCTTGGATAAAGTATACCATTAAAAAGTAGTCAAAGTTTACTTGGGCTATTAACTTTTTTAATACCTTTTTTGTTTTTGTCATTTAATTTTTATAGTTTTAAGTTAAATGGGATAAATTGTAAACATTTATGATTTTTTGGAAAACGAGTTGGCTGATTTGCTCAGTATTTCCCTCGCAAACATAGAGTCCTAAAATAAATGCTAAATTTAAATTTCTCACCTTAAGGGTAAACACCACTGCAGAGGTCAGAAAAAAGTTGAATTTAAGAATTTTGTTAAGAAAAACTAGACAAAATATCAACTTGCGATTAAAATTTTTTTATTACACAAATATCAAAGATATGCTTAATTTTTTTAAAGAAATTTTAATAGAAATTGGCGGCTGTAGCCCTTCGTGAACAAAAACCCCTTTTTTGCACTACCGGAAAGATTTTTCTCAAAGGGATGAATCTAGCATGAAAAAAAAAAACCAAAAATATTCTTATTTTATAAATGAAAATGTAGGGAATGACGTGAAGAAATATTGATTTTTATTAATTTGGCGGGGTAAATGAACAAAATAAAAAAAAAACTACGAAAATTTTGCACTAAATTGTTATTAAAAAAATTGCGTTAATCGTAAAATCCGTATGTCAATTCTTATGTTATGTTATGACCTCTTAAAGCTGTGTATAAAATTGTTAGTGGATTGATTGAAAACTCTTTGAGTTATGTTTCCGGTAAGGTGAAAAAACGTGGTTTCGAGAAAAACGCGTTTAAAAGTTTTAATTGTAATTTAACGTAAAAAATTTTGGATAAACCTTTACTCTGCGATGCCTACACCACATTCTAGATAACATAAAGAATGATTTAAGCCAAAAAAAATCAATTTTTTTTTAAATTTTACTGTGGGATTCACCCTTAAAGAATAACTTATTCTAAACGTTATAACTCGACTATGTTGGGAATGTTGAATCTTTGGCACAATGACACTATTCAGTATATATGACCACTACACCAAACACTTTATTTTTGCACTCGACGCGCGTTTCGCTAATCAAGTTACCTTCATCAGGAGCGATCATTGCCTAAAGCTAAACTAGTCAATATAAAGTGTTTGGTGCAGTTATATAACTCAAATTTTTTAATTTTCAGCTTCTGTTAACAAAATCCACTAAAAAATGTTTACCGTGATTTAAAGGAACATAATTTTACTTTATTCTTGCCCGATACATGAAAGTTTCTTTTTATGAGTATAACACAACGTACTGCAGAGAAATTTCTAAAGTACTACAGGAGCGACGCGTGTGCTGAAAAAGCGATTCACTTTGATCTTAAATCATTGTAAATTGTACTCAATAAAAAATACAGTCCTGGGCAAATTATACCATGAGGATGAGGTTCTCCACATAAAAGACTCGCAGTACGAGAGGTGACAAGCTGGCTACATCTATCAAATATTTTTCATGAAAATACTTGTAGAATAAACACCAAATCACCAGCCGTTCTTCGATGTTCTAAGGAATCAAGGTTGCTGGTCAGTTCTGAGTCTCCAGTCAGGTAAACATCTCTCTTCTGGAAGGAATTAAGCTGGCTATATACATTGAACAGTTTCCGTGACAATACTTGTAAAATGGACTCAAGTCGTCAACCATTCTTTCATGGGATTCACGGAATCTGACTCGCTGGTGAATTCTAGGTCTCCAGCTTTCTACTGAATAGAATCCAACAAATACAGTGAACGTTTGCGAACAGAGCCCCAAGCATGGGAGCAGTATTTCATCGTTGGTCGAATTTGAGCTTTGTACAGAAGTAATACTTCTACACAAAAAGGGAGATACCAGAAAGTTAGACAATTACCACCCGATTAACTTACTACCTCACATTTATAAAACTCTTGACTAAAATCATCTTCACTAGATTAAAAAAAGAAATAAGATTCCTACCAGCCATGCGAATAGGCTGGTTTTAGATCCTGGTATAGCGCATTCGACCACTTACAGGCAATGAGAAATATCCTCCTATCCTATCAATGAATACAATTTCGAGCCTTCATAGACTATGAGAAGGCTTTTGAATTCTGTCGAAATGGAGGTAATCATCAACGGCTTGAACAACTGTAGAATTGATTCTAGATACACTACCCTAAACAAAGATATATATGAAAATGCAAAGATGTACATAAAACCTAGTACAGAACAAATATCTTTAGGAAGAGATGTAAGATAGGGAGATACAATATCTCCTAAGCTATTTATTACAGCTCTAGAAGACGTATTTCAACAACTAAATTGGACAAAGAAGAGCCAAAAGATAGATGGTGTGTATGTGAGTCATTTAAGGTTCGCAGACGATATTCAGTAGTAATCCAAATGAGTTGAATTACCACTCAAAGACAACTGGTCTTAAGATGAATAAAAGTAAGACAAAACAGACAAACACTAGTAACAACATAGTTATAAATTTAGAAGAAACAGCTCTCGAGATGGTTAAGAATTACGAGTATCTGGGGCAAAAAATTACTATGACGAGAGACAGTGTCTCGAATGAAATTTCAAGAAGAAACAGGCGAGGATGGTGTACATTCGAGAAATTAAGTTATATATTCAAAGCTAAAGCCATCACAAATAAATTAAAGGCCAAAGTTTGCGAGTAATGCATCCTACCCGTAATTACATATGACGCTGAAACTTCAACATTGAATAAAGCCGATATACAAAAACTAGCTCAGACTCAGAGAGCACATGAAAGACAGATGATCGGGATAAACCAAGATAGAAAAAAAAACATGTAGATACGTGAACAAACGAAATTAAAGGATATTATAGAGCACGTAGCAGAAAGAAAGTGGCAATGGCAATGATCGATAGACCAAGCGAACAGTAGAATGGAGACCATGAGAACATAAAAGGAGCGTAGGACGTCCCAAAACAAGATGGCGGGATGATATACAGGGGGTTACAGGCACTGGATGGATGGCAACAGCTGCAAATAGATTGAGATGGAAATTCAGGGGGATGGTCTACATCCAGCATTAAATTGAACTAGGCTGATAGTGATAGTGACAGAATTATTAGTTGAGAAGTGTAAAGTTTTTCTAGTTCAAAATAATATTCCCAGTTTTTTAAAAGCTCTCCTGGCCATGCTTGCAACATATTTATGCAAAGACATATTTACTCCCAAATTAACACCCAGCAAATTGAGTGACGATACCAGAAAAATGGAGTACCCCCAGCATAACTCCGACGGGTTCAGCAATGTTAACTTTTTTAGGGAGAACTTTTTCATCGCGTCCACTTTTGTTCTAGAGCACGAGTTCATAAAGAGACCACCGATACTCCTAGAAAATCTTCCCAGTACATCTGCAAGTTCTAATTGAGTTTGGAAAGGATTATTGTCCAAAATTTGCACCAACTCCTCGTCATCTCCTCATTTTGAAAATAAGCCTAAGTACCTAACGCCGAATAAACTTTTTTTCCCCTCAGCAGTGTCACAAATATTGCCTCTCGAACGTCACCTATTTTAAGGTTAGTTCATAGTAGGTCCATGCATTATACCTCGTTTTAAAATTAATATGTGCTTTGCAACAACTTATAGGGTTCGTAAAAGGTCTAACCTGAATATATTTTTGATTTGAGTTAGATGCTACAGGGTATTCAAAAGAAATTTATACATTTCGACTATTTTAAATTAAAAAATCTCAATTTTTTTAAAATGGCACAGCCTATATATTGTTATTTGTTCTGATAGATTTTTACAAAACCCTCTAACTTTTATTAAGTATGTCGTATACCTATTTCTAATAGTTTTCAATTTTTACAACAACTTATAGGGTTCGCAAAAGGTCTAACCTGAATATATTGTAGCATGTATTTTTGCACAGTTTTTCTTTCTCTTGCATTTCGCGACGGAGTTTTTTATCAGTATATCACAAAAGTTTAGTAATGGCAATACTACCTCAATTTCATTAAATTTTTACAAAAACAATAAAAGAAAAAAAAATTTTCGTACAAATTGTTTTATTTGTTTCTCAAAATATTAACCTTTAAGATTTATACACTTTTGCATGTGTTCGAACCAATTATCGAAACATTTTTTCCCCTTCTCAAAACCATGATTTTAGAAGGATTCAATAGCTTTTTGAGGTGATAAAAATCGCTATACAGGGTGAGTCAACGATATAGTAAAGTTCATTATCTCATTTGTTTCGGGAATGACGAAAAAATGTTAAATATAATAGTTTTAGGAAATGTTAAGATACACAGTTTAAAATTATTTTTGAGTATACAGGGTACTTCAAGAAAGTGTGGCTGATATAACATATGTTTTTTTCTGATTTATTTTAAATTCTGAGTAAGATTTTATAACTTTTTTATTAATAATGTTATATACTTAAACCTAGTAGTTTTTTGAATATTTCATTTTTTTTTTAAATACTGGTTTTCAGTTTTGTAAAAAATTGCGAGTAGCGCCATTGTTTCTGAAGGTGAAATACTCATAATTAGTAGGAGCGTTCTATAGAGATGAAAAAATAAATTTATACATTTCGGCTATTTTAAATTGAAAAATCTCAATTTTTTTAAAAGGCACACCCTATATATTGTTATTTTTTCTGATAGATTTTACAAAACCCTCCAACTTTTATTAGGTATATCATATACCTATTTCTAATAGTTTTCGATTTATTTTGAATTTTTCAATTTTTACCCTTGGGGGTTGTAGGTACCCCGGGACAGAGTCCCACATTTGAGGAAGGGCACAAAAGTTTAGTAATGGCATTACTACCTCAATTTCATTAAATTTTCAGGGAAATATTCATATTCGCAATGATTCGTTTTTTTTACCTCGAGTATTTTTTTAGACTTTCCTTATATAAACAATGGTACGTAATATGGTGTAATATCTCCTTTTTGTAATCCACTATAAAGTCAGTACATCTGTTTGGTTATAAATATTTTTTCCATTCCAAGTTTTCTATTTCCGCTTGATTTTCAATGGTACTATAGGAAATGTTGGAACCAACACGACGGTTTTTTTGGTAGGTAGGTCGGCTGCAGCGCGAAATCAATTTTTGATAAGAAGCGTCGAATCATTTACCTTAATTCTGAAGGCCTATCTTTCAGGACACTGAATCCCAAAATTCTCTATCATTTGGGATCACAAAGCTTTCCTACTGGTAAATTTCTATTTTTTTTTTATTATTATTTTCTTTTCGACCCATTCTGGACGACATCATTTTGCAGTACCACTTTCCTCCCAGATACCTCTGGCCTGAGATTTCTTTATAAGTGATACAGTGTTTTTCTTTTCTCGTTAGGGTTTTATTACTTTTACTACTGCTTTTGTTTTTCATAGTTTTTATCACCGGTTTCCTTTCTGGCTAATGTTTTGTATGTCAGGAGGTTTTAAATCTTTTTTTCTATCCCCTTCTTGATATTTTCGATACTCTCCTGGTTTTCCGGTTTCTGTGCCATCCCTTTTGGAGCTCTATTACCAGATTCTACCACAGTTTCATATTTTACTATTTTTTTAGTACCCCAGTGTAAGGGTACAAGTGCAAGTGTTTATTTTAATCACGTTTATAGGACCTGGCATTCTCTATTTCTATGCTAAGCAAACACAATTACTGAATAAAAATACGTGGTGCTCAAAATAAATAAAAAGATGCATATTTAATAATGTCTTTAGAGCTAGAGCCCATTTTCTACGACATAAGAGAATTCGTCGAGTAAGTATCTGTTTTTTTTTTTTTATGGGTCTAGCACACGTGCTACAGGGAAGTCCCTAAAGCGCTACAGGAGCGACACGTGTGCGGAGAAAGCGATTCACGTTGTTCTTGAATCGCTGTAAATTGTACTCGGTGGGAAACACAACCCTGAGCAAACTATTCCAAAGGCTGATGTTCTCCGTATAAAAGACTGCTTGAAAAGCGTTGTATGAGGAGTAACAAGCTGAACATCATACGGATGTGAAGTATTAGCGCGACGTGTATTTCTAACATGCACCGCTTTGGGAGGAATTAAGCGGGCTACATCCTTCGAACACTTTCCATGAAAATACTTGTAGAATAGGCTCAAGTCGCCAACCGTTCTTTGATGTTCCAGCGAATCAAGGCCGCAGGTCAGTTCCGGGTCTCCAATCAGACGAACAGCTCTTCTCTGAATAGAATCCAACAAATGCAGTGTATGTTTGGGAGCGGAGCTCCAAACATGGGAGCAGTATTCCATAGTAGGAAGACATATTTGAGCTTTGTAAAGAATTAACAGTTGTTGTGGAGTGTAAAGCTTTCTGGTTCGAAATAATATTCCCAACTTTTGAGAAGCTCTCCTTGCTATGCCTGCAACATGTTCATGCCAGGACATATTTGCTCCCAAATTAACGCCCAACAAATTGAGTGACGATTTTAGAGGAATAGAGTGCCCCGACATAACTATGTTATGTTCAGCAACGTTAACTTTTTAGAAAAAACTGTGTGTGTGAAAGGAAGCTGCCATAAGCTTCGGTATTTGAGGGTAAATAGATCCCAAGAGTTAATTTGTACACCTAGCAAATTGAAAATTAGTGTTTGGTTATTAACACTGTTATTATTTTTTTTTTGGTAAAATAACAGTTTCAATTATAAATTCGCTAATAATAACAAACCAATAACTGATTAACAAGAGTTCAAGGGTATGAATAATTACGCCAACAAGCGCAAAACGAACTAACAATGAGAACCAAAAACAATAGAATAATTAAGCGATTAAAATTAGTTGACGCACACCTTGAACAATCAATTTTCCCGTAGTAAACAAGAACTTAAAGCCTGCGACTTGTGCCTCGAAGTCATAAATCAAATTACCAGGGTTAAATCTATATTTTGTATAATGCGCGAAATTCCCAAACGTATTCAAAATCCTGAGAGGTTTTCATTGTAACCAACCCGGGTTTTAAATTCACTTTCGAAAGTTGCAAAGCTAACTTTTACAATGCCGTGTATTACAATAGAAAAGATTGAATAGGTGTATGTTTTTTGAGGGTGTTTTAAAGTTGAAGTCAGGCCTGTGTGTTTTATTTAACCGATTTGGGTTAAACAAAACCATTATGTGCTTTATTTTGACATTATAACATTAAAAACTAAAAATAATGTTTTACTCCAAGTCTGTAAGGGATATGCCAGCACGTCCTATCAATTTACGAAGACTACCTTTTAAATACTGCACTGACTTAGCCCTTACTTGTTGGAGATTCATAATAAATAGGAATAAAAAATTTAAACAAATGTTTAAGATCACCACTTATATTAATTATTGCTGACAATTGTTTCGATACACTGTGTCTTCTTCTAGAGCACGATGTAAATTACTTACAATTTACATCGTGCTCCAGAAGAAGACACAGTGTGTCAAAATAATTGCCAGCAATCATAAACATAAGTGGTGATCTTAAACATTTGTTTAAATTTTTTATTCCTATCTACTTTTTAAATTTTTACAATAACAATGAAAGAAAAAAAAAATTTCGTACAAATTGTTTTATTGTTTCTCAAAATATTCGCCTTTAAGATTTATATACTTTTGCATGCGTTCGAACCAATTATCGAAACATTTTTTCCCCTTCTCAAAACCATGATTTTAGAACGATTCAACAGCTTTTTGGGGTGATGAAAATCGCTATACAGGGTGAGAGTAAAGTTCATTATCTCATTTGTTTCGGGAATGACGAAAAAATGTTAAATACAATAGTTTTAGGGAATATTAAGGTGCACAGTTTAAAATTATTTTTAAGTATACAGGATACTTCAAAAAAGTGTGGCCGATATAACATATGTTTTTTTAAATGGAACATCCTATTTTTCTAATTTATTTTTAAATTCTGCGTAAAATTTTATAACTTTTTTTATTAATATTATTATATAGTTAAACCTAGTAGTTTTTCTAATATTTCAATTTTTTTTTAAAAAAATACTATTTTTTGGTTTTGTAAAAAATTGCCATTAGCGCCATTGTTTCTGAAGGTGGAATACTCATAATTGGTACGAGCGTTCGATAGAGATGAAAAAAAGATATATGTGAGTTAGATGCTACAGGGTGTTCAAAATAAATTTCGGCTATTTTAAATTGAAAAATATCATTTTTTTTTTAATGGGACATCCTATATGTTGTTATTATTTTTCTGATAGATTTTATAAAACCCTCCAACTTTTATTAAGTATGTCATATACCTATTTCTAATAGTTTTCGATTTATTTTGAATTTTTCAATTCTTACCCTTGGGGGTTGTAGGTTCCCCGGACAGAGTCCCACATTTGAGGAAGATCACCTCACCATACTAACAAATAGTTACATGAATATGTAAACTATATTCAGAATAAAATCGAAAGAGGAATAAAAAGTAATTAAATTTCTATTAAAATTATTGTAGTAAGAAGGGGCACCGTCGGAGCTCCCTTCAGGAACCGGCGGTGTTATGTGGGAGGTGGGAACCCCTCTCGATTTTTTTTTTTTTTTGATATGGGTATGCATGAGTCAAGTTAGGTCGCGCAGGATCGAGATGCCTGGACTGTTTAAGCAATAACTGCATGGTGTCACCGATACTCCTATTGGGGTGAAAGGATACAGACAAAAAGTCTGTACTTAAGGACAGCACTGTGCTAAAAATGAATTAATAAGAAATATGACATTTACAAATGACAAAAAATTTGATTAATAAAGTAACAAAACTTAAAATCTCATATAATTATCTAACATTATTTTATTAAAACACTAGCCGTGCCCGCAGCTCCGCTCGCGTGGACTTGATTCACTACTATCGTCACTGCTTATTCCTTATGTTACCTAACGTAATAAAATATCTGTCATTATTTCCTCTTATCTCCCATTATTTCTCCTTATCTCTCATTTTCTCTACATAATTTCCATTATCTAGGCTTATCTCTGCTCATCTCCCATTATTTCTCTCCTTATCTCCCATTATTTCTCCCATTATCTCACCTTATATCCCATTATCTAGGCTTATTTCGACTTATCTCCCAATATTTCTCATCTCCGATTATTTCTCCTTACCTCCCATTATCTCATCATAACTCCCATTATCTAGACTTATCTCTGCTTATCTCCCATTATTTCTCCTTAACTCTCATTATTTATACTTATCTCCCATTATCTCACCTTATCTCCCATTATATAGGCTTATATCGAATTATATAGAACATACGTATAAATTTATAAAAACACGTAAATCGGATAAGTGATTCTCAAGTGATAAGCGCACTAACGGACAGACAGACGACAGACAGAGAGACGTTGCATTTTATATATATTATAAATAGATAACCTGGCCAGAGAACATATGTATGTTTAAAACAAAAGCACGTAAATCGGATAAGTGGTTCTCCAGTGATAAGCTCGCTAACGGACAGACAGACAGAGAGACGCTGCATTTTATATAATATAGATATAGATTATTATTATTATTATATAACCTGGCCAAAGAATATATGTATGAATTTAAAAAAAGACACGTAAATCGGATAAGTGGTTCTTGCGTGATAAACACACTAATGAACAGACAGACAGAGAAACATTGCATTTTATATATATTATAGATTATAGATATTCTCTGCTACATAAAATTGTTCCATATTTAATGATTTAGGCTGTGTATTGCAAGAGAACGCGCTAGCGGCAAACTTTTTTCCGACTTTATTCACTATTATCGTCACTGCTCATTCCTTATGCTACCTATCGTAATAAAATATAACCTATATCCTGGCCAGAGAACATATGTATGTTTTAAAAAAAAGTACCTAAATCGGAAAAGTGGTTCTTCAGTGATAAGCGCCTTAACGGACAGACAGACAGACATAGATATGTTGCATTTTATATATATTATAGATGTAATAAAATATATATCTATAACCTGGTCAGAGAACATATGTATGAATTTTAAAAATCACATAAATCGGATAAGTGATTTTCGAAGGATAAGCGCACTAACGGACAGACAGACAGACACACAGGGAGACGTTGCATTTTATATGTATTATAGATATAGATTATTATTATTATTATTATATAACCTGGCCAAAGAAAATGTGTATGAATTTAAAAAAAAAGACACGTAAATCGGATAAGTGGTTCTCGCGTGATAAACGCACTAATGGACAGACAGATAGACAGGGAGGCATTGCATTTCATATATATTATAGAATATAGGTTATAGCGCTAGCGGCGAACTTTTTTTCGGACTTCATTCACTATTATCGTCACTGCTCATTCCTTACGATACCTATCGTAATAAAATATAGCCTATAACCTGGCCAGCGAACATATGTATGTTTTAAAAAAAAGTACGTAAATCGTATAAGTGGTTCTCCAGTGATAAGCGCACTAACGGACAGGCAGACAGACAGACAGAGAGACGTTGCATTTTATATATATTATAGATCTGTTTCCAGTAAATTTTTCTACAACAGTATCGATACTAGTTTCCATTAGCTTTTTATATCTGTATATATTTTATACTGTTACACACACCCTTTCATAAATCGTCTCTATTATTAAATTCAAAAAACTAGCAGTGTAACTTTCGAAACTGGGCTTAGAGCTGTCTTTCATTCGGAGTCTCTTACAATGAAAACCTCTCAGGCTTTGATTAGATTCGGGACTTTCCGTGCATATTAGGAAATAACACATCTAATATTGTGAAAGGTGTTTGATTTATGACTTCCTTTCAAAGATATTTGCAAAGCATAGATCTTAGCTATTTACGAAAATATATTTTTTGTTTAATATTTGATAGATTGGTCTGGTAAATTTCTACGAAATGGCGGGAAATTTTTTTAGGCGTCATGACTGTTGGTAAGCGTGATTGTGTTCAAAGTTTTAGACAGATAGCAGTGCACAATTAGGTGTTAGCAGCTATAGTAAGTGATCGGTGTTACACGTTTCGTAGAAATGGATAAAGCCGTATTGTGCACTGATAAAACATTATTGTTTAAAAAAGTGGATTGTTGCCAAGATTAAAACTAAACTGAAGGAAGTTCATGGAGACTTTACGCGAGCACTCAATGCAATTTTTTACTGGATAAATGAATTTAAATGTGGCCGTACGAACACGGTTGATGTTGCACGTTCAAGATGTACACGTAATATCCTGCATGAAGTTCCAAAAATGAAAAAGCCGAGTGCGCATTATTCGTTATTGACTCCAGACTATACACGCACGAGGAAGGACATTTCAAAATCGTGTTTGGAAAAGTTACAGCTAATCGGAAGGACTTCTGTATCGCTTTATTACTGTTAGCGAAATGTGGATCCACCATTACAGCCCGAAGACAAGACGGCAGTCAAAACAGTGGATTGGCGAGGGTGAAAGTGCACCGAAAAAAGCGAAAACAGTTTTATCGGTGGTAAAGGTAATTTGGGGACTCACAGAGTATCATCCTGATTGACTATTTGGAAAAGGGTAAAACAGTATCTGGCTCTTATTACACAACGTTATTAGACCGTTTGCGTAGTGAATTGAAGCAGAAGCGACCAAGATTAGCTCACAAAAAAGTATCCTTTACCAGGACAATATGCCAGCCGATACAATGGCAAAAGCCCACGCGCCAAATTTTGAAATACTTCCCCATCCAACCTGTCCCCAGATTTGGCACCAAGTGACTTTTTTTTGTTTCCGAATCCCAAAAATTGACTTGAGGGAAAAAATGTTCGTCGAATGAAAAGGTTATTTTCGCGCAGTAAACGATTATTATGCACACAATGTTCCATCATTTGTCTAATTTCAGCTTTGTACTAGGTAAATAGTTTTTCCGTACGAAATTATATTCCCAGCGTTTGAGAAACTCTCTTGGCTATACATGCAACATGTTCACGCAAATGCTTATTGGCTCCCAAACCAACACGAAGCAACTCGTGTGACGATGCTAGTGAAATCGAATGTTTCGATATATCTGTGTGGCTTACTGCAACGTTAACCTTTTAGAAAAAATGATCGCGTTGGTATCTGTCACCATACGATAGAATTTCTTCCATACCATCTTTGCACTAAATAATTTCCTGCTATCTGCGTATATTTACTTGGGTAGCTGTTGTTCCAGTATTCAAAGCAAATAAACACGTATACTGTCATCGGCAAAGCTGTAATTTCGATTCCTAGTCTTTTCCAGAAGATCCTTTATGTAACGGAAAAAGAGAGTAGAAGACAGTATGGAGTCTTAGGACCCTCCACCGTTAATAGTGAAGATATTAGAAAGAAACTCAACTAGCATAGAATGCTCGCTAAGAAAATTCGAGGATTACAAACAAAACCTTTCAGACATACCATAGGAACGCAGCTTAATCAACAATTCGTGATGCCAAACACGATTGAATGCTTTGGATCTATCAGTTGCAACCGCTCAAGACTCTTCAAAATGTTCAATTACATTGTTCCAAATATGTATAACCTATGTTCCAGATATTTAAAAAAGATGATTAATAGCGTTTTCCAAGTTTCAATATTACTGAAACCAGCGCGACTAGTCGGTAGTTGATTGGCAAAGTTTTTTTACCTTTTTTGGGTATCGGCTAAATTGTGGCGCATTTCCAGCAGACATGCAATATTCCTTTTCTGCAGGATGGATTGAAAAGTCTGCTGGTGTTAATTCGCTCACGCATTTTTGAGTAATATGCTCTTTTGGTGTCTAGCTTCATTAAAATGCTTTTTGTGACACATTTGAAAACAATATCGGGCATCTCTGACTACTCTGGAAATGTTTTTTCCAGGAAAAACAATATTAAAGTGTCAAGCAGATACTTTAGGTAATAAATTGGCTTTCTCAACAGATAGTGTTACGGTCATATTATCTGGCCGTGTAAGAGGTGATATAGTGGATTTAGAGATACTGTTCCAATTTATTTAAAGACGTGAGTACGGAAGATTTCGAGGTCGTTAATTCCCCAGTGTTTGGATTATGATGTTCATGAAAATAGCAAATCAAAATATGGCAGCCGTAATTTTACACTCTTAATTTATAAATATCTACTTCAAAAACATCTTTCAGTAGATTTTGAGATAATAAGTTAATTCCTAATTTTCTAGAATTGAAAATGACTGATTCAAAATGCGACTGTGGACTGGAAACGTTTAATATTGAGAGAAAAATTATTTTTGTCGATTTTCTGTTGTACACATCGAATTCAAAACGATAATCAAAATAATAATGAATTTGCCCTTGTCTTATTAGGAACAACAAATTCAACATGGTGGCTACCATGCTACTAATTAATTTTAAAATTCTGAGGAACAAGTAGATATATTCTAATGTCGTCATATTGGAATCATGAAGGATATTATTGTCTTCATTTTCAGCTGATAAGGTATAAAAAGTTGACTTTCTTCTTGCTTATAAATTGTTAATTAATAAGTATATTGGTTTGAATACTATAAAATCCAGCCATAATTACTAGTTACTTACCCAAGTAAGGTTGGGTTAGATTGTTGGTGGCCTATCTTATAACTAAATCAAGATAAATGGCAATGTGTGTCATCTATCGGTGAGTAGTTCATTCTGAAGTTGCAGTCAACGAACGTGACTTTACCTAGGCAGCATTTTAGCGTTTTTTTTTCTGTGAATATTTTAAAATTTTCAAACTCACAAGACAAGCCAAAGCTTCTATGACAATATTTATAATATAAATTACGATACATTTTGTGGAAAGCGGCCTTTTTTTGAAAATAGATAAAGTTTCGACTTTGTCACTGATTTAAAACCAGGAATTCTGACTATTATCATTTTTTGTAACTGCTAAAATAAGTTCAGAGACTTAAATAAAGGTAAAACAATGACACAAAAATTACGGCTTTAAATATTGAGAGCTTAATTCTTAAACTTTTAAAAAATTAGTTTAAATGTTTTTTCGAAGATTTGTTAATTATTTTAATCAAGTATATAGGGTAAAATACTTGCTTTATAAAAAAAAAAGTTAAAACATTCTTATATTATAATTTTGTCTTTTGTTGCAGGTTGCTTGGGTTCGAGCCGAAGATCAAACGATTCTAAGTCTACATACCAAGGTAGTGACGCATAACAGTCGAATTGGAGTTACGCATGACAATTTAAGTACGTGGCAATTGCGCATACGACAGCTCAAAGAATCAGATCGTGGATGTTATATGTGTCAAATTAATACGGCTGTTATGAAGATACAAAAAGGATGTCTAGATGTATACGGTAAGTACTTGAAATTAAAATAGAGCTTCACTCGATTTTCAAATTAGAGTTAACCACCTTAAATACCTTGAAAACTGCAGAAAAAAAAATCAGAAAACGTTGTAATAAAGTTACATCATTTTATATCGGGCAGCATGAGTCTCGATTCTTGCTTCAATAGGTAGATATAAAGTTACAGATTGTAGGTATTCTGAAAATTCCATTGCTCGAATCTCGAAGAAATAACTGCGTCATTTTCCCAACCGTTACTTCGTAACGTATCTTACTTACAGTACATCATTATCCTCGGCGCAAGCTTACAACACTCTACATCGTTGCCCCATTAGGCACTACTTTTATAAAAACAGGAGACCACGCCGCGTGCGGAGCAGTCCGTTCACCGAATATGAGCAGCACAGACCAAGGACCAGATCAAACACCAAACCAAAGACCAGATAGGGGATCAAATCAAGTGGACAGCTAATTTACCCAAGGCTTCTATATAATTACATAGCAGCTGAATTGTTTCTGTAATGCTGAATTCAAAGGTTTGGATCAGAGCTACAACAAATTAAATTTACACATGTAAAATTCCTTTTCAAAAGTGATTTATATAAGAATTTACACCAAATAAGAGCAAGACATTAGTGGGATTGAGTTAGGTTTCCGGTATGGCTTAGGTTAGCACTATTCGCACGAAATGTGCTGCCGCAGTGGTTCGTGGATATGAACCACGGCCTTCGTCTTTGTTTTATCGATTACAACAAAGTTTACGACAATGTATTCCTTGATCATCTGATCCAGCTTCTTAAGAAAATACGAGGGCGTGTTGATAAATTTAAACTCTAGCACAGAAAGAGCTAGCAAATCTCAAAAACAAAAATTGTTCATTCAAGGTAACTCTAGACCTCGTATAGTTTTTTAGTGCATCACGCCAGAGATGTTTTACACAATTTTAAAAATTTTAATAAATTGTTGCTTATTTTAACTACCATCTTTTTGTATCATTGCCTAGTTGATTCATTTTTTGAATCAACAACATTCGTAACACCTCGCATTTTCAATTTATATACTAAATAGGATTAGTTATTAGAGGTAAAATAGATTCTAACTAAGTTAAAAAAAAAACATGCTCAGCAACGTTTCAATTAGCTCAAGTCGACTCTCGCCAACATAAGAGCAAGCCATTTGTAAAGGTAAACATATGAAATTAAAATACTGCAACGACATTAAAGAAATTGGATATTATAAAATTGAAGACATTTGAGTTATGAATGTACCGCAAATTACTCAAATCTGTAAAGAAAATATCAAATATGAAACTCACGAAAAAGACAACAGAAAAAAAATTGTAATTACAGTGAAAACAAAAAGGGAACTGCCATACTTGTGGTTCATTACAATAAACGAGAAACATCATTAAACGATGAAGAACTTTTATGGTTGCGGCATATTCAAGCCGTGAAAGCACATGGCTGGAATATAAAGTTTTTAATGTTTTACTGTTATGAAAGCCACTCGAAACCCAACGTCCTCATCGCAGTAGTGCAGATCCAATTAATATGATGGGCAAATGAAAGTTTAGGATCAAAAATAATTCCAAGGTCCTTGAAGGTATTACAACGTGTAATATCTTCATTATTTAGCTTATACTGGAAGTCAATGATGCTAAATTTATTCGAGTAAGTCAAAAAAAGAAGCACTTACCGGCATTCAATATAAAGATACCGGTCTATAATTAGATATATCATTTGCGTCACTCTTTTTAAATGCGGGAATGATTTTGGCCTTCTTCCATACGCCAGGAAATCTGTTCGTTTTTAGAGACAAATTGAATATATAAGAAAAAGGTAACAACAAAGCATGAGCACAATCCTTCCCAATAAAGCTGAGAATATTATCAGGGCCACAAGCAAGTTTATCTATCGATCCTTTCAATGCTGTTAGTATAGTTTGCTCTGGCAAACAATCAAGAGCGATACATAAATTAGAGGTGAAGACATCGTTTTTGGGGACGCGATCTGACGGCGCACTATATACACTCCCAAAGAAACCGGCAAATGCATCAGCAGTTTTATCGGGCTCAGAGAATTGAAGATTGCCCAATTTAAGCACATCAGGCAAATAAGTTGCCGATTTTTTAGCTTTAATAAACGACCAAAATGTAGTTGGATCACCAGTGATGATCCTCCACTTTAGAGATATAGTTTTTATACGCCAAATCGATCAATAATTTAACATTACGTCGTAGTTCATTAAATTCTCTACGATGATAATCTGAATGAGAATATTTGAGCTTCCTAAAAATTCTGTGTTTACGCTTTATGCCTTTGATGATTAATTCGAAGCGAAAATGATATTTAAAAACCATTTTTGTTATATTGTATGTACTCTAATATTTTGACGAATTTCAAGCTTTGTAGGTTTGTTTGCAATCTTGAAATAAATGCTCTGTATCTATGTAATAAAAATAACGTTGACTTCTTAATCTAATAACAAATTATAGTGAAAATGTGACCATCACAAACTTTTACCCGGCGACAAACTATCGAATTTCTTGTTAGTTAACTCTGCGGAAAGTTGTAGCAGCAGATGTGCCATTTCTCCGGCTTTTCCTAACTCGCCATGATTGAAACTAGTTTCCGTTAGTTTAGAACTGTGACGAAAATACATTCCAGGTAAGAGATTATTTTTCGTATCTGAAACGATGAAGTGGCTTTAATAAAATATTTGCGGACGAAAAGAAACTTTTCAAGAAAATTAAAGGTGAAATTGAAACGGTACCCTAAGGAATGTATTTAGAGCGAATCAAATTGTAACGAACTAACGTTTGCTGTTTATTATTTTATCATAGAAATAGGGTTTTCCAGGAGATAACACATTAAAAACATATTACTTATCAAAGCATCTGTCAGAAGGAAGGAAACAAGTTTTTTATGGGCCTAGCACACGTGCTGCAGGGAAGTCCCTAAAGCACTCCAGGAGCGGCATGTGTGCGGAAAAAGCGATTCACGTTGTTCTTGAATTGCTGTAAATTGTACTCGGTGGGAAACACAGCGCTGGGCAAATTATTCCAAAGGGATGATGTTCTCCATATAAAAGACTGCTTGGGAAGCGTTGTACACGGAGTAACAAGCTGAACCTCATACGGATGTGAAGCACCAGCGCGATGTATATTTCTAACATGCACCGCTTTGGGAGGAATTAAGCGGGCTACATCCTTCGAACACTTTCCATGAAAATACTTGTAGAACAGACTCAAGTCGCCAACCGTTCTTCGATGTTCCAGCGAATCAAGGCAAGTTCCGGGTCTCCAATCAGACGAACAGCTCTTCTCTGAACAGAATCCAACAAATGAAGTGTATGTTTGGGAGCGGAGCCCCAAACATGGGAGCGGTATTCCATAGTTGGTCGAATTTGAGCTTTGTAAAGAATTAACAGTTGTTGTGGAGTGTAAAGCTTTCTGGTTCGAAATAATATTCCCAATTTTTGAGAAGCTCTCCTTGCTATGCCTACAACATGTTTATGCCAGGATATATTTGCTCCCAAACTAACGCCCAACAAATTGAGCGACGGTGCTAGGGGAATGGAATGCCCCGACATAACTATGTCGGGTTCAGCAACGTTAACTTTTTTTAGAAAAAACTGCCGCCTGGGTTTTTGTAGCATTAAATTTCCCTTGGTTACTGTCACCCCAAGGCAGAATTTCTTCCAGGTCTTTGTTAAGTTGAACGACTTCCTGGTGTCTGCGGATATTCGCCTGAGCAACCGATGTCCGAGCGTTCGAAGTGAATGAAGAGACAAGCGTACTGTCGTCTGCAAAGCTGTAGATTGTATTCCCGGTCTTTTCCAGCAGATCGTTAATTTAAAGGTGAAAGAGCAGGATGGAGTCTTGGGACACACCGGCGTTGATTGTAAAGATATTAGAAAGAAATCCGTCGACCGCCACTCGCAAAGAACGCTCTCTGAGGAAACATGAGAGTCTGTTAGTATTGCCAATAATTCAGTTTAAAAATGTTTAAATTTCAGCAATTTTGGAGTCCCGATCGCATAACAGAAGCGAATTTGGGGAATACATAGGTTTTTCTTTATAAAAGTTTACGCTTCCTGCATTTCCTTCCATCTATTTCTGTTCTGTATTATGTTCTCCATCTCTTTTTGCGGCTCTCCTAATGTAGTCACAACAGCTTAGAATGGGCCGTTCTGGATTTCTTTATTCTCTCCCTCCATCTTGTGATTTTAATTATGGCCGTATATCCCAGCCATATCTACACTTTGGCATCACTATTTTGTTCTTGACATCTTCCATTTTGTTATATCAGATATCAATACCATGCAATCTTTTGCCAGCATCTGAGAAGATGAGGTACAAAATCACAAGTTGTTTGAAACCTCATATCATCGCCAAAAACGCCACTCTGTCAGCTGTTGAAGATATGCGCATTATAATTGATGAGTGTGCTGCGCCGCGGCTTTCAAAAGTGTCTTTATTCAGTGGCAATATCAATTGCCAAATAAACGTGCAGCGTAGTACCAAAATGATTAATTAATTAAATAAAAAACCGGTCAAGTGCAAGTTGAATTCGCGCAATTAGTGTTCCGTACGTTGATTGCTTTTCAAATAAAAAATTTTGTTACAGAGGTATAAAATGATCAGTGATGTCACAAAACACACCCCAAATGAGTTTTCAACAAAGTTTGATTCCAATCTTTACTGAAATCTGATGACCTTGAAATTTTTATTTTTTTTTATATACCAAATAGATTATTAAAGGTAATGCACTCGTAATAATTTTCGTTCAATCTACACCCCGTGGAGAATATTCCAGAATTTTTTCAAAATTTTTTGATAAGTACTTTTCGAGATAAGGCGGGTGGACAGCCATTTTTCGCGATTTTTTAAAAATAATACAAAGAAAAGTGCGCGCAAGTATTACATTATATATATATATATATTTTACTCGTGTTTTCACAAGCTTGCATTTGACACCACATTCGATTACCTAGTAAAAAATTTTTTTTTCACTTCCGATTTCACCCTCCAAAACTAACCCTTTAAGTGAAAAATTAACTTTCAAAACTACAAGGCTCTGATGAGGCCATCAATTCCTATATTATTACCAAATTTCAACTTTCTATGACAAATAGTTTCGGAGAAAATCGGGTGTGACAGACGGACACAGACGGACAGACACCGAAGTGATGTTCCGTACGGAACACTAAAAAATAATAGTTAGGAAAATTGAGTCGCAGCTGAACAGAAAATAATAATAATTATCACTTCATTTCAACTTTTTATGTTAAATAATTTCGGAGAAAATCAAGTGTGAGGGACGGACAGACAAACAGACGTACAAAAAAGTGTTCCATAAGGAACACTAAAAAGATACTCGCTATTTTTGAAAGTGTACTTGTTGACCGTGTCACGCCTTGAGAATATCTAAATTCGCAATGGAGCCATAAAAGTTTGGGAAAGTCTACTGTAGCTGAATATATGAAATTTAATAATCTGCCAGATTTTCAAAAAATTTTTGAGTCCTTTGGGGCCTCTTTATTTGTGCCAAGCTGGGTTTTCGCCGGCCTCTGTAATAAAACCTAACTCTCGGGAGAAAATCAATAGAGATCAGCCGTGTCCAGTTCAGTTCTAAATTTTGAGATAATCTGCTGGGATGGACCAGCCTGGTGGATCCATACTTCTAATAGTAATTAGTTGAATTTGTTTAATTACATTTCTGTGGTCTTAAATACGTTTCCTATTTTCTTTATATACCTTTAATTAAAAAGAATATATTCGATATTTCTTAATGTGTACTTGTTGACATGGGACACCTTGAGAACACGTAGATTTAACAAGGAAGCCGAAAAAAGTTTAGACGCCATTGCTTTTTTTTTAAGAACCCAACATACGTACTGCAGAAAACTCCCTAAGGCGCTACAGGAGCAACACGTGTGCGGAAAAGCGATTCACATTGATTTTGAATCGCTGTAAATTGTATTCGATCGGAACATACTCCTGGGCTAATTATTCCAAATGGATGAGGTTTTACATATAAAAGACTGCTTGAAAAGGGTTGTACCAGGAGTAACAAGCTGAACTTCATGCAGATGTGAAGTATTAGGGCGACGTGTATTTCTACCATACACCGCTTTGGGAGGAATTAAGAGGGCTGCATCCATCAAACACTTTCCACTAAAAAATTTCTAGAATAAACTCAAGTCACCAACCGTTTTTCGATGTTCCAGTGCATCAAGTTTGCTGACCAGTTCCGGGTGTCCAACCAGGCACCCATAAATGCACTCCATTCCTCTAACATCATCACTCAATTTGTTGGGCGTTAGTTTGGGAGCAAATATGTTCTCGCATAAACATGTCGCAGGCATTGCAAGGAGAGCTTCTGAAAAGTTGGGAATATTATTTCGAACCAGAAAGATTTACACTCCACAACAACTGTTAATTTTTTACAAAGCTCAAATTCAACCAACTATGGAATACTGCTCCCATGTTTGGGGCTCCGCTCCCAAACATACATTACATTTGTTGGATTATATTGAGAGAAGAGTTGTTCGTCTGATTGGAGACCCGGAACTGACCGTCGGCCTTGATTCGCTGGAACATCGAAGAACGGTTGGCGACTTGAGCCTATTCTACAAGTATTTTCATGGAAAGTATTCGACGAATGTAGCCCGCTTAATTCCTCCCTGAGCCGTGCACGATAAAAATACACGTCGCGCTAATACTTCACATCCGTATGAGGTTCAGCTTGTTACTCCTCGTACAACGTTTTTCAAGCAGACTTTTATATGGAGAACATCATCCCTTTGGAATAATTTGCCCAAGACTGTGTTTCCTACCGAGTACAATTTACAGCGATTCAAGAACAACGTGAATCCCTTTTTCCGCACACGTGCCGCTCCTGTAGCGTTTTAGGGACTTCCCTGCAGCATGTGTGCTAGATCCTTAAAAAAAACTAACAAAATATACTTTTATGTTAACAGATAAATATCAATAAAATATTTCAGAAGAAAAGTTTTGAAATAAGACTTTTTTTCTGAAATATTTTATTATAAGACTTTTGTTTACATGCATTAGATATACAGTATTGGCAAAACAAAATTAATTTGTAACGTTATTATTTTCTGCATTAGATTAGGACAGGATTAAACATATTTATATTTATGGGTTAGGTTTTGTTAAGTAAAAATTCTTAGTTTGTAGTTCTATAAATCATAAATTATTAGTCCAAATTTAATTGTTTGGGCATTAGGTTGTAATGGATTTAAATTCCTAGGTGCATTCATTTTTAAATTGAAAAATATTGTTTATAAGATTACTATTTTATATGCACTAGATGATGGTAATTGTAAAATTTATACTTACGCATTAGAAAATTTTGGTTTCGATATGCTTTGTATACAGATCTTGGAATTATTATTATTATTTTATGAATTAGATTATGTTAGTTTTTTGACTATTAGTGTATAATTTTAAGAATTATATAATAGTATAATAATATGCAACTACTGAAAAATTATTCATCACAACTTTGCATCAGGTTTTCCTGAAATATTGTAATTTTGATAAATATCTGATTTTGCTTAATTTATAGATCTAAAAATGTTCTGTATATCATTAAACGTTTAGATTATTTAATAATAAACTTTCAAAACTTTTTTTTTAAATATATTATTGAAATTTATTTGTTAACATAAAGGTATATTGTTTTAGTTGTTTTAGTTGTTCTGTTCCTAACTATTTTTTTTATAATCACGAATATGTACATTCTATGAAATTTTTTATAGGTTATATTAATTTTAACCTTCTTCGCCGCAGTATAATATTTTACGAGTATTTTCCCGTTTGATTTATTCATATCGGATAAAATGCAAACTGTCAACAGATTTTTGTCCAGAAAGTGGCACTTTTCTCACACTGTGCGATGTTGATAGTGAACGTGTTAGAGAAAAACCCGTCGATTGCCACTCGTAAAGAATGCTCTTTGAGGAAACTTGAAAGCTTTGCTGTAGCCTTATATATGAAATTTGATTTCACGATTCTAATTTACAAATTAATGTAATAAGCGTAGTGGATTTTGACATAAACATGAAAATTGAATCGATTGTACAATCAGAATAGCGGTAATATTTTTATCAAAATGAATTTTGAGGCAGATATTTTATTAATTGCACTTGTTGCCGTTTCCTATGTATGTTTTTCGCATATAAAGAAACAAAGAATCCTATATTATCATTTGTACAATAAGTACTATAATTAAACCTGATTTATCTACTAGGTTTATTTTGGTCAAACAGAATATAATAACTAAACCAAAAATAATAAAATTTCTACTAAAAATTATTATTCAATTTTAACATGGGCTATTAAAGTGAAATTTAAAAATGCATTAAAAATTCTAACCTACCGTATTTTATGATCCACTAGTTAAAAATTTACAAATGTTTGACTAAGGTATTATAGTATAATAAGCTTTGTGTAAAATAAATGTAAAATATAATGGAAATGGTAAAATATTTTAGGTAGATCTAGGAAATAATTTTAGCCATTTTAAAATATTAAATAAAGGTTTTAAAATAAAACTGAATTGTGAATTAAATGGAAATTTACATTAAATATCTATTTTTATACATACATTTGAATTTAAATATATTGTTTCGGTAACAAACAGGTTTACAAAAATAACAATAATTGAAGAAGTGATAAGATATTTCATCAAATAGCAGTCACGATTAGAAGGTGCTATAATGTTATTTTAAAAATAAATTACCGGCCGAGTGCATCTTGGACTTGCGCAATTAGTGTTCAGTCGTTGATTACTTTCAAGATAAAAAGGTTTAATATGATTAATGACTTCACAAAACACACCTCAAATAGGTTTTCAACAAAGTTTGTTTCCGATCTTTGTTGAAAACTGATGATCTTGAAATTTTTGTTTTTTTATATACTAGATGAAGTTGTAAATGAATTAGAAAATCTTCGAGTCGAAATTGCAGTACTGACGGAAACAAAGAAGAAAGGAAAAGGCTCCGAAAGTTGGGGGCATTACGATCACTTTTATAGTGGAGTGCCCAAAAAAGATAGAGCAAAACAAGGCGTACCTATACTAATACACAGAAAACAGGAAATTCATAACCACCTGGGAACCGATTAGTGATGAATCATAAAGATGAATCTCAAAATACTAGGTAATAACACAACTTTACTGGGGGTATACGCTGTCAACGACGACGATCGGGCTAATAACAAGGATTCATTTTTTGAACAACTAAAATGAGGAAATACGCAAAATTGGAACATCAAGAGAGATATTACTTTTGGGTGATCTAAATGGAAGAATAGGAAGGAAAGAACACGATAAAGTGGTAGGAAAATATGGCGAAGAAGTTACTAACGACAACGGAAGAAGAATTATAGAGATATGTGAACAAAACAACCTTACAATATTAAACGGACACTACCAGCATAGGGATATTCATAAATATACGTGGAGACAAACAACAAGAGATATAAAAAGTATTATCGACTATATGATAATACGTCAGAGATCTAGATTAAACTTCCTAGATGTAAGAGTCCAAAGAGGGGCTTCATGTGGCAGCGACCACTACCTCGTGAAAAGAAAGATAATCTCCCGAACAACACGGAAAGCAAACTGGAAGATACAAGTATACAGCACACAACAAGTGAAACAACAATAAGATATAATACAGACAGCTTACAAAATGAAAGTATCAGAAATCTATACAAGAGTAGACTGGACCAAAAGATACAACGGACGGGATTTGTTAATATAGAAGAAGAATATAAGTATATACAGGAATGCCTACACGCAGCCGCACTGGAAGTATTAGGGTACCAAGAGAAAAGGGAAAAACAGCAAAAACCATATTGGTGGGATGAAGAAATTAAATACGAAATTGAAGAAAAACTGAAAAGCTATCACAAATACTTAAGTTCAAAGAGCACAAACGACAAAGTAAAATACAAAGAATCCCAAGCTAGAGTACGCAAAATAATTAGTGACAAAAAGAACAACCAATGGGAAAAAAAGATGCTCAAGACTCAACACTTACATAGGAGGAAGAAAAAGCACAGAAAGCTGGAGACTTCTTAAAAATATGAGAGCAAAACGGAAAAGAGAAATCTTCTCACCAATAACACCAGAAAAATGGAACCAATATTTTACAAATATGCTAACAGAAGATAGACCAGAGTTCAAAAGTACCCAACATGGAAACCCAAATATAGTTATACGAGGATCCCCAATAAGGATAACAACATCAGAAGTTAAAGAAGTATGTAAAACGCTAAAAGATGGTAGAGCTCCAGGACCAGGAAACATCCCAGGAGAGATAGTAAAATACGGAAATGAAAAGCTATTTAGCGCTTTGAGGAACTTATTCCAAAGATGCATATTAACACATCAGAACTACCCGAGGAATGGAAAATATCATACATATCATTAATTCATAAGAAAGGAGACAAAAATAATTGCGATAACTATAGGGGAATAACGGTTACAGGATCTATTAGCAGAATATACGGAATACGCGGACGTAGAAGCTAAAGAACAGGCAGGCTTTAGAGCAGGAAGATCCACAATAGACCATCTCTTCTCACTGACACAAATCCTAGAAAAGAAAACTGCATTTGATCAGGAAGTCCATGTCTTGTTTGTTGATCTAAAAAAGGCCTACGACTGCGTGCCCCTAATGAGATTGTGGGAAACACTACAACAGAGTAATGTAAGCACCGAAATAATTAAAGCCGTAAAATCCTTATACCAAGACGCAAGAAGTAGTGTGAAAACCAAATATGGTATAACAACAGGGTTCCCGGTCACAAAGGGTCTCAAACAGGGCTGCTGTATATCCCCAACGCTATTTAAAATCTATTTAGATGACTATGCAGCAGTATGGGATTACCACTGGATGACGATACTACATTGTACACGCTATCATTCGCAGATGACCAGGTAGTAGTCGCTCAGGACATTGATGATATGGAATACATGACACGAAAACTTATGGATGAATATGAAAAATGGGGCCTAGAAGTCAATATTAAAAAGACCGAGTACATGTTCGACGGAGGACAACAGCAGGACTTGAAACTGGCCACAGGACACACCATCAAACACTGTGCCAGTTATAAGTATTTGGGAACGAGAATATCTAGGGACGGAACACTGGAAGAAGCAATATTCGAGAGGAATATCCAAGGAAGAAGAGCGATTGCAATGCTTAATAGTATACTATGGGACAAAAACATAACCATTGAAAATAAGAAGAGAATTTACAACTCAATAGTGAAAAGTATAATAACTTACAGCTCCCAGGTGTGGCCATTAAAGGAAAGAACAGCAAAAATACTAAACGCTACAGAAATGGATTTCTGGAGATGAGCAGCCAGAAAATCCAGAATAGACCGCATACCAAATGACACGATAAGGCGAGCTTTAGAAATAAAGCACGATATAGTGGACGAAATCAGAACCCAACAGTTGGTATGGTACGGACATGTACAGAGAATGTCACAAGACCGAGATTTTAAATTGGAACCCTCATTGAAAAAGAAAGCGAGGAAGACAACGCCAAAGCTGTAGAGCAGGAATCAACAAGGAAGTACTAGAGAGAGATCTGGAGGAGGAGGGATGGAGAAACCGGGAGGAGTGGAAATTAGGCATCGGAAGACGGAAGACGTTATAAAACCGATTGATATATATATATATATATATATATATATATATATATATATATATATATATATATATATATATATATATATATATATATACTAGATGGTGGGTGGTAGAAGGTGGTATTTTTCGTTCAATCTAGACCCTGTAAAAAATATTCCAGAATTCTTAAAAAAGTTTTTGAACATGACTTTTCGAGATAAGGGGGGCAGCGATTTTTGGCATTTTTTTAAAAAATAATAGGATGAAAAGTGTGCGCAAGTATTACATTATATATATTTTTGAACACGCTTTCATTTAACACCCCACTCGATGACCTGGTAATATTTTTTTTTTACGTCTGGTTTCACCCTTTAAAACAACGAAACAGACTGCAGAAGGGCAAAACTGAAAATTTATGCCATCGCTGTTCTGATTTGAACTAAGCATATTATGGGTTTGTTTTTTTATTTTTATACTTACACAGAATATTTTCGTTGCATACGTAGGTATTTAGGCACCTACCTACCGATAAATACTTTGATTAATAATAAAAATAATGTAAATGCTAAAATCCCAAATAAATTGATTGTACCTGTTATCATTAGTCTTTATAACACTGTAGATTTCTAATTCTTAAGAATTGTTAATTGTACTCGTTTAGGTCTTTATCATACAAATAAGATTTTTAGTTTTATCATTTACTGATTAAAATAAACTTTGAAATGCCTTGATTATATAGCTTATTGTAAAGTTTAGAAGGCATGTAGTAATAAAATATTTTTTAGAAAAAGGTCGCGCTGTTGTATAGAGATATAAAATAAAGGTGACTAAAACTAAAAATGCAAATAAATGGTAGTGAAATTTCCGACGCTTGTGGTTTATGACATTTTAATGTTTATAACTCATGTTGTGTGCTATCAACTCCAAACAAACGGACTTTAAACGTTAAGCGTATGTTATTTTTCATTCTATAACTTTGTTTATGTTCCTTTATTCTTCATCCGCCTGTTTGTCCTATATAGGTGTTATTGCAAGTGCCACAGCATAATTCGTAAACCCCTGTTTTATTTTCTTTTTAGTGTTCCATACGAAACACTTATAAGATCACTTCGGTGTCCGTCTGTTCGTCTGTCTGTCACACCCGATTTTCTCCGAAACTATTTGACGTAGAAAGTTGAAATTGGTACTAATATAAAAATTGATGGCTTTATCAGACCCGTGTAGTTTTGAAAGTTAAATTTTGACTTAAGGGGGTGAAATCAGAAGTGAAAAAAATTTTTTTTTTTATTAGGTCATCGAGTGATATGTCAAATGAAAGCTTGTAATGTGTGTGTGTCAAAAATATATATGTGTTACATGCGCACACTTTTATTTTTATTAATTTGAAAAAATCGCTGTCCCCCCCTATCTCGAAAAGTATTGATACAAAAAATTTTGAAAAAATTCTGGAATATTCTCTACGGAGTGTAGATTGAACGAAAATTATCACGAGTGCATTACCTTTAATTATTAAAAAAAAAATTTCAAGGTTATCAGTTTTTAGTAAAGATCGGAAACAAACTTTGTTGAAAACTCATTTGGAGTGTGTTTTGTGAAGTAACTGATCATTTATACTTCCGTAACAAAAATCTTTATTTCAGAAGCAATCAACGTACGGTACACTAATTGCGCAAGTTCAACTTGCACTTGACCGGTTATTTTGTTTTACTTTTATTATTTTTAATAGGTCGAGCTAATGTGTTATTGGTACGGAAGGCAATGTTTACATGATTTTTATGGAAAAAACATTGAATTTTATTGATCAATTTACCGGTATAATTGAGTGTATGAAACTTATCTTTGTTTAGTTTTTTTGTGTGCGGGTATACAAGTCCTATTGCTTTTTTAAAATGTTTTTTTCATTAAAATATTATTTACAAAATTACTACTGTACCCATTGTTTACACTAATTTGTTTTATAATATTTAATTCTTTCAGAAAATTGTCTTCAATTAATGATGTATTCATTAGTCTATGGACGAAACTATTATAAGCCGAGATTTTCTGTGTGAACGGAGGGTTAGAATTAGAATATATAGGTATATCTGAGTATGTTGGTTTTTAGGGATTTCAAAATTATGTTGACTCATTTTATTTGATATTTTTAAATCTAGGAAATTAATCGAATTATTTGTTTCTATGTTATTATGTTGTTGGTTAATATAATCTAGAAATAGTTTTAATTGTCAATCTGTACTGGTAAAGCATGTCAATATGTCATCTACATGACGGTACCAATAAAATAAATTTTTATATAGATGAGAATTACTGATTTGTTCTTCTAAACGGTCCACGAAAATTTTAGATAATATTGGACTAAGAGGGTTTCCCACTATTAAACCTTCGATGCACCAACCTTGCGCATTCACCATATATTCTGTCACGTCAGTCCGTTCTACGTTCATATAGGCAACTGATACTGCACTCTGCTCAACGCTCATTGACCAGCCCCCGCGCGGGCGCACATACACCAGAAATGGGTCAAAAAATGGCATCAAAAATGCAATTTTTAGGCTCATAAGAATTTAGATGGGATTTTGGTCCCGTTCTCCTCATTGGTATATCTACTCATCTTGCACAAAGTTTTTTCATATGCATGCAAAATATTTCCAATTCGTTCTTTTTCACTCACTTTTACTCGTTGATCATTTAACACCATATTATAGAGTTGTTGAATGATTTGCGGTGTTGTGGCAGTTTTCGGACGACATTCGCGTGAATCATCTTCGAGACTTGTACGACCAGATTTAAAGAAAGTAACCTATTTTTTCACAGTAGAAAGTGAAAGTGATGCATTTTTATTTTTACTTTTAACAATTTTGGATGAATTTCTGTTGATGTTAAACCATCTGAAACAAAGATTTTAATCACAATTTTTTCCATTTTAAAAAAATCAATGACACGTCAATATTAAACAGCTGCCGCTACTCGAATAAATTGACAGATCGAAATAATATTTTACATGTATTTATATAAAGGATGGAATTTTCCAGTACAATTATGGTTTCGCAGTTTCTAACGCCATCTATGTGTCAAGCCAAGAACTTTTTAGATAGCCGTCGTAACACAGGTGAAAATAGTAATAGAAGAACACGTCTAAAAATAAAAACGAAGGAATTATATAATGGACGTATATTTAAAATAAGATGTATCTAAAACAAGAAGTAACAAATTAGGGAACTTCAGGAAACGCAAAAAAAAGAACAATGAAACCTATAATAACCAATTTCCCCTATCTTAACGAAACGTCAAGCGGCGCAAAAAAGAAGGGTAAAAAAATCACGTTTAGCGAAAACAAAAGACTAACCGAAACCTTTTGTTTGCTTTTCTTTATGATTTATGAAACACTTAAACCTTTTTAGTAAATAATCGACATTTTTCATACACAACAACAACTTGTGAGCCTGCTGCGAGCCTGTCACACCTGGGGAAATGTCCACTATAACTCATGGCCTGCTATTGGCAAGTCGATTAATAACATGTTTAGGTCGGATATAAGTTCGTATAGATTTTACATTCTTTGGAAATAGGAACTCTTTGGTAATAAATAAGCAAAGTGTCAATAAATTACACTTCAAAGGACTTGATGAAAATTAATGCCTTGTAATGTTATCCCGAACCTGGGGCATTGTATTTAGTAATGATTGAATTGATTCATTTGAAACGTTAAAAGTTTTTTCTCTTTCGCTTCGGGGTTCGTCCCAGTCGAAAGCACTGCAGCTAGTTTATAAATATTTTATGCATGATTGATGCCATGTACAAAGACAACATCTACTTTTTTTTTCGATTTTTTTTCTTTTAATGAACACATCACACAGACTACAGAAAAATCTCTAAATGATTAAAGTGATGGCGCGTGTAAGGGAGTAGCCATTTGCGTTTGTATTATTATTCCTAAAGGTTGAACTTCTTGTCAAAAAGATGTGGTTCTTCAGGTAAAGTATTTCTTGAAAATTATAGTATAAAAAGAGAAACGCCCTCACACGGAGGCATTGTGTTAGTGCGAGGCTGCCAAAATTGGACTATATATATAAACGAGTATTCTGACACTAATTATATATGTTCGATTTATTTTTACCATAGTATACATTAATTTCCTGAATTGGCTGATTCCAGTCGCCATTTTGTGGACGCCATATTGAATTTTAGGGCGCAGGTAATTTCCACACCACTAATCCGTTTACGACCTAGACATATTTAAGGGATTGTAATTGCAGAAGTAAATTCCACACCGAGTACTTTCAGGTAGAGGATGAGGGTTGATAAATGGGTGGTGGTACGCACCGGCCTGTTCAATTAAATCATTATTAAACCCTTCTACATATCAGTTTAGTACATATTATTAATTTGTGATTATTACTTGGTTGTGCGTATATTTTTTAAAGTGTTGCTAATATGGAAGCAAAGTTAATAAAAAGTAATCGAAGAAAGGACATGTTATGTGTGAATTACTACACTTACTTTCGACAAAAGGTGCTAAAATGTGGAGAAACATTTTGGAGATGTTCAATAAAAGATTGCAAATCCTAAGTCTTCACCGTTGGGCCCGAGACTTTAGTTACCAGAAGTGAAGGACTCCATACACACGAAGCCGACACCAAGAAGCTGAATCGGTAAATAATTAGTAATTCCTGCAAAAAAAAAGCCGGAGAGCATATAAGTGAAAGGCCATCTAAAATTATCCGACAAGAACTACAAAACACGCTGCCTGAAATAGTAATAAAAAAAGATGTCGAATATATTAGAAAAAACATTTATAACCATAGACGAAAATTTTTGCCAGGACGTAATCCAAGAAGTGCTGAGGAGATGCATAGTGTTTTAGAGACATTTGAAATGAAAACTAGCAAGGGTGAGAATTTTCTATATATCAATGAACTCGAAAGTGGCATTATTGTTTTTTCTTGCACTACAAATGTCAATATGTTGTGTAAAATATCCAATATATATATATATATATATATATATATATATATATATATATATATATATATATATATATATATATGGACGGCACCTTTTCATACTGCACTAAATATTTTATACAGTTATTTACAGTGCATGGTTTTGCAAACGGTCATTACATTCCATTATTATTTTGCTTATTGCGTGATAAGAGAGCTGAAACATACAAAAACCTCTTCACATTATTAAAACGTAACATTTATTCAACAGATACACTGTATTTCAATCCAGAGAAAATTACTATTGACTTCGAAAAATCTATTCATAAGGCAGTATCTGAAGTTTGGCGAAATGCTAAAGTGTTAGGATGTAGATTTCATTTACACCAATCTTGGTTTCGCAAGATACAGAATCTAGGTCTAGCTAAAGAACATTGCGACAAAAATTCTGAAATTTGTCGTTGGTTAAAGTATTGTTTCGGCTTGTCCTATTTAGCACCCGAAGAATTAGGTGACAGTTTTGCATATGATTTATATTCTATAAAACCTGAGGATGAACGTTTAAATAAATTTTGTGATTACCTACTAGAAACGTATATAGAGGAAGGAGCCGATTTTCCAGTTGAAATATGGGCAGAATCGAGTCCATCTTTAACTCGAACGACTAACTGTTGTGAGTCCTTCCATTCCCATCTAAATAATTCTTTTTATTCTACACATCCGTCTCCGTATACTTTTATCGATAGGCTGAAAGAATTTCAGGTTAACGTATATATAAAAATACAAAGTGTCGACGAGTCTAAAATAAGTAATAATCATAATAATCAAAAATTAAAACATTTAAAAAATCTTTATGAACAAAGACAATTAGGAAATATTAATCGTTTCCATTTTTTAAAATGCGTCTCCTATTTTTCTCAACCTGTTTTGTAAATATATATAAATAGATATTTCTAGGTTTGTATCATTATCTAGTATATGTAAGTAAATTTGTCCAATTGTATTTTATGTATTTAGCAAAAACTTCATGTTTTATCAATATTATTCTACTATAAAATAAAAACATATATTTTTGCAAATATCTAAAATTTTCAATAAAAACTGATTTAAAAAAATCCGTCCAATTTTATTTAGATGAATAAAGCATAATTATATTTGCTTAGTGTGGAAATTACCTGTAAGATTTAAGCACTCTTATAAGGTTAGTGTGGAATTTACCTGTTGTATTAAGGGCGCAAGTAGTCTTGGTGTGAAATTTACTAACGCCGGAATTTTAAAACGGCCATTCGAAAGCTCTTGAGCATACGAACATTTTGGGACCTTCAAAGTTATTTTCCGATGCGTTTAATTTTAGAAAGAGCAGTGTCCCGGTTGACGTGGAAAGTTCCCTATATACAGTAATACCCCGCTTTACGCGAGGGATACGTTCCGAAAAAAATCGCGTTAACTGAAATTCGCGTATATCGAGGTTTATGATTAAACATAGTCAAAATTTAATACAAAAAAATACAAATCATTTTAATCAATCACTTTAATTCTAAGAACACTTTATGCAATACATACTCTTATTTTTACGGAAAAATACATCTATTGTCTTTTGGGTAACGTTTTGTTTACGTTCTTGTAAAATACGTTCATAACACCCAACACTGTTTTTAATTGTTTGACACACGGTCAAGACACGGTCATCATTATTGTCTATACTCTGCAATATGTCCAAACCTGAATAAATTTTTGAAAGTGCATTTTGTATTTCCCCTGAAGATAAAACTTTCTCTTCTACTTGTTCTTCCTCATCGTAGATAGGATTATTCTGTAACTCGATCAGATCTTCATTGCTAATAGGATCGTCGTGCGTTGCTACAAGTTCTACGAGATCTTCTACCGTGACATCTTCAAGTTCAGACCCCTCAATCATTGCAGCAATGTCTTCAAGCACTTGTCTCTGCATCTGGACAATTCTTCTAGGTGCTTCCACTACATCTGGCCAAAGATTACGCCACACCCCATTCATACAACTCATTTTAACTTCCTTCCAAGCCTCTTCTATGTTGTGAATAGACTTCATAATGTTGTATGACTTCCACCACTCTCGCATAGACTGTCTTCCTTCCCCGTCAGTTTCATGAATTAGTTGGCTAAAAGTGCGGCGATGGTAATAAGCTTTGAAGTTTGCTATTGCTCCCTGGTCCATAGGTTGTAATATTGACGTAGTGTTTGGTGGAAGGAACTTTACGTACACTTTTAAGTCTCTGGGCGTATCAAGTGAGGTTGGATGTCCTGGGGCATTGTCTAAGAGTAATATAACTTTAGGTTCAAGCCCATTTCTGTCACAGTATGATTTGACTGATGGGCAAAAACTATTAGAATACCATTCTTGAAAAATTTCCCGTGTAACCCACGCCTTTCTGTTTGATCGCCACACAACTGGTAGACTTGTCTTGTCTGTGCCTCGCATTGCACGGGGTGTTTCTGAATGGTACACTAGTAAAGGTTTCAGTTTGAAATCACCAGTGGCATTACCACCCAGCAGAAGTGTTAGTCGATCTTTCGCAGCTTTGAAACCACTGGCTTGACGTTCTTCCTTAGAAATGAATGTTCGAGATGGCATTTTTTTCCAGTAAAGTGCGGTCTCATCAACATTGAAGATGAGACAAGCAGGAATTTTCTCTCGTCTAACGAAGTCTTGAAACTTGTCTGGAAACTCAGCTGCAGCTTGAATGTCCGCGCTGGCCGCCTCGCCTGTTATGTGGATATTGTGAAGATTAGAACGCTGCTTGAACCGATGGAACCAGCCTCTGCTGGCAGCAAAAGTCGGAGTGGCACTCCCTTCTCCTTCTTTTGTTTTCAGCATCTCATACAAAGATTTTGCTTTTGTGCATATGAGATCTTGACTTAGTGGTGTGTTCTTCTTATTCAAATCTTCGATCCAGACTGACAGTAATTTCTCCATTCTTTCTAAGATAGATGATCTCGAACGAGAAAGTTTTGTTGCACTTATAGGTGTTGAACCTTCGCTGGAGATTTTAATTTTTTCCCGATTTTTATAAATCGTTCTCACAGTCGATTCTGAGAGTCCAAAATCTCTCCCAACAATTGTTGCTTTGCCTCCATTTTCCATTCTTCTTAACACTTTCATCTTCAATTCCAAAGTGACGCTTTTACGCTCTTTTTTCTTTACAGGCGGCATTTTTAACGTAGGGTTAAATTATGTATGTATGTATCTCCAATAAATATTAAAACAAAACTGCCAGCCGACCGAACTAACATTACGGAACAAATGAACACACGAAACGAACGAGGAAATCCCCATAGAACAAAGTCGAAGGACAGGGAATTCCCAATTCTTCAAAGAGAATATTCAGAGAAAGCGGGGATCCCCCCGCGACCATAGAGAAGTTAATGACTACATGAGCGCGAAATTTGAAATTCGCGTTATAGTGAAACCGCGCGTAACGGGGTCGCGCTAAGCGGGGTATTACTGTATATATATATATATATATATATATATATATATATATATATATATATATATATATATATATAGATCATTTAATAAATACATTTCTTTAAACACTATTCTCATAATAATGTTCGTTCTTTCTTCAAGTACTAAGGTGAATCAAATATAAACGAGATTTATTTTGTTTAAATTTTTTTATTTACTATAACAAATAAATCAAGTACATATCATTTCTCAACATAATCTTCTGCTTTGGAAATGTACTTTTCCCAGCGTATCGGAAGCTTTTTGATACCGTCGTCGTAAAAGGAAGGGGGCTGTGTCAGTAACCAATTAGGCGCAAAACCCACCACCAAGTTGTCGCCATCAAATCGTTGGTCTGCCATTGCTTCTTTGAGTGGCCTTAAGAGATGAAAATCGCAGGGCAATAGATTAGGGCTGGTGGAAGGGTGATCAAGTGTTATCCAACTCGTTTTCTGCAATTCTTCGCGAGTGAAAATTACAGTGTGAGGTTGAGCGTTGTCATAGAGAAAAATCATGTCTCTTATCCGTTGGTCACGTCTTTTGCGGCGATAAGCATGTTTAACCTCATTCAAAAAATTGCAGTAATACACCGCATTGATGGTGCGACGTTCGTGCAAAACGCCACGTCTACGGACGACGATCGTTGCTCTCATTTTCGACCTCTTCACGAGATCTTGACACTATTTGATCCCCGAACTATGCCGTCAATCTCCGCAGAATTTCGGTCGACTTCACGTCTTCACGAGTGAGAAATTTAATAAAGACGCGTTGCGTGATTGAAGGGTGCACGTCTCGCTCGTGAGCTGTACTACTGAATGCACCTGGCGAGTTCAACCGAGCGTTCTCCCCACTTCTAACAAACCTAACCAACATTGCTAGAAGTGACGACCTGCTCCGTACGATACTAAGCGCTCAGTACAGAAAGTCTCGTTTATATTTGATCGACTCTCGTATATAACATATGTGTGCCAAATTTTAAATCGATATCTCAACACGCGCGAACAGATCTGTCTACTTTTTAGTGTTCCGTACGGAACACATAAGATCACTTCGGTGTCTGTCCGTCTGTCACACCCGATTTTCTCCGAAACTATTTGTCATAGAAAGTTGAAATTTGGTAATAATATAGGAATTGATGGCCTCATCAGAGCCATGTAGTTTTAAAAGTTAAATTTTGACTTAAGGGGTTAGTTTTGGGGGGTGAAATCGGAAGTGAAAAAAAAAATTTTGACTAGGTAATCAAGTATGGTGTCAAATGAAAGCTTGTGAAAACCTGAGTAAAAAATATATATATAATGTAATACTTGCGCGCACTTTTCTTTGTATTATTTTTAAAAAATCACGAAAAATCGTTATCCACCCGCCTTATCTCGAAAACTATTTATCAAAAAATTTTGAAAAAATTCTGGAATATTCTCCACGGGGTGTAGATTGAACGAAAATTATCACGAGTGCATTACCTGTAATAATTTATCTGGTATATAAAAAAAGTAAAGATTGGAAATAAACTTTGTTGAAAACTCATTTGGGGTGTGTTTTGTGAAGTCACTGATCATTTTATACTTCCGTTACAACATTTTTTATTTTAAAAGCAATCAACGTACGGAACACTAATTGCGCAAGTTCAACTTGCACTTGACCGGTTATTTAGTATTGGAAGTAGTGCGGAGTGGATCCTTAGCTTGCACAGCTTTAGGTAGAATTAAGCGGGTTATAACCTTCAAAGAATTCTCAAGAAAATATTTATAAAATTGACTGAATACCTCCCGAAATTTCAATTTTTTTTTATTTGTTATTATTCCCTTTACTTTTATTAATATTAAAAAAAATTATTCGAAAATTCCTTTCAATAACAAAATTATAGCGATAATTGTAGGCGCGCACGAGCACAGGTAGTCGTAACTTGTTAGAACAGATCGATTTCCATTTACTAAATTTTTAGGGACAGCTGTTAAATTTATCCCTAATAATAAAAAAAGGTTTATGTTTAATGTCAATATTCAGAATCTAACTTCGCACTCTCTGGGTTTACTTGCACTCAATTATCTACCTACCGAAATATGAAACAGTAAATCTGAAAATATTTTTAAATATAACGTCTTAAAATTTTTGTTAATCTTTCCAATTAACTTCGAAAATTACTTTAGCACGTAATAGTCGATAGTCGTTGCTAACATTGCAACAATTCAATGCAACAACGTATGTCACGATGGATTTGTTACTGGAGAGGCAATAGTTGGCATTCGTGTTAAACCACATCCATTTTCCTTGTCTCCTTTTATTGACGAAAGAGTTCATTGTATATAATCGATGTTCTATTACGAAATCCTCTCTCTTTTTTGTTATCGTAACTGAAATTTCTCACATATTCCTCGCTTTCTTTTTGTTTCCTTCGTGGTTTTAGACCGAAATTTTCCATTGCAAAGGTACATATTGTTATTTCCTTATCAAAGAACTCAAGTCTTCATAAAAGAATTCCACTTCCTCGTCTTTATGAGTTGTTGTTGGGGCATAACATTGTATAATTTTTATCGTTCATTTACTGGATAGTCTTCAGATTACTGAAGCAATTCGGTCTGGTATACTATCGGATTTGATTATATTTATGGATAGGAATTTATAAAAGACGGCGCACAGTGTCTCGACTAGTACAAGCTAGCGGGACAATATTATTTCTTCACTTATTTCAATTGTTTATGTATATTCCAGGTATCTTAAGCTATTTTAAGGAAAAAAAAAAGTTGAAAAATGTGTACTGTATGTGTATTAATCGAAATATGTAGCTGCAAGACGGAAGTGGTTTACTAATGTGTCTCATTTGTTCACTATTGTCGCTAATTGTTCTTTAATTAGCTACATACGTCTACCTACTCATTATGTGTGAAAAGCACAATCATGTTTACAAAGAAATTTCTAGGAAAAAAATAAAAATCATAATGATAGTACCCACATTTATTAATTTACAAAATATTATTTCTTTTAAAATAAATTAGTACAATAACAGTATCTATATATCAATTGTTTACAATAACAAGGTGTATAAGTAAAAGAAATATAATATTAAATAACTTATATACTAAGGCATGAATTATAAGCAACAACACACAATAAAATAAGAATAATAATTACAATAAAAAAATACTTAAACCTACTAATCACCATCAGATGAGTCGTCATCACCGCTCTCCCATTAAGTAGAATATTCAGAGAGTAAATAATCCTCCTCATTTAATTCGTGATGATGACTTACTGATGGTGTTTCGGATGGCAATGAAGGTGGGATAATCAACTGCAGAACCTCCGATGGCCAAGAAGTAAATTTTCTTCGCGGTAATTCTCTATACGAGTTGATAACAGGATCAGACGTAATTAAAAGCATTCTCAAAAGATCTGTATTTGTGGCAATACGTGACCGCTTCCTGGTGTGCCGTTCACGGAATCTACGGCAGTCTTTATTTCTTGCCTCTTGGGCTTCTTCGGAGAGTTGTCCAATGGGAAGAAGAAAAGACTTTATAACTTCCGCGCTGTGTACAAGAATTTTATGCACAGTAACGGGCATGGAATACCACGAATACAGATCAAGGTATAATTTTCTAGTATCAACACAAAACTTTTCGAATTCTATATAATTTATGTCATATCCCGATGACAAAGTTCTTAAAATTACATGAAATCTACGAATAAGGTTTACGTCTAATCCTGTAATTTCGCTGCTCAATTCAGCTTTGGAAAAAAATCTACGTGCTGTGTTTCCATCGTTTGTGTTACCATACCCAGGTTTTGGTTTATCTACAATGAGACCCATACGATCTTTAAACACTTTTTGTATCTCTTGTGAGCGTTGCTTCACAATACCTTTGTCGTTATCTCCCCTGACTTGCCACTTTTTTATTTCTAAACGATAGCTGATGTGAAGCAAACATTCAAACGTGCGGATCCATGCATCTAAAATAGATAAACCAAATGCAAGGCGTTCTTCGTTGCTGGGATATTTCTTTGAATCCTCGTTCATAGTAGACGGGGTGGCACCGCAAATATAACACTTTTGTATTGAACTTGTGTCTGTTAGGGCATTGCACACTTTGCCATCAGTTATTGTCAACAACAAATCGTGTTTAACAGAGATTTGAGATCCAGCAACGTTACATAATGTTGGAAGAATCTGACTTACTTCATCTAAAATTTTAGAAGTTTCTTCTTTCGTAAACTCTTTTGTCTCCTTGGCAAAAATAAACTTAATAGGACGGCAATATAAAGTAGAGGAAGGTCTTGGATTTTGCCAGATCACAGTTTCGCCATCAAGCAGTCTCAAAGGGACAAATGAGTATACGAATAAAAATTCGTCTATAGCGTTAGTGTTCTCAAATTTCTGCTTATACGTGCTATGCCCCGAACTCCCATCACAGCCCCATTTGCTTACCAACGTATAATATGAACGAGGTAACACACTTCTAATGACTTCCGTCTGAGCTTTAACTAATCGTTCAGCCGTTTTATCCAAAATCGCATGAAGTTTAATTTCAGCTCGAGATTCAGTCACAGAAATATATTCGTCAGAAGGACAACAAGAAGCTTTGGACTTGCCTAAACTATAAAACGATGGATACACTTGATGTCCCGCTTTCATTGACCATTTTCTTGTTTGTTTATATGAGTGAGAAGTCGATTTCGAGTCCACATAATAAGCTAAAGCTTCGTCTGGTGTTAACTGCCGACTTTGTTCAGAACACTTATTCTTTTCTCTAGTTTCACTGACCGCGACGTTATGGATCTGTTTAGCAACACTTCGATGCCCTTCTTTTCGAGTAGCTAACTCAGCTGCTCTAATAAGCTCACTTGCACTTCGCGATTCCAAAAGATCTTCTACTCTCCGTCTCTTCGTTTTCGTTGATGAGTCTTCAAATGATTTTCTGGGTCGCCCTACGGAAAGAGCCGCTGATGATGTTGAAGTGCACGGCTGGTTAACACACATCTTTATTTCGATTCCGGATCCCTCTAACCAATCTTTATGTTTGATTAGAAACATTTCTTTGTTACACTTTAAAGAAGTCCACTTTTGATTGAATTTTGCTGAAAGGCTTGATATTTTCATTTTGAGTCGTTTTAGAGAATCGTCAGAAACATCAGACATATTGAATTTTTCACTTATATAATAAAAAATGCCACTGTTTCGTTTAGTTTTGTCATGTTTTAGCCATTCTTCAAAAAACTCCATTTTCGTCATAGTCACCACTCGTTCTGAAAAAAATAAAATAATTTTACTTTCGGGCCTTTTCGGGGTCTATAATATATATGAATCTGTGCCTGAATGTTGTAGGTATTACATATAAAAAAATCTAGGTGGATATATGTGGATAAAAAAAGTTGCTACTTTTAAAGTTTACAATTAATGTAAAATTTGCTGGATTTATCTATACATTTACAAATTGATATTACACCAAAAGTATACATATTTTTTATAAAAAATATAAGTCATAATAGAGTACATACCTTCAACAGAATATTCCGTCTCAAAAAACTCGTTTCACTTTGCTACCAAATTTAAAATATGTTATAAGTGTGCATAAAATGCAACTGATTTGCAAATGAAAATGACCTCTCTTATAAGAGTTACTTTGACCCCCTGATAAGATACCTTTATGAGGTGATAAACAAATTAATTCTTGGAATTCGTTAAATGGGGGTCGTTTTTTTTTTTTTTTTTTTTTTTTTTTTTTTATTGGTCTAGCACACGTGCTGCAGGGAAGTCCCTAAAGCGCTCCAGGAGCGGCACGAGTGCGGAAAAAGCGATTCACGTTGTTCTTGAATCGCTGTAAATTGTACTCGGTGGGAAACACAGCGCTGGGCAAATTATTCCAAAGGGATGACGTTCTCCATATAAAAGATTGCTTGAAAAGCGTCGTACGCGGAGTAACAAGCTGAACCTCATACGGATGTGAAGCACCAGCGCGACGTGTATTTCTAACATGCACCGCTTTGGGAGGAATTAAGCGGGCTACATCCTTCGAACACTTTCCATGAAAATACTTGTAGAACAGACTCAAGTCGCCAACCGTTCTTCGATGTTCTAGCGAATCAAGGCCGCCGGTCAATTCCGGGTCCCCAATCAGACGGACCGCTCTTCTCTGAACAGAATCCAACAAATGCAGTGTATGTTTGGGAGCGGAGCCCCAAACGTGGGAGCAGTATTCCATAGTTGGTCGAATTTGGGCTTTGTAAAGAATTAACAGTTGCTGTGGGGTGTAAAGCTTTCTGGTTCTAAATAATATTCCCAATTTTTGAGAAGCTCTCCTTGCTATGCCTGCAACATGTTCATGCCAAGACATATTTGCTCCCAAACTAACGCCCAACAAATTGAGCGACGATGCTAGGGGAATGGAGTGCCCCGACATAACTATGTCGGGTTCAGCAACGTTAACTTTTTTAGAAAAAACTGCCGCTTGGGTTTTTGTAGCGTTAAATTCCACTTGGTTACTGTCACCCCAAGATAGAATTTCTTCCAGGTCTTTGTTAAGTTGAACGACCTCCTGCTGTCTGCGGATATTCGCCTGAGCAGCCGATGTCCGAGCGTTCAAGGTGAATGAAGAGACAAGCGTACTGTCATCTGCAAAGCTATAGATTGGATTCCCGGTCTTTTCCAGCAGATCGTTAATGTAAATGAGAAAGAGAGTAGGAGACAGTATGGAGCCTTGGGGCACACCGGCGTTGTTAGTGAGGGTGTTAGAAAGAAATCCGTCGACCGCCACTCGTAAAGAACGCTCTCTGAGGAAACATGAGAGCCACAAACAGAATCTTTCAGACATACCATAAGAGCGCAACTTAGCCAACAATCCATCGTGCCAAACACGGTCGAATGCCTTGGATATGTCAAGAGCAACCGCTCGAGATTCTCCAAAGTGTTCAATTGCGTTGTTCCAAACATGTGTTACATAGGTCAGAAGATCTCCTGTTGATCTATGTTTACGAAAACCATATTGGTGATCGCTAATAATATTGAATCGTTCAAGATATTTTAGAAGATGCTCATTGATAACCTGTTCCATGACTTTCGATATTATTGAAAGCAGTGCAACTGGTCGGTAGTTATTTGGCAAGGTCTTCTTACCTTTTTTAGGTATCGGCTGAACCGTGGCACATTTCCAGCAGGATGGAAATATTCCCTTTCTGTAGGATAGGTTAAAAAGTCTACAGAAAACTGGTGTTAGTTCCCTTGCACAGTTTTTGAGAACTATGGCAGGTATTCCGTCAGCGCCAGAAGCCTTCTTGGTGTCTAGCTTCATTAAAATACGCTTTATGATGCGCTGTCTGAAGACAACATCGGGCATCCTTGACTGCAATATGGGAATAGTAGGTGGTGTTTTTCCTTGGAAATCGACAGTAGAATGTGAAGTGTTATCAGTGGTTTCTGGAAATTACGTCATGAATATTGTCCCGCTAGCATGTTCTTGCCGAATCACTGTGCGGCGACCGCACTTAGGTTTCTCAGTTAGTTTCGAACGACAGCCGCAGCAAGATCACAGTATCGAGTAGCAGCAATAGCAAGAGCACTTGAAAATCAAAAATGAGATTTTGGCGAAACGTCGTGCAAATTTACTGTTAGTCGAACCGACTGAAACCCGAAACTTGAATGTATCACTAATATTACCATAATCTACTTTTATATTTACTTGTTATCGTGATTATTCTCTGTAATATTTTTAATAACGCCCAATATTAATATCCGCAAAAGCATAAATAAATCAAGCCAATCCTCTTCTTTCATTACAAAATTGTATATTCCATTCCACCATCCCCATTTTTATTTCACAAAAAACAATTTGCGAGGTATGAAATTACACTGTATGCGGTAAATTCTATTAACTTTTTTTTTTAGTAATTTACTCCGGCAAAGACACTCTATCTCACTTCAACATAGGTAAATCATTCTATTCAACTCTAATGTGGGTAAATATATGGTCGTATTTTATGAAATATAACCGTTCCGCGTATAATTTGAACTTAACTTTAACCATACAAGACACAAGGAGAGTTAGTACGGTTTTGGTATCGCTAACATACATTAATGTTATATGTATATGCGAGACCTGTTCGCCATGGGCGCCGTGTGTTGGTATAAACTAAATTAAATTTACATTTGCAGGTGAAAGTTGAGACCTGTAGATATATGCAACATGTGTAGTTTGTTTAATCCAGTTTTGAGATTGTTAGACTTACCCCGCACTTTTATCTCTTCCGTCAGTCTTAACGGTAGAATCGCAAGCGATTTTTAATTTTATATTTTTAATTAAAACCATTTTTCCACTATTGTTAAGGCAAGCGTAGTGAATATTATATTACGGATGGGTTATTTATAAGTCTACCAATACCAAAAACACTGTATACACACAACAACTTCTCTTACCCACTCCCTACACGCTTAATATTTTATAGGTTTGAATATAAATAATAGGCGGAGCGACTCCACTAACTCCTTTTCCCTCCTTTATATGTTTTGCTGGCGTCGAATGCTTCGCGTGCCCCGGACTACGCATTGCACAAACGTCTCCATCCTAATAGAGCTGAATATAACATAGACACTAATAGTTGTGGTTAATTCTGGGATATCTTGGTCACATTTCCAGAAGAGACGACGGACTGGATAGACTTATGGTGGGAGGTCATAGCGCTGGTAAACGCTCAAGAGGAAGCTCAACAAGCAGATTTTTTATGGGCCTAGAAATAAGGATTGTTTTTTTATGGGTCTAGCATACGTGTTGCAGGAAAATCCCTAAAGCTCTACAGGAGCGACACGTATGCGGAAAAAGCGATTCACGTTGGTCTTGAATCGCTGTAAATTGTACTCGGTCGGAAACACATTGCATGGACAAATTATTCCAAAGGGATGAGGTTCTCCATATAATAGACTGCTTAAAAAGAGTTGTTAGAGGAGTAACAAGCTGAACCTCATACGGTGTGAAGTATTAGAGCGACGTGTATTTCTAGAATGCACCGCTCTGAGAGGAATTAAGCGGGTTACATCCATCGAACACTTTCCATAAAAATACTTGTAGAACAGACGCAAGTGGCCAGCTATTTTTCGATATTCCAACGAATCAAGGTTACTGGCTAGTTCCGGGTCTCCAATCAGGCAAACAGCTCTCTGCTGAATAGAATCCAACCGATGCAGTGTATGTTTGGGAGCAGAACTCCAAACATGGGAGCAGTATTCCATCGTTGGTCGAATATGAACTTTGTACAGAATTAAGTGGTGTGTAAAGCTTTCTAGCTCGAAATAATATTCCTGTCTTGAGAAGCTCTTTTTGCTATGCGTGCAACATGTTCATGCTAAGACATACGAGGCTGGTTTGAAAAGTCCGTGCAAAGTCCGAGAGATGGCACCACCGGCGCGTATCGAGGTCATGTTTAGTTAGTAGCATCTCTTGAATGAACGCACACTAAGTTTCAGCCATATTGGTCTATTTCTTTGTGTTTGGCATTCGTCTGAATCAAGGAAATCGAGTGATTTTCAAGAAATGGACGAAAAAGAATTTCGTGTGGTGATTAAACATTACTTTATGAAAGGCAAAACGCCTCAGGAGACTAAAGAGAAGCTTGGTAAACATTATAGTGACTCTGCACCTTCGATTAAAACAGTTTATATGTGGTTTCAAAATTTTCGGACTGGCCATATGGGCACAAGTGACGCTGAACATTCTGGACGGCCTGTGGAGGTTACGACTCCAGAAATCATTGATCAAATCCATGATATGGTGATGGATGACAGAAGAGTTAAGGTGCGTGAGATTGCTAGTGCTGTGGGCATCTCGACTGAACGGGTACATAATATTTTGCATAAACATTTGGACATGAGAAAGCTATCCGCAAGATGGGTGCCGCGATTGCTCACGCTTGACCAAAAACGGAATCGTGTGAAGTGTTGCAAGGATGGTTTGCAGCTGTTCCAGAAGAATTCGGAGGACTTTAAGCGTCGTTTCGTCACTGTGGATGAAACATGGCTACATTATTATACTCCTGAGACCAAACAACAATCTAAACAATGGGTTACCAAGGAGGAATCTGCACCAAAAAAGGCGAAGACCGTTCCTTCGGCCGGAAAGGTTATGGCGACTGTCTTTTGGGATTCGCAAGGGATAACCCTCATCAACTATCTGGAAAAGGGTAAAACTATTACAGGTGAATATTATTCATCGTTATTGGACCGTTTGAAAAACGAGCTGCAAGAAAAACGCTCGCGATTGGCCCACAAGAAAGTCCTTTTCCTTCACGACAACGCACCAGCACACACCTCAGGAGTTGTGGTCGCAAAATTAACGGAAATAAGATTCCAACTCGTTTCACATCCCCCCTATTCTCCAGACTTGGCTCCCTCGGACTACTATTTGTTCCCCAATTTGAAGAAATGGCCGGCGGGACAAAGATTTTATTCAAACGAGGAGGTGATTGCAGACACTAATGGATATTTTGCAGACTTGGACAAATCCTATTTTTCGGAAGGGATCAACAAACTAGAACATCGTTGGACGAAGTGTATAAGCCTAAAAGGAGACTATGTCGAAAAATAAAAAAGGTTTACCCCAAACACATAAGTAGTTTTTATTTTTGCACGGACTTTTCAAACCAGCCTCGTATTTTCTCCCAAGTGCTCCGACAAAATTATGTGGATGGATTCAGCAACGTTAACTTTTTTAGAAAAAACTGCCGCCTGGGTTTTTGTAGCGTTAAATTCCACTTGGTTGCTATCACCTCATGATAGAATGTCTTCCAAGTTTAAGTCGAACGACCTCCTGCTGTATGTGGATATTTGCATGAGTAGCAGTTGTTCGAACATTAAAAGTGAATAATGAGATAAGCGTACTGTCATCTGCAAAGCTGTAAATTGGATTCCTGATTTTTTTCCAGCAGATCGTTAATGTAAAGAAAAAACAGAGTAGGAGACAGTCTAGAGCCTTGTGGAACACCTGGAAGGTACTCATCAATTGCCACTCGTAAAGAATGCTCCCCAAGGAAATACGGAAGCCATAAACAAAACTGATGAGACATACCATAAAACGTGGCCTGGCCAACAATCCGTCATGCCAAACGTGGTGAAATACCTTAGATATATCAAGTGAAACTGCTCGAGATTCTTCAAAATGCTCAGTTGAGCTGTTCCAAACATGTGTCACATGTTTTATCATAAATAGCTGAAAATTAAAAAAAAGAATAACACAATTTTCAGAATCCTTCAGAAAATCTGAAATAATTCGATATATATTAAGTAACCTCCAATACCATACCCCAGTCTTTTAACCATTTACAAGTTGGCTCATAAATAATCGAAAATATTGAGAAAATAACACAATTTTGAAATTTTTCTACCAGAAAAAACCCTGAAAATGATAGGTATCTCTGTAACTCTTCTTTTCACCCCTATTGATAATTCAAAATAATAAGGAAATAACACATACTTGAGATTCTTCAACTCCAATAACCTTGAAAAAGATATATGGCACTATATATATTCAGAAACCCTTCCTTCTTTCCTTCCTTTTTTCTAACTTCCTGCTTCACTCCTTTAACTCTCCATGCATTTGACTACAAGTCACTGAGAAAGGTGAAAAAAATAACATAATTTTCAGATTTCTCGACTTCAAGAACCCCGAAAACGCGATATGTACGAAGCAACCCCTCTAACCCCTTCCCCTACCCTTCAGTCCCTCATACCTATGTTTATCAATAATTATTCCATTAATTTATTCAATATCTGAACTAGAAACCAGAAAAAGTTATCATGATAATATAGAACACTCAAAATTTATAGATCCCCAACCCTTTCTCCCTAAGCCATATTCCTCGAAAAATGATTTTATCCCTCTTTTAAGTGTTATATTAGTATTAATATTTCAAATGGGTATCTTAGTTTGATGGCGAGCTTTCGTGCCAACACATAAAGGGAAATAGATCAGACATCGTGATCACGAATGCAATATGATGATTTTTTCAAAAATATAGTATTTCCCTTTAGCATAAAACCTTCATAGATAAAACCTAAAATTTACCTTGCAAACGCGTAGTTCTAAAATAAGTAGTAAATTTGAGTTTCTCAGGTAAAGAGTAAGTAAATTACTATATCTTTCATCTGTTCCTCTGAAAAAATTTTAATTAGGAAATATAGATTTCATTCATACTTCAAGTATTGTATTTTCATCTCGTTCCAAAGTTATAGTGCCGCCACTCAGACAGATCAACCAAAATGAGGAAATCTGTTTCTTGTGATGTGAAAACCGTAAGACGTGAAGAAAAACTAAAATTTCGGAGGATAATTTCCTACCTGCTGTACCATATTCCCGCCAACATACTTTGTATTTCTAGAACTTGTTCTATATTCATCTCCACAACATTTTTAGATTACTCTGTAATCAGATCTCAATCTCTTCTATTTAAATTAAACCTAAATCTCCTTAAAAAAATTATTTATTATAATAAATATTCAGTATCCCAATTAAGAACTAGGAAAAATTCTGATAATTCTATTGAAACGACACCATGACCTCACCTTTTTTGCCCACTTTCCATGTTAACAATGAAAATAATGAAAAAAATGAAACGTAGTGTTTCTATTCTTTGACTGAAAGAACACCAAAAAATCCTTTAATACAATAAATACCAAGTCACTCATCTACCCTCTTTCTGCACACCCTTTGGCCCCTCACATGTTAAATTATAAATGATTATGCTTACAATTTCCCGATTATGCCATCCTAGGAACATGGAGAAATTCTCAAAATACTATTGAAGCAAGCCCTCTAATCCCCTACTCAACCCCTTATATATTTGCAAAAAATTATATGCTTAAAATTTGTCAATTAAATCAACCCAAAAACCTAAAAAAAATCTCAAGATACTATTGAAATTACTATTTAACGACCTCTACCCCATTCACCCACGGCTTAAATTAAAATTGAAAGCATTGAAAAAAATAATAATATATATATATATATATATATATATATATATATATATATATATATATATATATATATATATAATATATATATATATATATATGTGCGTATATAATGGTAAAATATAGCGAATTATACGAAATTTGAGTTGTTTGTCGATCTTATCCCGGCTGATGAGCCGTAATACGAAAAAAACGAGTCTCCTAATGGATTGACAATGAGAGAACAGTGGGTGGACTGCTGAAAATGAATATTGGCAGCTGCTAACCACTCTGTCATCTTGTGGCTGCAGTCAGCCTCCGATGGAGTACTAGGTATGTAATTCAAATTTGGTACAATACCATTATGTTGCGTAAGTACGAGTACTAGAAATCTTGTTCTCTTGTTTGTCGATTTTAGCCGAATTGATGAGCCGTGACACAGTGAAACAGGTCTCGGAATGGATTTAGAAATAAGAGAACAGGGTTAATCTGTTGAAATATGGGCTTTGTCCGTTTTCAGTTTTTTTACATTAAACCGTGTATATATATATATATATATATATATATATATATATATATATATATATATATATATATATATATATATGGACGTCTTACCAAATGTTATGTACACATAGATTCACCCTCCAGACCATCCAAAATAAGGCCCTCCGCATCATTGCCAAAGCCCCATGATACATACGCAACACCCAGCTTCAGTGAGACCTCCAGATGCCGATAATCCGGGAATTCATGAGCAACACCTACCTCAAATTCCTGGACAAAACCACACACCACTCTAACCCCACAGTCAGGAGCACTAACCGCCTTCCCCTCATGCCATACCCGACGTCGCCTTCCAAGCCTCTTGGACCCCTACCCCTGGATTAGCTTAAGTTAGCCTTAATTATTTTAAGTTTAATCTTAAGTTTTATGGTTTAAGTTCAAATATCGTAAGTTCTCTCAACACATTTATACAAAATCCTTACCTAGGCTAGGTCCCTGATCTTAAGACTCAATAGGTAAACTCATTTTTCTTTAATCAATCATGTATTAATAGTAATAAGGTAAAGCCAGCTTATAGGCAATAAATGACATTAGACATGGAGGCCTTGGGTAGAGAAAAGAAGCGCAGGTAGACCCCAACAGAGATGGTACGACGAACTAAAGATATTTGCTGAACTGAACGGGTACCAGATCGCCCCGAACAGGGGGCATGAGAGATGCCTATATCCAAAGGGTAGAAAATGGCTTTATTAGTATTCAAATAAATAAGTAGTATATTAATTAATATCAGAGACTTGGATTCTTATCACCCTAATATTTACTTTTTTTTATCCCTCACCTCCCCGCCTCGATAGGGATTTTACTTTTTTTCCATATCACAATGATATCGATGAGGATGTCGTAATACCCGTCAATGTTGTCCAAGTGCCGAAACATACATTTTTGTATTTCACGGCTCCTTTTAAACAAAGCGGAAATGCTGCCACGGACGTTATATGCATTTCTGCAAACAACTACTGCCTATGTACGTGGCCAGGTCAAATATACTTAAACAAATTAATAAATAAATATACCGACCTGCGGGATTGAACCCTCGACCTTCTGCACAGTAGCAGAGTACTACGCCACCGAGTCACGGCGAGCTACACAAGCTTTCATTCAACAACCCACTCGATGACCCGGCAAAAAAAAATTCTCACTTCCGACTTCATCCCCCTAAAACCAACCCCCCCAATCGAAACTTAACTCTCAAAACGACACAGCTCTGATTAGACCATCAATTCCTATATTTGTGCTTTTCAACTTTCTATGTCAAACAGTACCAGAAAAAATCGAGTGTGAGAGACAGTCAGACGAATACCGAAGTGATCCCACAAGTGTTTTATACGGAACACTAAAAAATGTCAATTGAGAAAAGTACCCTAAATAAAAAAAAACATGAGGATAGTTGTTCTATTTACCAAAGTTCTTTACACTTCAAATATTTATTTTAAGGATGAAAACACTCAAAATCAACGCCGCATAAATCATCATTTTGAGGCGTTTATTTTATACGATAAGCGAAGTTTGCAGATCGCTACATGTTTTTTTGTATAAACAATATTAGAATATAGTAATTAAAGTACCTCTCTTTACCTCAGTTTTATTCTCCATAAATTTTAATTATTTGCAGCCTCGTTGTATTACCTTGTGTATATTTTTTGCTTAACTAGAGCCCATAATTTACGCCTAAGAGTTACTCTTTGATTATCCGATTTATTTTTCTGGAATCCTTATTTTTTTATAAATAAAGGTTATAATTTTTGTAAATTACATTTAGTACAGTGCACTATAGGAAATTTTTATCCCTTTTTTTTGACCCAAAAGTAAAATTAAAATTTTTGCAGAGTTTATTTTTTTTGCTTTAATATAAAAAAACCGGGAAAGTAGGCATTTTAAATTATTTGACAAAATTGATTTTCAGTCACTTTATCAGTTGTTTTGCTTGCGATTTCTAAATTAGTTTTCAAAAAACTTTTGAGTGCAGTGAATTTTGTGACAGCGTCCCTCCACTAAATCAATTTCAACAACAACACCAACTAAGCTATCTCCTGATGAAGGACCAGCCTTTCTTTTAGAAAACAACTTTTCAAAAGAGCAATATTGCAATATAAGATATGAAAATAAAATAAGAAATTGCGATATATATCCTCTATACAAAGAACTTACATGTAGTAAATATAAATGCAGACCAGACGGCGTAATAGTTACTGAGACATTAGCGAAAGTTCCATTGGAAATGTTACTGAAGCATACATCCGAAAGAATAATAAAAGTGCAAGAGGAAGTTATATCTACCTTAATGGAAAAAAAACTGAAATTTTATACGCCGAACTCATTGTCAGTTATGGATTTGACAGTAGTACTGGTTATACAAACTATAAACAACAGTTTGAAAAGGCGGATTCATCTCAAAATTGTGACTCCTCTATTTTGACCACAACAATTATACCTTTGCGTTTAATAAAAGCGTCCGGAAATATTGTATGGAACAATCGTACACCACAATCTATTAGATTTTGTCGACCATTAAAATTAGAATACACAAAGGAGACTAAAGAAATCATTTTGAAAGAAAAGAAAAATATAGAGGAAGAAATAAATTCCTTAAGTTCTTTTGAAGTAATGCTTGGTGAAACAAAAACTTTATGCGTTAAATTTAAATTGTACTTAACTTTAATTGATGGCAAAGTAGTAAATATTTTGACTGAAACTAAATCTAGTCAAACGTGTTCATTATGCGGTGCTACACCAAAGGATTTTCTGAGCATAACAGATTTCCAAAACCACAAATTTAAACTTAAAGAAGAGAACTTAAAGTATGGGATTAGTCCATTGCATCGCTGGATCCGTTTTTTTTGAATTTGTTGTGAATGCAGGGTACAAAATTCACATTAAAAAGTGGCAAATAAGAAATGAAGCTGACAAAGCCTTAGTTGCGAAAAGAAAGGCTGACATCCAACAGTTATTTTGGGATGAAATTGGTTTGCACGTTGATAAGCCTAAGACTGGTGGCTATGGGAGTACGAATGACGGTAACACGGCCCGGCGCGCGTTCAAAGAACATTTAAAATTTTCTGAAATTACAGGCATAGACAAAGAACTCATTTATAATTTAAAAGTCATTTTAATATGTTTATCATGTCAGCTTCCTTTAGATTTGAGTAAATTTGAAGAATTTTGTTTTCAAACGGCCACAATGTTCACGCAGAAGTATCCATGGTTACTAATGACAGCAACTGTACATAAGGTTCTTGTACATTCGCGGCAAATTATTGAGTCGACTGTGCTTCCAGTTGGATGCTTTGATGAGGATGCCTCTGAATCGCGCCATAAAATATATAAATCCGATAGATTGCTTCATGCACGAAAAAGTAGCCGGGTGAACAACTTGGCGGACGTTTTTAATCGAGCATTGGACACATCAGATTCGCTTATTTCCAGCCTTTCGTTGAATAAACGAATCAAGCACCAGAACAAATTAAAGCTTCCAGCAGAAGTAATCGAATTACTGAGATCAGAGGAGCAAAGTTTTGTGGAAAATTGTCAAACAGATGAAGAAAATTCCGAAAACGAAAATCAAGAAATGGAGAGCAATGGCATTTTGAACCCATCTGTATTAAATGTAGTTGACGATTTGGAACTCGAAAATCAAATTTGTGAATAAAATCCTTTTTAAAACATAACTGTTTGTTACTTCTTTAAATTAGTACAATGAATTTCTACTGTTATATTCGAACGTAAGTGTACACCCGAAAAAATATTTATTAAAAAACAGTTTAGAAAACCAGATAACCTATCAAAGATCTAAAAAAATCTTGGATGCGGGAACCTATAACCCTTAAACCTCTTTTGAAATTAATTATTAGTTAATTTTTTAGTTAACTTTACTTATTTTTTTTTTCAGTGTATGAAAAACTTTAGTGGTTCCTCCCTCCCTCTTAAGAGTCTTGCAAAAGTCAAATCCAAAAAAATCATTAAAATCGATCCAGCCGTTTGGCTGTAAATAATTTTGGCCAAAAAAAGGGGTAAAAATTCCTATAGTGCAGTGGTCACATTTTATTTTGAACTTTAAATGAAGCTCTTCCCTTTTAAAATCACTCAATTTTTTCATATCTAAAACACTTCTTTGGCCGATACATTTCAGATTTCAATTAAACTATCCTATTCTCATCAGAAATTTTAGATTGAACTATTTCATCGATTGTTGTTTGAATTTCAGACAACAGCACAAAAAAGTTCACAATTCATTTTGGTTGCATAACCTCCCTCCGTTGAATAATGCATTGCACATAAATCTTGAGCTATTTTCGTAGCCTGCACACATACACCATGTATTATTAACTACAGTAAATCAAAATAATTATAATATTAAAACCCTTATATGTATCAGCATGTTTTGTAATATACCTGCTTTTATCTTTTAATTTATTTCCCTTTTTAATTTATTTTTATTACTTATTTGATTAACTTACTCAACATTAAAATTAAAATTAATTACGTTCAGTCACATAATCACTTACCACAGCAGGAATTTCGTAGTAAGGCTAAATATGCTCACTCACAGTATACATTCGAAACATGTAACTGAAATCCTTAATTGCTTTATTTCGTTTTGTTGAAAAAGGCATAGCAGTAGTGTTTCATTTTATTATAAAACTGAAGTGTGTCTTCCTGCTGTGAAATAATTTTACATTGTAGGCCACCTATTATTTATTTTTCTTGGCTGTAGGAGTGGTAGGTGATTGTGCCTGTTTGTGCACTGCTGTCTCTTGGCTTATTGTGCTTCCGTCTGGCTATATGAATATCTCATTTAATAGCTTCCTTCCAAACCCTTCACGTGGTATATAGTTTCTGCGTCTGTCAAGTAAGAACGTGTCCGCGATAATTCATTTTTTGTAGATGCGATTCTAGCGATTCAACAAAAAATCGGTAGAGGGAACCTTTGTCTAAGACACATTTTAGTAAAAGTATCAGTCGATTCCGAAGTTTCGTTGAAATCACGTAAAATCCAAAATGAGTCACTTATTTGCGCGTCGGTTCAAGGTAGTCTTTCTTTGTTCTCATTCAAAGGGGCCTAAAATGACACATTCCGCGACCGCTAAATATATTAAAAAGTTGGTGTCGTTTGTGAAGAAGTTAGTAAGTCTTTTTAATGAGACGAAAAATGTCTACGACTTGCGAAAACGTGGCTCGGTAGTCAGTTATTCAAAAAGTCGAAAAACGAATCATGTCCTTGTTTTCACGGGACCCGAAATTGACGCTGCAAAATTAAGACAATCGGGTTTGAATGTGTACCATAAGACGATTCGATAAGATCCTCGTGCTCATGATGTCAAATTTCGAAGCTCGTTGAAGAAATCTTTGCTGGGAGAAAAACATGTCGCAAAGAGGCTCGCTTGGGCCCACGTTAAGATACTAGAGTGGCCTTCACAGTCGCCAAACGCCAACTCTATTGAAAACGTTTAGCCCCTTGTAAAGAGAAAGCTCAGAGGAAAGATTCTGAAGACTTTGACTCGGTTGTTTCTCGAGATTCGAAAAATTTGCAGAGTATGCAGAGCATGCCTCGAAGATGCCAGGCGATTGTTGATGCAAAAGGCGATTAGTCAGCTTACTAAGGTAATTGCGCCATTGTTAGCATACCAAAAAATACATTGGTGGCAAAATATGTTTTCGAATCACATTTTTTCAACTCACGTTCTTGGTTGACAGACTGTATGTCTGTTTCGAGTTAAAGCTGCATATTTATGTAGAACGTACATAGAGGTTTCTTCCTTTTCACCACATAATCTGCATGCTGTGGGATCATTGTGGATACCCATTTTCTGTAAATGTGACAGTGCCTGTGATCGGTCCCTCCACTAGTTTGGTTTGAGCCTTTGTTAAACAAGGACATCACCTGTTAATTTCTTTGAGAGATATCACGAGCCAACGATCTAAATATTGCTGATATGATCATCTGTTGATTGTCATTTTTATCACCTGTCTTGGTACACTGAACGCTGGTTCTGGAGCCCTATTTGGTTTTGTAGTTATGAATTTTAGTAATTCGCCCGCTTTGTTTATTTTTGTTACTTTACTTTTTATTTGATTTTTGTTGTTGTTATATATGTATATAGAGGTATAAGACAACTCGACTACGAACTAAATACTATTTTTAATGGCCACTTTTTTTTAAACTCTGTTAAAACATTTTGTACATAAAAAAGAATAATAATTAAATTAGAATATAAGTAGACGTGCCTCTGCTAAAGTTTCTGAAATTTTTCAAAAGAAAGCTAAAGTAGGGATGAAGGAAATGGATTGACTTCTATTTTGTTATAATCGCAATCCAAGCGTTTTACGTGTCTTCAAGCTTGAGGATTCTTAGATTCCGACGATCCGCTGTCAGTCTGCCGGACTGTTGGCATGATCATTCTTAAGCGAAATGAGATATCAAATTGAAACTTGGTATGTATATAATACCTAATGAGGAAAGAGAAGTTTTTGAGCGTTATCAATTAGGACGAAGTGGGTGAAAATGGTGAGGGTAAATAAATTTTATATAATATTAATAGAAAAATTGTAATTTTTCTAATTATTTATTGAGATAATATCAAATATTTTGCATAAGTATTTATAGTAAAACATGAAAACAAGGTTTTTGTAGTCTAGGAATCCAAAATTAGATTATTTTTTTCATTATTTTCAAATCAAGGGGTGGGAGTCGTTAAATACTAGTTTCAATAGTATTTTGAGAATTTTTAAAAGTTTTTGGTTAATGTAATTGACAAATTCTAAGCATATTATTTATAGTCAAATATATAAGAGATAAATGGGGTACGTTAGATGGTTTGGTTCATATATGGTGTTTCTTTCTTGATTACTATCAAATTTAATAGGAGAAGTGGGTGCAAGAAATGGAGGAATCTGGTAACACAGGAAGAGAGTGAAAAGGGTGGGAGTCATCGTATCGTTTCAATAATATGAGCTAGAAGGCTAAGCGGGTAATTGTATGTATGTAGTAATATACTTCTTTTTCATTATTCTTGTTTTTTCTTTATTTCTAATTTTAAAAGAAACAGTATATAGTACTTAAAAAATAATTAGGTTGAAGTTTTAGAAATACAAACGATTAAGTTTGCGGAAATGTATTTATTAAACAGCAGGTAATTTATTCTATTTACTTTCCCTGCTAACGGGAAATATTATGTTTCCAAAATTTTTCCTTTTTTCACGTCTTAGGATGTTTAGATCACGAAAAATATATTTTTTTTAAACTTTTAGCATCACAGTACATAATACTGAATATCGCTGAAATAATAATCTAGCCACATATCACAAAAGAAGTTTGTTTTTATTTACTCATTAAGAGGTTGTTTCAATATATCTCAAATTTTTTTAACTGTGTCGTTCACGTTTGAATTTTATTCTTTAACTTACGCACGTATTTCGTTGGCAGGGCATATATTTTGTTCGATGTGATTTTAAAAGAGAGAGTTATTTAAACAAGATAAATTTCTCATTTACGGAACACTTATAAGAGAACTTCGGTGTCTGTCTGTCTGCCTTGTCACATCCGATTTTCTCCAAAATTATGTGACATAAAAAGTTGAAATTTGGTACTAATATAGGAATTGATGGCCTCATCTGAGCCGTGTAGTTTTGAAAGTTAAATTTTGACTCGAAGGGTTAGTTTTGGGGGGTGAAATCGGAAGTGAAAAAAAAATTTACCAGTTCATCAAGTGGGGTGTTAAATGAAAACTTGTAACAATATATATAATGTAATACTTGTGCACACTTTTCTTTGTATTATTTAAAAAAAAATCGCGAAAAATCGCTGCACCTCTTATCTCAAAAAGTACTGATCAAAAAATTTCGAAAAACTATGGAATATTCTCCACAATCTCATATTAGTTAAAATAACCTGCCGTTATAGAGATAAATTAAATTTTACCAAGTAGCCCTACTTGCAGAGTTTGGACACAGAGAATAAGAATTTGACAATAACTAGCCCAATTATATTCTTGAAGTTGAATCGTAAATCAGCGACGCTGGATTAGCCCTGCAGGTTTAATATTAATTAAATTCAGCGCATTTAGAAATATTTTACCATTTTTTGTGAACGCTCTTAATTAATGAACTGAAATATTTATAGCTTATATGGATCAACGCGTAATAAATCCAAATTTACTTCCATTTAATATCGTATTATAAAACACTTAAAACTATGTGACGTCATTATACTACATGGTTATGTTATAGCACGTCGCTCGTCGGTTTAACCTGGGTTGTCACTGTGATAGTGTAAACTTTACATGTTCCAAGACAAATTAAACTTATCTGAATAACGCTACTGGAAGAAGATTAACCTTACCTGGGCCAATTAAGCTTTCAACTTTTAGTTTAAGCCATATTTGTGGATTGCATCTGCAAATTTTCGGAAAATATCACTGGATGGGCCTTATAGTTATTTAATATGTTTAGAAATATTTTGCCATGTATATATATATATATTATATATATATATATATATATATATATATATATATATATATATATACACTACTGTCAGAAAATATTTGCCCACCTAGTTATTTCAATCCCAAGACAACAAAAACTCAGATAATATTTTTTTTTTATTTGATATTGAATTATTATTTATTTTCATATTATTTACAGTCTAGAAAATCAGAAAAATAATAGTGATTTTCCAGGATTTTTCTCATCTGTGTGACCTCCTTTATTTTTAATTACCGCATTACAGAGTTTCGGCATTCTGTCCAGTAGTTTCTTCTGAGTTTCTTTGGTTACTTTAAACCATTCTGCTCGTAAAAATTCCCACAAGTGATTTTCTGATGTTGGATTGAGTTTTCGAACACACCTGTCCAAATGGTCCCACAGCAATTCGATAGGGTTCAAGTCGGGTGATTCTGGAGGACAAGTCATCACTTCCAGGACGTTATCGAATTTCCATTGGTCCAAAAGTTCTCTAATTTATTTAGGAGAATGTTTAGGGCCGTTATCATGCTGAAAAATAAATTTTCCCTGAAAAATATCTCTTTCAGAAGGAAGCATTTGAGTTAGCAAAATTTCTTGATACTGTTCTTTTCGCATGATTCCTTCTATCCTAAAGATTTTTCCAACTTTACCGTTGCCAAGACAATCCCAAACCATTACTGAACGCCCTTCATGTTTTACTGTAGGCAACTGACAGGCTTCCAACATCCCCTCTCCAGCTGACCGCTGCACGTAAACTTGTTGATTTGAACCGAAAATTTAGAATTTAGATTGTCGCTCCAAGGGACCGAATTCCATTATTCTGATGTCCAATTTCATGTTTTTGGGCCCATTCTAATCATTTACGTTTGTTCACTTGCCTAAGAAGTGATTTCTTCACTGCAACTCTCCCGTGTAGTCCACCTTCTGCTAACCTGTTCTACACGGCTGTCACGCTGATGGGGATGGGCCGCTCCAGGTTTACTTCAGCCGTGATTTCTGATTCAGTTAGGTGGCGATTACGTCTGCTGGACATTGTTATAGCTCTGTCATCAGAGGAAGTCGTTTATCGAGACCTTCCTGAACGTTCTTGGTTGGAAATTCCATGTCCCGCAGAAAAATTTTTTACGATGTAGTCCACCCTTCTCCTTGGCATCCGTATATCACTCACGATTTATCGACTCGGGTAACCATTTTGATGTCTCGCAATGATCAGAGCCCTATTTTCAGCGGAAACTTCTTTCGTTTTTGGCATTTTCACAAAACAATTAAGCCTGTATCAATGACAAAGTACTGCTTGTGAATGATTAATTTCCAAAAGGGCAATGGTATTTATAGCATCGTTTTTATCATAAATGTCCCTAGGAATTTCCATAATCCCCGGAAACTTGAAATGAGTTCTTACTCCAACTGGAATTCTCAGTATGTATGTATATTTATATAAACCATATAAATTATTAAAGGCAATGCACTCGTGATAATTTTCGTTCAATCTACACCCTATGGAGAATAATTTAGAATTTTTTCAAAATTTTTTGATCAGTACTTATCGAGATAAGGCGATTTATGGCAGTTTTTCAAAAATAATACAAAGGAAAATGTGCGCAAGTATAACATATTTTTTTGATCTCATGTTTTTCCAAGCTTTCATTCGATGACCTGGTAATTTTTTTTTTCACTTCCAGTTTCACCCCCCAAAACTACCCCTTTAAGTCCATATTTAACTTTCAAAACTATACGGCTCTGATGAGGCTGTCAATTCTTTTATTAGTGCCAAATTTCAACTTTCTATGTTAAATAGTTTCGGAGAAAATCAGATGTGATAGACGGACCGAAGTGATCTTATAAGTGTTTCGTATGGAACGCTAATAATAGAAATTTTTATTGGCACGTAAGTAGAAGATGAGACATCGCGGTTCTTGGGATTAGAGTGACTCTACGACGTTTCACCTACAATTGTACAAGCCATCTTCAAGGATCATTACTCTCATCCGGTTTTCTAATCTCGATGCCTCGTTCAATCGTAGGGGAAACGTCGAAAAGTCACTTTAATTTGATACATTCTAATCTCGAGAACTACGATTTCTCAACTAAGGTCGTGGAAGTTTTAGTTCTATGTAAGTAAAAAAATCATCGATTCTACTAAAAGTAAGTAATATTAACTCGATAAAAAAAAACTTAACCAAATATTACCTAGGTACGCAGTAGATATTAAAATTAACTAAAAACAGACAACCAAAAAGTAAAAGCATTCTAAACAAAATAAATTCGATAAAACACAGAAATGGGGAAAAATGTAAAAAAAGTCAGTGAAGTGATTTACCCGGTACTTTTCTTGGAAACATGTAGGTCTAAAATAAGTACTGAATTTGACTTTCTAAAATAAATGTCCATAATATGAATAAAATCAAACAACATATCAACACCCCTTTCCAGCCTCTTTTCTTGGAATAATATAGGTAAAAAATTATAGGTTACATCCCTCTTTCAAATATTGATGATGATTAAATGATGCCAACAGCGTAACAGATGGACAGCCTGACAGTCCGATAGACAGATCGATGGACATGACTCGCAATCTAAGAACATTAAAATATAAAAAAGAGCAAGATTTGCAGGGGTAATTCTTTCTGTTTAGAAAGGGGCGTAAAAACAACAATTTACCTACTGTGCCCGAAGCAAGTAAGTTTTGGTCAATTTAACTGTTTGTGTTTCTAAAACTTTTTCTGTAATCGACGTAACAGATTTTGGGTTACTCTGTAACTAAATCTCAATCCCTTCTACATAATATTTCTGTTAAAATTGGGAATAATGAAAAAGCAACAACACTGAAATATAAATATATCATTATATATGAGCAACCACCCTGCTAACCCTCTAGCCCATTTTTTTTTCTTTTTTTTTATGGGTCTAGCACACGTGCTGCAGGGAAGTCCCTAAAGCGCTCCAGGAGCGGCACGTGTGCGGAAAAAAAAGCGATTCACGTTGTTCTTGAATCGCTGTAAATTGTACTAGGTGGGAAACACAGCGCTGGGTAAATTATTCTAAAGGGATGACATTCTCCATATAAAAGACTGCTTGAAAAGCGTTGTACGCGGAGTAACAAGCTGAACCTCATACGGATGTGAAGCACCAGCGCAACGTGTATTTCTAACATGCACCGCTTTGGGAGGAATTAAGCGGGCTATATCCTTCGAACATTTTCCATGAAAATACTTGTAGAACAGACTCAAGTCGCCAACCGTTCTTCGATGTTCCAGCGAATCAAGGCCGCCGGTCAATTCCGGGTCTCCAATCAGACGGACCGCTCTTCTCTGAACAGAATCCAACAAATGCAGTGTATGTTTGGGAGCGGAGCACCAAACGTGGGAGCAGTATTTCATAGTTGGTCGAATTTGAGCTTTGTAAAGAATTAATAGTTGTTGTGGCGTGTAAAGCTTTCTGGTTCGAAATAATATTCTCAACTTTTGAGAAGCTCTCCTTGCTATGCCTGCAAGATGTTCATGCCAGGACATATCTGCTCCCAAACTAACGCCCAACAAATTGAGCGACGATGCTAGGGGAATGGAGTGCCCCGACATAACTATATCGGGTTCGGCAACTTTAACTTTTTTAGAAAAAACTGCCGCCTGGGTTTTTGTAGCGTTAAATTCCACTTGGTTACTGTCACCCCAAGATAGAATTTTTTCCAGGTCTTTGTTAAGTTGAACGACCTCCTGCTGTCTGCGGATATTCGCCTGAGCAGCCGATGTCCGAGCGTTCAAGGTGAATGAAGAGACAAGCGTAATGTCATCTGCAAAGCTGTAGATTAGATTCCCGGTCTTTTCCAGCAGATCGTTAATGTAAATGAGAAAGAGAGTAGGAGACAGTATAGAGCCCTGGGGCACACCGGCGTTGATAGTGAAGGTGTTAGAAAGAAATCCATCGACCGCCACTCGTAAAGAACGCTCTCTGAGGAAACATGAGAGCCACAAACAGAACCTTTCAGACATACCATAAGAGCGTAACTTAGCCAACAGTCCATCGTGCCAAACACGGTCGAATGCCTTGGATATGTCAAGAGCGACCGCTCGAGATTCTCCAAAGTGTTCAATTGCTTTGTTCCAAACATGTGTTACATAAGTCAAAAGGTCTCCTGGTGATCTATGTTTACGAAAACCATATTGGTAATCGCTAATAATATTGAATCGTTCGAGATATTTTAGAAGATGCTCATTGATAACCTTTTCCATGACTTTCGATATTATTGAAAGGTCTTCTTGCCTTTTTTACGTATCGGCTGAACCGTGGTACATTTCCAGCAAGACGGAAATATTCCCTTTCTGTAGGATAGGTTAAAAAAGTCCACAGAAAACTGGTGTTAGTTTCCTTGCACAGTTTTTGAGAATTATGGCAGGTATTCCGTCAGCGCCAGAAGCCTTCTTGGTGTCTAGTTTCATTAAAATACGCTTTATGATGCGCTGTCTGAAGACAACATCGGGCATCCTTGATTGCAATATGGGAATAGTAGGTGGTGTTTTTCCTTGGAAATCGACAGTAGAATGTGAAGCAAAGAGTTCAGCCAACAAGTTCGCTCTCTCAACAGGTGTGGTTGCAATGGAATTATCTGGTCGTGTGAGTGGTGGTATGGTGGATTTGGTAAAATTTTGACTAACTGCCTTAGCGACTGACCAAAAGGACCTGGAGTTGTTGGGACAAGCGAGAAGTTTGTTTCTAATTCATTGATTTTGTGCCTCCTTGGTTTCGTCTATAATTCCCTTGCATCTGTTCCGAGCACGAACAAAGTTGTTACGATCTATGGTGTTAGAATTTTCACGCCATTGTCGGTAGGCAATATGTTTAGAAGCAACAGCTTCTTTGCATATTCTGTCAAACCAAGGCTTGCCGTTGGAGGAGCATTTCTTCGAAAAAGGGATGTAAGCTTCCATACCAGCCAAAATAACATCGAAGACCTCCCTGGCGCAGTCAGATGGGTTATCGGATCGAAAACAAACGTCCATCCAAGGGAAAGTTCGAAAGTATTCCATGAGATCTTCCCATTTAGCAGATTTCTAGTGTCAAATCTTGCGCGGCCTAGGCGCCTCTCTGTCACTGATTGACAGGATACTCGATGTCGAAAGCAGTTTATAGTCGGATGAACCTAACGGCGGATTTACAGTGACCTTATATATCTTTCTTTGACCTTATATATTTTTTACTATAAATGATTAGCTAAAATTTTTTTAAATATCGCAACCAAAAACCAGGAAAAATTCTTATAAAAATATTGAGACTACATAATGTCTATTGATTCCCACCCTTCCACCCCTCTTAATATTGCAAATACCAAAAAAATAATGTGATGTTTGATTCCCTTGACTCGAAGAGTTCTGAATAATATCTATAGCAGAATAAATACGAAATTACCCTTCCAACTCCCTTTCTCGCGTCTTACAGATACATTTCAACAAAGTGATACTAGGAGAGCTTTACGTTTTTGGTCATGCTTAGCAATATTTTGTCATTCTTCTTGAACTACTTTAATAAAATAACTAGAATTTTCAAAAGTTCCTAACTAATGACTATATCACTATAAGCCTAGTTCTATCCAATGCTGGATGTAGATCTTCCCCCTGAATTTCCATCTCAATCTATTTGCAGCTATTGCCATCCATCCAATTTGCGCAACCCTCTGTATATCAGCCTGTCATCTTATTTCGGGACGTCCTACGTTCCTTTTTTGTTCTCATGGACTCCATTCTAATATTCGCTTAGTCCATCGATCATCGGTCACCGGTCGTGCGTGCTACATGTCCAGTCCATTGTTACTTTATTCTGCTACGTGCTCTATAATATCCTTTAATTTCGTGTGTTCACGTATCCACTTGTTTCCTATTCTATCTTTAAGTTTTATCCCGATCATCTGTTTTTCGTGTGCTCTCTGGGTCCGAGCTAATTTTTGTTTATTGACTTTATTCAGTGTCCAAGTGTCAGTGCCATATGTAATTACGGGTAGGATGCACTGATCGTAAACTTTGGAAATCGCTTTATGTTTGAATATATAACTTAATTTTCTGAATGCGCACCATCCAAGCCTGATTCTTTATGAAATTTCAACCGAGACACTGCCTCTCGTCGTAATAATTTTTTGCGACAGATACACATAATTCTTAACAATCTCAAGAGCTGTATCTTCCAAATTTATAGCTATGTTATTAATGTTCGGTTATATTTTCATCTTACTTTTATCATCTTAAAACCAATTCCCTTTTGTTCTGTACTAGGTTTTATGTACATCTTTGCATTTTCATAAATATATTTGATTAAGGGAGTATATCTAGAATCAATTCTACAGTTGTTCAAGCCATTGACGATTGCCTACATTTCGACAGAATCAAAAGCCTTCTCATAATCTATGAAGGCTATGTAGAGTTCGAAATGGTATTCATTGCTTTTCTCTAGGATATCTTGTCACTGTCTGTAAGTGATCGCATGTGCTAGAGCTGAATTTCAAACCAGCCTGTTCGCATGGTTGGTAGAAATCTAATTTATTTTTTAGTCTATTGGCAATAATTAATAATAATAATATTAATAATGTCATTATTGTGCATTCACATTATAATTACAATAATATAGTGTCAGTAACTTGAACATACAAAAGGCGAAGTAGAAGCTAGGCTTCCTCACTTAACCTACTTATCATATTATACTATATAACTAGACTTACGACTAAAATAACAGTTTTTTCTTAACTCTATTTTGCAGAGGGCAAAAATATAATCAGTACCATATGTAAAACAATCACTCCGTATCACAAATCAGACTCAACGTATCCAGCAGAGCGGCATTGCGGCCCAGGAGAGTCTAGATACTATTCATGCTGGAACAGAGATGCTGTGCTAGAGGACGAATGGAATTTTTAAAAATCTGAGGCTGGACGTTTTTCAAATTCAGTGGGACCAGATTGTATTTTTGCGAAATTTGATAGCTGAACGATCTTTCATATAGAGTTGTTACGTGGGAAGGAGGAGTGATAGCAAATTTGTGCCTCAAATCCAACGCATGTGCATGATATCTGAATTTTATTTTTTGATATAAATATGGCGGGCATTTTAGAAAGATTATTAAATATTAAATTAACGCTTTAGAATAAGGCCTTGAAACAGGTATAAGCCAATCAATTCGGCATTCGACCGTGCGTTTTGGGTAGGATGCGATTTTATTTTTTTATCATGTGAGAGGGGTCGAACGTAAGGTTAAATTCGAGTTTTAGGAGTCGGGGTGCACCCATTTGGCCGCCATATAGACATTGACATTTTTTTCATATATCTCGGTAACCGTAAGTCTGTCCAAAATTCTGTATAGAATGTCTATATAGATTCTACAATACTATACAACTTTTTATTGTTACTTCAATAATTAAGAAGTTATAAACAAAAAATAATGAAAATTTAGGGAATAAAAACTATTTTTTTTAACAACAGTTTATCTATCAATTTTGTAAAAAAAAAATGCATTAGAGCTGTTTTATAGAGAATTTTATAAAAAATTGACCTACCATTCTCAATTATTTTGATTCTTTTTAAAAGCTTCTTAGCGCTACAAAGGGAGGGAGATCAATGGTAGGCGAGGTAAATAGGTAAAAAAAAATTATTGTTCCTTTATTTTTACATACATATCTATAATATATATATAAAATGCAACGTCTCTCTGTCTGTCTGTCTATCTGTCTGTCTGTCCGTTAGTGCGCTTATCACTCGAGAACCACTAAGCTATGAAACATTCTTCTTTCTCTCATGTTAAACCAGCCAATATCTTTCAATTTGGCACTCACCCCTCTTTCATATTTTCTGATCCCACATATCATTCGCACACAGCAGTTTTGTATCAACTGGATGCGCCATGCATCTTGTCCCAGCAAGCATGGCCCGTACAAAGTATCACAAAAAGAGAAGTGTGAAAAGACCAGGCAGTCACATAACGATTTCTTGAGGTTCACATCCAAAAGGTGTCTTTGATGGAAAATTAGTTTTAAATTAGCAAATGCCTTTCTTACACAGCTGGTAATGTGTTCAGAGAACCTCAAGTCAACGTCAAACAAGAGACCGAGATTTCTAGCCACATTCGAAGTAACCAGAGCTTCACCATCTAGACTAATGTGAAGCAAATCCCTGTATTGCTCCCTAACATGCTTACGTCCAAAAATAAGTACCTAACTTTTCTTGGGGTTAAGAACTGAACAATGATCAGATGAGTTCCGCTGCAGCCGTTGAAGATCACTCATAAGCATGTTATTAGCCTCAGTAATTTTTTCCGGTTTAAAGGACAAGTATAACTGAGTATCATCCACATATAAATGCACTGTGGCGTACCTAAGATTTCTAACTAGTTGTGAAGTATGTAGAGTAAAAAAGAGAGGACCTAGAATAGATCCCTGCGGGACGCCACATGTGATATCCAGTGGATTCGATAGAATGTTATTACTCCTGACAGATTGGACTCTTCCAGAGAGATAGCTTGCGAGGAACTGACCAGCCTGAGTCTCGAAGCCAAGGAATTGAAGAATTGCCAGAAGCAGTTGATGGTTTAGCGTGTCAAAGGCCCTGGAATAGTCAAGAAGGATTAGGGCAGTAAGCTGACCAGAGTCAGCTGTAGTCAAAAGTTTATAAATGTGTGATAATAAGCTAATCGGGGGTTAATTGTCTAATTTCCTAATATCGCACTTTTTGTGTAGACGTATTACTTTTGATATATGCCATAATATTGGTATTTTGCAAGTTTCTATACATATGTTGAAAAATTTGGCCAATTCTTGTTTTAAGTCCTCTCCTACTTCCAATAGCATTTCCGATAAAATTCCATCAGGGCCTGCTGCTTTGTTACGCTTCATTTCCTTCAGTGCAGAGGTGTCAAACTCAATTTTGCAGAGGGCCATATATTAAATTTAGAATGTGTAAGCGGGCCAGATTCAAATAAAAAAAATGTACTGAATTATTATAACATTTTATTTATTTAGTTATATAGTATATAATATAGGGACTCACACTCAACTGACTCACGTCGCGCCGACGTACTTCTTTTATAATATCGATAAGGAAGGTTCTAGTCTAGACTCGAAGCGCGTGGAAGATTCTATTGTTCTCAACAAAAATAATAGGGTATTTCCGCTTGTTGCTAAGAGATGGCGTTACTGTCTCTCTCTCTCGCTTGTCAAGGCACGCGCTGCCCTTGAAATTACTTATAAATGTAGTGTGCGCATTTTAAAACTTCCGTAGAGGAATCGAGTGAAGTCTAAAAGCCCTAAAAAACATGATTCTTCTTTCTGTGACACATTGCGATCACGGGCCTTATTGATACGTCCCGGGGCCGGATGTGGCCCGCGGGCCGTATCTTTGACATCCCTGCTTCAGTGCGTTATTGACCTCTACAGTAACTTCTGGTAGTTCTTCTAAACTTATATTTTGTATTTTCTTTCTAGTCTGTTTTCTTTGTTCTTTATTGGATGTTGTTTTAGGCCTGTAGAATTCATTATGGTGGGTGTTTATTTCTTTTTTTTTTTTTTTTTTTTTTATGGGTCTAGCACACGTGCTGCAGGGAAGTCCCTAAAGCGCTCCAGGAGCGGCACGAGTGCGGAAAAAGCGATTCACGTTGTTCTTGAATCGCTGTAAATTGTACTCGATGGGAAACACAGCGCTGGGCAAATTATTCCAAAGGGATGACGTTCTCCATATAAAAGATTGCTTGAAAAGCGTTGTACGCGGAGTAACAAGCTGAACCTCATACGGATGCGAAGCACCAGCGCGACGTGTATTTCTAACATGCACCGCTTTGGGAGGAATTAAGCGGGCTACATCCTTCGAACACTTTCCATGAAAATACCTGTAGAACAGACTCAAGTCGCCAACCGTTCTTCGATGTTCCAGCGAATCAAGGCCGCCGGTCAATTCCGGGTCCCCAATCAGACGGACCGCTCTTCGCTGAACAGAATCCAACAAATGCAGTGTATGTTTGGGAGCGGAGCCCCAAACGTGGGAGCAGTATTCCATAGTTGGTCGAATTTGGGCTTTGTAAAGAATTAACAGTTGTTGTGGGGTGTAAAGCTTTCTGGTTCTAAATAATATTCCCAACTTTTGAGAAGCTCTCCTTGCTATGCCTGCAACATGTTCATGCCAAGACATATTTGCTCCCAAACTAACCCCCAACAAATTGAGCAACGATGCTAGGGGAATGGAGTGCCCCGACATAACTATGTCGGGTTCAGTAACGTTAACTTTTTTAGAAAAAACTGCCGCTTGGGTTTTTGTAGCGTTAAATTCCACTTGGTTACTGTCACCCCAAGATAGAATTTCTTCCAGGTCTTTGTTAAGTTGAACGACCTCCTGCTGTCTGCGGATATTCGCCTGAGCAGCCGATGTCGGAGCGTTCAAGGTGAATGAAGAGACAAGCGTACTGTCATCTGCAAAGCTATAGATTGGATTCCCGGTCTTTTCCAGCAGATCGTTAATGTAAATTAGAAAGAGAGTAGGAGACAGTATGGAGCCCTGGGGCACACCGGCGTTAATAGTGAGGGTGTTAGAAAGAAATCCGTCGACTGCCACTCGTAAAGAACGCTCTCTGAGGAAACATGAGAGCCACAAACAGAACCTTTCAGACATACCATAAGAGCGTAACTGAGCCAACAGTCCATCGTGCCAAACACGGTCGAATGCCTTGGATATGGCAAGAGCAACCGCTCGAGATTCTCCAAAGTGTTCAATTGCGTTGTTCCAAACATGTGTTACATAAGTCAGAAGATCTCCTGTTGATCTATGTTTACGAAAACCATATTGGTGATCGCTAATAATATTGAATCGTTCAATCGGTGTTTATTTCTGAATTTACTTTATTCCTATTCATTATTACTTGTCCCTCAATACTTTGCAATTTAATAATCTCTTTCCTTCCTTTATTCAGTTTCTTGCTTATTACTTTGAAGCCTTTATTTCCTTCAATTGTTTCCAAAATCACTTATATACCTGTGCGTTCTTATATATTTTCCGATCTCTTTTCTGATTAACTTATTAAGCTCTGTCCACTCTATTTTGTGCTCATCTCTCTTCGTATTTCTTCTTCTTTCCATGAATTGTCTCGTGTTATCACTTATTTTGTCCTTTTGTTTTTCAGTTTTTGTGACTACTTTAATTATGGATGTTAGTTCTTTAATTTTTGTATCTATGGTTTAGATGATTGTATTATCTTTAATATCTTATAATAGTTTTGTTGTTTCTAGCTGATACTCTATCCTCTTTTTTGATAACTTAATGGTGCCAACTGGTTTCGGTTTTTTTTGCTCTTAGAGTTTTGAAATTTATGAATACATGAGTCTATGATCACTCCCTATAGCATACCTATTCAGCACTGTTACATCCAGCAGGACTTCTCCACGTCCATTTCCTACTGTCGCTTTCCTAACCAAATACTCGTAATAAATAAGCCAGAAGACCTCTATTACTACGTGATTATGTTTTGGTACATCAGTTTACTATCGCTTGTCACTGTGATAAGGTAAACCGGACATTTTCTAACATAAAACATACTAAACCGAATAACTAGTCTAAGAGTAACCATTATCTGCTGTTTTTGCCCGGCAAGAAACATGTCAGCATAGAAACTAGCCAACTTCAGATTTAAGACCTATTTGTGAATCTCACATAATTTGATTCTTTGGAATTTCATGAAAGGATTTTGCAGGATACTCAGAAGTATTTTTTATCTTTTTTCGTGCCATCAAAACATCATTTACTGCCTCGGTGTAACCTAGCCTGTTGCCATGATGAAACTCTACATTTTCAAACATAAATTAAACAACGCCGATTAACTCTACTCTACAAGAATTAAAATTATCCATTGCAAATGATACAATATCACAGCGAAAACAAGCATTTATAGAAGCTAGTTTAACTAAGGATTTAATACCTATTTAAATTTAATTTTTTTTAGGAAAAGGATACTGGATGGGCGCTACTGTTTCAAGGCATGTTTAAAAGTATTCTGTCTCACTGTTTCATTAAATGAACTTCAACCTTCAACAATTTTTATTTGATAGCTAAAAACAAATCATCGAGGTTTACTTAAATTAAAAACTTGTAACATAAAACAATTAAAACAACCCGACGTCATTTTTTACTACGTGGTTATGTTGCGGCACCTCGTTGTAACCTGGCCTATCGCGGCGATAAGATAAACCGGAGATTTTCGAAGATAAATTAAACTACACGGACTAACTTCACTCGAAGAGAATTAGCATTATCTAGTGTAAATACCACAGCAAAAACAGGCTGGGATATAAACTGGCCTAATTAAGCTCTTGACGTCGGATTCAAGACGTATTTGTGGGTTGTGGTCTGGAGAATGAGCCTTCAATCTTACATCGCTTAGATAAACGCTCTAATTGACTTTCTAGGGGATATTTTCAGAAATATAAACGTCTAATAACTAGTCTACGTTTATTTGTAGGTTATTTTAAGGACGTTACCAAGAAAATAAATTTTCGTACGATTATCTAGAGAACTTGAATATACATATTTATTAGGGTCTTTTATACGCAGAAAAAATTTCAATACTCCTTACAATACTAAATTTGTAAATATTGGGTGTTAAAATTTGTATTTTTAATATACAAATCATACCCTGACCTATGTTGAGACGGATGTTCTATTATGTAACAATGGTAATTTTCTTACGATTGTTTTGAAGAACTTGGAATTATTAACTAAAAATATAACAAATATTCTTCTGTAAAGAAAATTATAGGAAGCGGTATTCGTTTTTTACAAAAAATTTTGATCGTTTTCAGTTTTCCTTGCAACGTTGCACTGCGCGGGAAGTTTGAAATATCGTCAACGAACAGCTGTTTTTACTAAATGCGTGTAACTCACAGATATAGAAAAAATATGGGTTATCGTAAATAAAAAGTCAATATTTATAACAAGTTAAATAATTATTAGCATTCAACATAAATAATTAGCATATTAATTAATATCAGAGACTTGGTTTCTTATCACTCCAGAATTTACTAAATTACGTTTAGTATAGTTGTCACATTTTATTTTGAACTTTGAATGAAGCCCTTCCCGTTTGAAAGCACTCAATTTTAGTGTTCCGTACGGAACACTTATAAGATTACTTCGGTGTCTGTCTGTCCGTCTGTCTGTCTGTCTGTCACACCCGATTTTCTCCAAAACTATTTGTTGAAGAAAGTTGAGATTTGGTAATAATATAGGAATTGATGGCCTCACCAGAGTCGTGTAGTTTTAAAAGTTGAATTTTGACTTAAGGGGTGGTGGGGGGTGAAATTGGAAGTGAAGAAAATTCTTTTTTACTAGGACATTGAGTGTGGTGTCAAATGAAAGCTTGTGAAAATATGAGTAAAAAATATTTATATAATGTAATATTTGCGCACACTTTTCTTTGTATTATTTTTATAAAATCGCGAAAAATCGCTGTCCCCCCGACCTTATCTCGAAAAGTACTGATCAAAAAATTTTGAATAAATTCTGGAATATTCTCCACGGGGTGTAGATTGAACAAAAATTATCACGAGTGCATTACCTTAAATAATTTATCTGGTATATAAAAAAACAAAAATTTCAAGGTCATCAGTTTTCAGTAAACATTGGAAACAAACTTTGTTGAAAACTTATTTGGGGTGTGTTTTTGTGAAGTCACTGATCATTTTATACCACCGTAACCGTTATTTTAAAAGCAATCAACATACGGAACACTAATTGTGCAAGTTCAACTTGCACTTGACTGGTTATTTCACATCTAAATGACTTTTGCAGCCGTGCATTTCAGATTTCTAGCAACTCTCTCAATGAAACTATAGTATTCTCAGCAGGAATTTTAGATTGAATTATTTCATTGATTGTTTGAATTTCCCGTTTTTCTTGCACTAGACATACTTGCTTATGCTATATTTATTTTTTCAGCAGTTTTTGTTTAACAAATCTGCCATTCTTTAATTGCGAAGTCATTATTTATGCACTATTAAAAATCTCCAATATAAACGTAACCTCGAAAAATACTCCAAAATATTAAAACCCAACATAAACAACTCATGTCTCGATCAGAGTAAGAATGTAATCTGGCCTGATCCGAAAAACGACGCAGTGGGATTATTTTTGTATTTCTGCGCATATTTGCCAAGGCTAAAGAGTGCACTACGCCTCAATTATTTTTTATTGTACGCATGGTAGTTTACATAGAAGGGATCTTCCTGTCAGTTGAGCACGACTGCTCCTTGGGAACGTCGTTAATATAACTTTATTGGAATAAAGATTAAATGTATTATTTTTCTATAGGAAGAAGAGGCTGATAACTATTAATGGATATATTAATTTTAACTATAATGTATCTCATTAAAAGCACACAAGCGCTTATCGTTTTTTTTTTTGTTGATTTTTTCCCACCTTAAAATTTCAATACTTATCGTTTACTCTTCTAGCGGCTATTAGTAATGGACAGCTACATCAAAGAACAATGCAGAATAATTGGTAAATTACATAATGAATATGGTGAAAATTAAATGAGAAAATCGGCAAGGTTCCTAAAATTTTTGTTAACCAAGTACACCAAATTGGGTCCTGTACCTATTTAGTCCATCCGGTCAATGGAAAATATCGCACCATTACGTGAAAATGTTGCAGAAAATCTGAAAACATACATTGTAAAACAGTTGTATATTTCGAAATGCTTTCTATAACAAATTCCGTAACAATGCCTGCACTCTGATGCGTACAAAATTCAATTCACACAGGCCAACAGATCATTCTAATCACTGGCTATTTGTCAGTTGGGTTTCGCAAATGGCATTCAAGAAAAAACTATTTTACAAAGAAAATTATTTTCAATCAAGAGCCGCATTTTGAATTCTCTTGTTTTATTAATAAACAAAATTGCTTATTTCGGACACAAAAAATCCTAAAGTAGCACGTAAGGGACTCATGCAGCCTTAAAAGACCGTTAATGGAGTTATCTTTGGACAGAAGAAAAGATTAGGAACGAACTTTTTTTTTTTGGAAATTTCGTTTACAGTTCTTACGGTTAATTGTGCCATGTAGGACGATTTCAGGCAATGTAAGAATTATTTTCGGAATATTATTTGTGTAGGTGTCAGAGTCCTTTTAAACTTTTGGACACGCATGAAGTTTCATCCAGACAAATAATTTACGGGAATCCCATGAGATGTTATTAATCGAAAATATCTTGTTCCCTTGCTGGTGTTTCCAGTGGTCCGCAAAACAATAACTATTCTATAATTTCTCTTCCGGAATCAAAACTTCGGCTATTATTAGATTCATCCCACTCCACTGCCAACATATTTACTAGTTTAGGGTTACATATTACTTGAAATTCTATATACAGTCTGTCAAGTAAGAACGTGCCCGCGATAATTCATTATTTGTAGATGCGATTCTAGCCATTCAACAAGAAATCCGTAGAGGGAACCTTTGTCTACGATGCATTTTAGTAAAAGTATCAGTCGATTCCGAACTTTCGTCGAAATCACGTAAAATCCAAAATGAGTCACTTGGTTGAGCGTCGGTCCGAGGCACTCTTTCTTTGTTTTCATCCAAAGGGGCCTAATATAATACATTCCGCGGCCGCTAAATATATTAAAAAGTCGGTATCGTTTGTGAAGAAGTGGCTCGGTAGGCAAAGTCACTCCGAAAGTCGAAAAAAACGAATCGTGTCTCCCGTTTTCACGGGACCAGTTATTGATGCTCCGTCAAGGAGCAGCAAAATTAAGAAAAACGGGTTTGACAACATTTTCGTGCTCCTAATGTCAAATTCCGAGGCACGTTGAAAAAGCCTTTGCTATTGAAAAGGTTTGGTCCCTTGTAAAGAAAAAGCTCAGAGAAAAGACTCTGAGGACCTTGACTATCTTGTCTCACGAGATTCGAAAAATTTGCAGAGTATGCAGAAAATATCGTCGACAGCATGCCCCGAAGATGCCAGGAGGAGATTGGACAACTTACTGCGGTATTTACGCCGTTTTTAGCACCCCAAAGAATACATTGATGGCAGAAAATATTCTCAAAAGACATTTTGTCAAGAATACGAGAGGTCACGTTCTCACTTGACAGACTGTAGATAAGCATATCAAATATAAAAACTAGTTAATATTGTAACACATCTATCCTTATTATAATTCTGCGTATTTTTTTTATAGTAGGGCTCTACTATGTCATTTTTTCTCTGCTTCGGGAACACAAACTGTTCAAACATCAAATTTGCCAAAAAATAGTAATCGTTCACATAATTCTCTCTTGTTATGGTTTGTGATTATTATGGATATATTGTTTAAATCTACAGACTTTTCTTGTTTTTAAGATTACTAATAATTTTATAAATTCTGATACAAATTTACATGGAGCTACATATGTGAAAACAATAACGGCAACTGTCAAGAAATTGGTAACGTATAATAAAAGAGAAATAATTTGGCAGCAGGATCGCACTCCTCCACACAACATTTTCGCCGTAAGTGATCATTCAACTTTCTCTTTATCGATTGGTAGATTTGGAAGATTGAAATTACCACCAAATAGTCCAGATTTATCTGTCTTGAACACGTTTTTCTGGGGTTATTTAAAAGATAAATTAAAAGATGAAAGAAACTTGAGAGTGAATCTTCTAAGAGAGAAAATTACACAGGAGGTGGCAATTTTAAATGGACAAGGTCAAGTAATTATTTTGTCGGCCGTATAAAGACAAAAACTAATTTAAAATAATTTTCAGCATTCGTCATAATCAATTTTAGTTTATTTTTAAAAGCACTAATAATATATTTAGGATTAAATGAACAAACTAATTTTTTTACATTTTTTCCTCGCGGTTTCTAGCCGCTTTCACTTCTATGTATTACTATTTTCTCTTATTTCAACGTTGTTTCAGTTAAGAAGTGGTTGTGAATTCTTGAAAATATATTTGAGCTAGGCATTTTTCTGAGCCTTTTTTTAGTCTTGTATATTTCCATCGTGACTGCCTTCCCTTATAATAATTTTTAATAAATATTTTGTTAATGTAAAATAACCGAAAACGGACGAAGTTCATATTTCAGCAGTTTACCCCCCCACTGTTCTTTTATTCACCAAATCCTTCCTGAAATGGGTTTCGCCGTATCACGGATCGTCAGTCAGGCTAGGATTGACAAACGAGAGAACAGAATATCCAAAAAGTTACGGAACATGATAGTAAGATACAACGAATTGTAATAAGTATGTATACCTATTACTCCATCGAAAGTTGACACAGCAGCTTTCGAGCCGACAGAGTGGTTGACACAGTCAACGCTTAAAAGTAGGTAGTGCTTGGATAAGTATCAGTAAATTCTCTTCTCTTGTTTGTCAATCCTAGCTTGACTGACGAGCCATGATACGGCGAAACACGTCCCAGGATGGATTTGACGAATGAGAGAACAGTGGGTAAACTGCTGAAATATGGACTTCCTCTGCTTTCCGTTATTTTACGTATATAAGAAGGGATGTAAATGAAAAGTTTATTTCCACTTATATTAAAATTGTATTCTGTCATTGTTGAACTATATACGCGTTTGTGCAATCCTTTATATATATATATATATATATATATATATATATATATATATATATATATATATATATATATATATACATATACAAGAAATCCCTTAACAATTCTAGAACTTCAGTATTTAGTATTTTTGGTTCGCTTCGCAGAGTGAATTAGAAGGTTAGTCCCGTTATAATCAATGTTGTACTTAATTTGAGTTTCCATAACTTTGATGAAGTACTAACCAACCAGCAGTTAATAACTTAGGTAAACTTGAACACCTTCATCACTTCTTTCTATCTCCTTACGCCAGCCTGGTAAAAATTTGGCCAATTTAAGTAATTACTGTTTTATTAGACAGTAACAAACCCAGCGATATCTCTCATCCTTACAAAATCTATTTGCCGGCAATAAACTACAAAATTGTCAATATCTCTCTAACAAAGGCGCTTAAGCTTACCCTGTATGAACCTAATTAGCCTGTTTATCTACGCGATGTGGGATTAAGGGACGTTCCGTTGAACCGCAACTCACAAATACATCCCGAAACCGATCCCGATTCTGTAATTAGGTTATCGGCTATCGTTATCTTTCTCTCTCTTTATAGCTTGTCGTTAACAGTGGATAACGGTTTTGTTTATTTTAACTATGCAACGACAAGCAAAAAATAGTTTTTTTAAATTATTACAATGTTGTTTGATTAAGTTCTAATTTATAATTATGTTGTCATTAAGGATTTACAGTCTGTGCAATAAAAACGTGACCTATCATATTCTCGAAAAAATGGGTTTTGAGAACATTTTTAGCCTTTAATGTATTCTTTGGCACTACTCAGTATATATCACCACTACACCAAACTTTATTTTTGCACTCGACGCGCGTTTCACTAACCATGTTAGCTTCATCAGGCGTGATGATCATCATCGCTCCTGATGAAGCTAACATGGTTTCCGAAACGCGCGTCGAGTGCAAAAATAAAGTGTTTGGTGTAGTGGTGATATATACTGAGTAGTATCATTGTGCCAAAGATTCCACATTCCCAACTTAGTATTCTTTGGTATGCTAACAATGGCGGTATTACCTTAGTAAGTTTTCCAATCGCCTTCTTCGTCAATAATGGGCTGGCATCTTTGGGACATGCTGTCGATGAGATTTTCTGCACATTCTACAAATTTTTCGAATCTCGCGAGACCACTGAGTCAAAGTCCTCAGAGTCTTTCCTCTGAGCTTTCTCTTTATAAGTGACCAAACCCTTTCAATAGGGTTGGCATCCGGGCCATTGCACTATGGGACAAATTCGTGCGTACCGTCTCAAAAATCTGTAACTTTGTCGTTGATTGAAGTAAATAGCTGAAATTTGGTACGTAGTATCTCTAATGTATATACTATCAAATAATGGTACATTATCTGTCTAATTATACTTTCCCCATGTATTAAGATCTTATGTACTGAAGAAGGCATGTTATACCACATATATTGTGTAACGTACAATTGTGCAGTAGCGCGAGTATATTCACCAAATTTTTCTTGATTTACAGCAGTACCGCATGCCAAAGTCTGAAGAATAACATAAAATCTTTTAATAAGATCCTTATTAACTCCTGTTATTTCTGAACAGCAGTAGTAGTTCTCAAAAAAAAAACACGTCGAGCTGTATTGCCGTCATTGCTATTTCCACTTCCTTGCCGGGGTTTATCAACATGCAATCCCATTCGGCTTCGAAATAGACTTTGTACAAGTTTTTTTCTTGTATTCTCTACTTTTTTTATCTTCCAGAGTTCTCGCAGCCCATTCTTTAAACGAAAGATTATATGAAATATGTAAAACTCCATGCACCTAATCCATGCATGCAACGTCGACCAACCGTACTCGTAAGCATTCATATTATCTGGCTTTGATTCAATCTTCTCCAAATTATTCATATCGCTTGGTTTAGCCCCACACACCGTACACACAGCTCCAGAACTTGTGTCAGTTAGTACTTGTGTAACTTTTCCATCCACCATAGTTAAGAACAGCTCGTGACTTATTTCAATTAGCTGGTCCCCCATGTGTATCTCAGAAATTTTCAAATTATTAATTTGACCCCGAATATCACCGACCACCGAACGGGTTTTCTCGGGCGTTTCTTTTGCAAATTCCATCAGAATTGGTCGGCAATATCGAATAGAAGAGCAAGCCGGATTTTGCCAAAAAACCTCTTTTGTTTCTGTATCAATCAGCTTTATTGGTACCAAAGATGCTATAAATAAGTTTACGTCTGAGACCAAGTTACTTTCATCTGTTAAAATTTGTTTATATTCACTTTGTCCCGATGAACCATCACATCCCCATTTGGTAAACAATTTAAGATTTCTTCTTGTTGGGTTGTAAATATTTTCATTTTTTAAGATACGGGCAGTAGTGTGATCCAGCAAATCTTGTAGATTTACTTTAGCGCCTGTATCGGTTATTTCAATTCTGGAGGGTGGAGGATAACACAGCTTTTTTTGCGTTTGTTAATATATTATATGACGGCAATATATCGAAGTTTTTGTTAATCAGACTTGCTCGAAGTAATCCGTATTGTGATTTCGAAAGATCTAAATCAGCAAAAAGACTTAAAGCTTCATCCGCCGTAAAATATGTTGCATTGCGAGTTTCATGCAACAATTTTTCCTTTATGATCTTTTTTTCATCTCTATCACAATTCCGCATCATTGCAACAACAAAAGCTTCTTTCAATTCTCCTTCAGACCGCAATCCTTGGACGTATGCGTTATGTATATTCTCGAGTCCATATTCTTGAATTAACTCCATATTCTTCCTTTTTTTCGATTTCTCTGACAGATCTTCATAAGACTTTGATGGACGTCCACGTTCTCCAGATGTTATAGATTTGATATCCATTGGTATTTCGTCGAACTGTACCTTAAATTCACCGTCTAACCACGTTGTATTTTTATTAAAGAAACGTTCTTTAGTTCTGTTAGATGTGGTCCAGCGATTGTTAAAAGCTGATATAAGCGATTTTTGAATACTTTTCACAACTAATTCACTTTTTGAAAACGACAAATGATGGTGTTCTTCTAAGTATTTTTGAATATCTTTTCTTTTTGTCCCATGGTCAATGAAAAATTCGTCGAGGCACAACAAATTCACTCATTTTGTTGTATAGGTACTTCGCAAATATTGTTTTTACCGAGGTTGGTGAAGACTCTATGTCGAAGCACAATAAAGTACTGGTAAATGACAATTAAATCAATAACTTTTATACTTCAATTCCGTGAGAAAAATATTATTATCTGCGGGTAGTCACATATTTATCGCGTTCTTATATGATATGATATGATTTCCAATAACAGTATTTCCACCTTACCTAAACTTTAATTTAGGTAGTAATCTATTTTTATATATAAAACACAAAAAATGTTTCTACCTACCCAAGGCAGCTCTACCAGGTAGTAGCAGTTCGGCAATAGCAACAAAGCCGAAAAAAATCACATGTATTTTGTTGGTAGAAAATTCACCACATTGTCAAAAATCACGAGAGCTTCTCTCAAAAAACAACAACCACTTTATGTATGTATGTAGTTCATTCTCTCAAAAAACAACCACTTTATGTATGTATGTAGTTCAATGCGGTAGTTTGTAAACAAAATTTTGACAACTTGCTGGGATGTTAACAATAGTCACCTGTTCTAGTGATACTACCTGGTAAAGCTGCCTTGTACCTACCTACCTACCTACATATCTACCTGCCTACCTATGTCCGCTATAGACGCTAGTAGACAATATTATTTAACAATAAAATGTCAGAAATAATTTCTTTTTCGAAAAATCTCCTGAATCAAATCTTAAAAAAAAATTTAAAATATTTTGCATTTCCCTCCCCATCAGGTATTTTTCGTCCCATTTAAAAGGGGGCAGATTCGGGCAAATTTTTTTTTTGCCTTGATTTTTATATGAGCTGCTCTATGTGATGGTATCAAAATTACGACATCGGCAGACATCGCTAACTGTCAAAAGTCTATTTAAAGTTTCTAATAAGGTTAGGATATTTGATACTGCAAAAACAATCGTATACCTCTCCAGTTTTTACATAATAATGTCTACGTAAATGCTTTTTAAATAAGGTACTTAATAACCATTCTAACCATATATCACACTTACATATTTAGATTGAAAATAATGAAAATATGACCATGTAAACTGGTGCAATTCTGTTCTACATAATCGAGATTATTTTGAGTATCAACTTGCAAGTCAAGTTTTATTAAGAAAAAATGAGAAATAATCTATTTTAAATTCTATATAATATGTATTAAACATTCAGTTAGATATGTGCATTAACAAAATATTCAATATCGAACATTCGCAAAACCTATTTTTGAGACGGTACGCACTATTCTGTCCCATAGTGCATTGTGAGGGCCACCCTAACATCTTATCGTGGGTCCAAGCGAAACATTTAGCTACGTGACTTTCGCCCAGCAAAAGTTTCTTCAACATACTTCGGAATTCAACATCATGAGCATGAAGATGTTTCGAATGGTCTCATGAGACACATTCAAACCCGATTTTTTAGTTTCGCCGCTTCGTAAATTTTGGGACCCGTGAAAATAAAGACACGATTCGTTTTTTGACTTTCGGAGTGACTTTGCCTACCGAGCCACGTTTTCGCAAGTCGTTGACATTTTTCGTCTCGTTAAAATGATTTACCCATACCTTCACGAACGACACCGATTTTTTAACATATTTAGCAGCCGCGGAATATGTCACAAGTAACTCATTTGGGATTTTACGGAATCGATTGATAATTTTCTTAAAATGCGTCGTAGACAAAGGCTCCCTCTACCGGTTTTTTTGTTGAATCGCTAGAATCGCATCTACCAAAAATGAATTATCGCGGGTACGTTCTTACTTGACTATATAATAGGCTAGTTGAATTTCTAAACCAATACAATATTATAACAGATAGTTAACGTGGATTGTGCAGGAGGAGACTTAGGGAGAACGCCATCGGAGACTTAGGGAGAGCGCAATCTGTTCGTTTCCAAATTTAATTTAAAAAAGTATTGAGGATGGCTGGACTCTTCTGGGCCCTCTTCCATCCATTTGGTGACGTTTTTGGCAATAAGAATATGAGAACATTTTTTTAAAAAACTACTTAGGTTTTATCTGAAAGAAAGTAAATAAAAGTGAAAACTGAATATTCTTATTTTCATGTAAATAACATAAAAGTGCCGAATTATATTAGTAATGGAATTATAATCATGTTTATGGATGATACTTCAATTATAGTCTCAGCACGATCTTCGGAGGAGCTATAGAAGAAAATAAAATATGTGGTTGAAGGTTCCAACCTGTAATTTTTTTGCATAGGAATAGGCCAGTTGTTGAGACGAATTTTGATCACTGTGAATTATGAGTATTATGAGTGCTCCCTTTTACTTTACTGGTTTTTCTTAAGCTTTTCTACTTCTTTTTTATATGATTACCTCCTGTGTAATTTAACATGTAAAGTGTTCTACAAATTTAATCAAATGTGTAATTCGGATTTGACACCGTATCTCTCAAATTTTTTAACCTCTTAGCATATATCTAGCAAAATAATTATTGTGCTTATTTAAGCAATATAGATCTAAAGGCCTGCAGCTTGACCACAAACCACAAATGCTCAAAGTCCAGGATATAATTAGGTACGCCGTTTCAAGCCCTTTCTTTGCTATCAGCAAAAGTTATACTTAATTGGGTTTAAAATAAACAATTTGTTATTGGTCTCATTAATATTATGTTTTTGATCGAACAGAGTAATTAATTTATTGGATTACTTATATTTTTTAAGGGGTACAAATAAAAAAAAAAAACAAAAATAAAAATAAATAAAAAAAAAGAATAAAAATAAACAAAAAAAAAACAATAAAATCAAAAAAAAGAGGAATTAGACAAAGCGAATCAATATCCCCAAACCTGTTCACGTTGACTCTAGAAGACATGTTCAAATCGTTATAGTGGGAAAATAAAGGAATACTAATGGACGGTGAAACTATTAAATTACTTAAGGTTGACCAACACAAAAGAAGAATTACAAGAAACGCTGATGAAATTAAATAATAAATCTCTAGAAACAGGTCTACAAAAAAACTTCACCAACACCAAATATTTGATCAACGAAACTGAAGATAACAGCCAGGAATTGTTAAGGGCAGGTGAAAGAATATCATTCATATATTTAGGACAAAAAATCGAAATATCAAAACATAATTTAAAGGCTGATGTTAGATTACAATCTACGTTTAAATTGGATATCCCAAGTACAAAAAAAATCAGACTATTCGATCAATATGTACTGCCCGTATTAACATATGGCACTGAAACGTGGGCTTTAAATAAAAGTATAATAAATAAACTCCAGGTAACCCAACGGACAATGGAGAAGAGAATGCTAAATATTAGATTCCAGGATCGTATTTCTAACATCGAGAAACAAAGAAAATCAAAAGTGACAGATGTAAAATAACGAATATGTATATTAAGGTGGAATTGCGCGGAGCATATCGCAAGGATGAATGATAACAGATGGACACGCCGTATAGTTAAATGGGGGCCTAGAGAAGACAAAAGATGCAGAGGTAGACCACAGTCAAGATGGACGGACGACATAAAAAGATTAGCGGGACACGATTGGATGCAAAAAGCAAACAATAGAGCTCACTGAAGGCAACGTGGGGAGGCTTACATCCGTTTATGGATGAAATAAGCTAATGATCATGATCATGATGATGATAAACAGATTAAGATAAAGGAGGCCTATGTCCAGCAGTGGACGTTGCAGACTACTCGATGATACTGTAATCGATACATAGTTTCCGCTTTTTTTTGTACATCACCGACCTCACTGTTTTTCATCACCTCCATTATCTTCATTTATCTTCACCATTACTGCCATTGCTTTGCTAGAATTAGGTTTAATGTGCTTAAAGAAATTCAGTTGTGATGATTAGGTATGGTAAAATATCTGTATTTCTGTAAATAGTGCAAATATTTTCTTATCTATAATATATATAAAATGCAACGTCTGTCTGTCTGTCTGTCCGTTAGTGCGCTTATCACTGGAGAACCACTTATCCGATTTACGTACTTTTTTTTTTAAAACAGACATATGTTCTCTGGCCAGGTTATAGGCTATATTTTATTATGATAGGTAGCATAAGAAATGAGTAGTGACGATAATAGTGAATGAAGTCGGAAAAAAGTTTGCCGCTAGCGCATTCCCTTGCAATACACAGCCTAAACCATTAAATATAGAACAATATTATGTAGCAGAGAATATCTATAATCTATAATCTATAATATATTTATAAAATGCAATGTCTCTCTGTCTGTCTGTCTGTCCATTAGTGCGTTTATCACGCGAGGACCACTTATCCGATTTACGTGTCTTTTTAAATTCATACATATATTCTTGGGCCAGTTTATATAATAATAATAATAATAATCTATATCTATAATATATATAAAATGCAACGTCTCTCTGTCTGTCTGTTAGTGCGCTTATCCCTCGAGAACCACTTATTCGATTTACGTGATTTTTAAAATTTATACATATATTCTCTCACCAGGTTATAGCTATATATTTTATTACATCTATAATATATATATAAAATACAACGTATTTCTGTCTGTCTGTCTATCCGTTAATGCGCTTATCACTGCAGAACCACTTATCCGATTTACGTACTTTTTTTTAAAAACATACGTATGTTCTCTGGCCAGGTTATAGGATATATTTTATTGCGTTAGGTAACATAAAGAATAAGCAGTGACGATAATAGTGAACCAAGTCGAAAAAAAGGTCACCGTTAACGCGTTTTCTTGCAATACACTGCCTAAATCATTAAATATGGAACAATATCATGTTGCAAAGAATATAGTATATATAAAATGAAACGTCTCTCTGCCTGTCTGTCTGTCCGTTAGTGTGCTTATCACTTGAGAACCACTTATCCGATTTACGTGTTTTTATAAATTTATACATATGTTCTATATAATTCTATATAAACCTAGATAATGGGAGATAAGGTGAGATAATGGGAGATAAGTATAAATAATGGGAGATAAGGAGAAATAATGGGAGATAAGGAGAACTGTTGCGAGATAAGTCGAGATAAGCCTAGATAATGGGAGATAAGGTGAGATAATGGGAGATAAGAAGAAATAATGGGAGATAAAGAGAAATAATGGGAAATGAGCAGAGATAAGCCTAGATAATGGAAATTATGTGGAGATAATGGGAGATAAGGAGAAATAATGGGAGATAACAGGAAATAATGGGAGATAAGGAGAACTATAGCGAGATAAGTCTAGATAAGCCTAGATAATATGAAATAAGGCGAGATAATGAGAGATAAGGGGAAATAATAGGAGATAAAGAGAAATAGTGGGAGATGAACAGAGATAAGCCTAGATAATGGAAATTATGTGGAGATAATGGGAGATAAAGGGAAATAATGGGAGATAAGGGAAAATAATGGCAGATATTTTATTACGTTAGGTAACATAAGGAATAAGCAGTGACGATAGTAGTGAATCAAGTCCACGCGAGCGGAGCCGCGGGCACTGCTAGTTATAAATAAAGCTTAAATAGGTTAGTTATGGACTGTGAGTTTAATTTTCCGTTATAACGACTCGACCCCTGGAGATTCTATCTCAAGTAAGTGGAGTCTAAGCCATATAAAAATACCAAGTCTAGCGCCCGAGACCGAGTGACTAAAAGAAGAAGAAATTGAAGAAAAGCTATTGCAATAATTAAGTATGAAAAGATAAAAATGTTTCAAAATAAATAAGTAAATGAATGTAAATTTTCTATAAATCTAGGTAAATCTATAAATAAATTTAAAACATTTCAAATACTAGCAATATTTCGTTACCACAGAAAAATAAAGATGATAAAAACACACATTTGAAAGGAAATCAAGGATTAAAGTGATTGACATTGATAACGGTATTATAGCATCAATGTGTGTTTGCAGCTTAAAACTTGTAAAATAGGTTATTGTTGTTTTATCTAAATTTAATTCGAAATTTTCCAATCAGGAAAAAATAACACTACATGTATCAACAAAACAAAAATATCTTTTCTATTATTCTATTGGCTCTCAATTAATAGATCAACCATCAAAAATAGCCTTGGACGTCACATTTTTATGTTTCAGTGCAATAGTTATTGTTTGTATATGATATATCGATTCTTCAAAATATAGCCTAAAAGCTATCCTACTGCACAACGGTAATACAAAACCATCAATACCAGTTGCTTATTCAATGTTCATGAAAGAAACATGCGCTAACATGGCTGCTATAACTAAATGATATTAAGTACGTAGCGTCTAAGTGGCAAATATGTGCGAATTTGAAGATGGTTGCGATGCTAATGAGTCTACAAGGAGGCTACACGAAATAGTACTTTTTATGCCTTTGGGACAGCAGAGCAACCACAAAACACTTTTTGCAGAAAGTCTTACCGAAGAGGTCAGCTTACGATCCGAAAGATAAAAACGTCCTAAACACACCCTTAGTAGATCCTGAGAAAATCCTTCATCCTCCGTTGCACATCAAGCTAGGACTAATAAAGAATTTTGTGAAAGCCATAAATAGAGAAGGAAATGGGTTGGGCTATTTATCCAACCTTTGTTTTCATCTAACCAATTTTAATCATGATTCAAGATCATTACTACATATGTTAAATAAAAATCGTCCCAGATGGCGTCCCCATGGGACCCCTGAGGTAATAATGAACTCCTCAACGACTCCACTCCTCGACCGTACTGACTAAATTCTCTCAGTGAGATAGCTCTCCATTCATCTCAACAGGTCTCCTCCAAACCCGAAAGCATGCCACTTGGCACACAAAAGTTTTATGTTAACAGTGTCAATTATAATTTACTAAATTCACTATAAGTTATTACGAATGGTCACAGAAAATATAGCTATTGCTACGGAAATGAAGCTAGTTGGCTACCGCTGGCTCGTTAAAACGAGCTTCTTAAACATTCTACTCATGTTTTTTACTATTATTGTCAAAAAACAACGTTACAGCGCTTTTTAGTTCAATATCTAAGAAATATTTTCTGCTGTTGTGTTCTTCCTTCTATGTTTGAAAAAGAGGAAGTAGCAGAACTCACAATTTTTGAAAATGACTTAGCAGGCTTTATAGATTGTCATTCTGTAAACCTGGCCATTAATGGTGGATCCTTTTTCCACATATTTCATAAGCAACATGTTTTACGGTCCCAAAAAACGCTCTTCATCAAGTTTCCACAAGACAAGTGAATTTTCCTCTTCTTTGAAGATAGAGCCTGCTCTATGGGAGGCTCCCAATAGTAAACCCAAATCTCGTTGCTATGATAATTCGCAAAAAAATAACTATCATTTTCTAAAATAGCCAGATATTCTTGAGAAATTTTCTTCCTCACCAATCCCTGCCTTGGAGCCAACAGTTTGAAAATCCATCGTACGGAAACTCGCTTCTTCACAAAATCTTCGTGCACAATTTTGAAAACTGTAATTTCAAATACTCCAGCTTTTTTCGGCAAACACAGATCTTCATTCGTGCATCTAACAGCAGCAAATCCTCAGCAAGCCTAATGATCGTCTTGAATTGTGTCTTGGACCCATCGAAACTCTTTAGATCCAAATTTTACGTGAAAATAAGATAAATTGGCGTTGCCATACACCCAGGACATTTTTTATGAATAACTTTTGGTCCAATTCCCCCTTCAGTAATAAATTTTATCACCACGCGAAGCTCTCAACTACTTTCACTAATTTTTTGTAAGAAAAAAGTAAAATCTGCAAAATTTCATCACAACACTTAAAACAACAACAATTTGACAATTAGGTAATTTTTGGAACAACCTATTTAATCTGTGCGATTCGAAATCTACAAAGGGTTAAAGATGAAAAACCGGTCAATTGCAAGTTGAACCTGCGCAATTAGTGTTCCGTACGTTGACTGCTTTTAAAATAAAAAATGTTGTAACGGAAGTATAAAATGATCAGTGACTTCACAAAACACACCCCAAATGAGTTTTCAACAAAGTTTATTTTCCAATCTTTACTGAAAATTGATGACCTTGAAATTTCTGTTTTTTTTTTTATATACCAGATAAATTATTACAGGTAATGCACTCGTGATAATTTTTGTTCAATCTACACCCCGTGGAGGATATTCCAGAATTTATTCAAAATTTTTTGATAAGTACTATTCGAGATAAGGCGATTTTTCGCGATTTTTTAAAAATAATACAAAGAAAAGTGCGCGCAAGTATTACATTATATATATATTTTTTACTCATGTTTTCATTTGACAGCACACTCGATTACCTAGTAAAAATTTTTTTTTTCACTTCCGATTTCACCCCCCAAAACTAACCCCTTAAGTCAAAATTTAACTTTCAAAACTACATGGCTCTGATGAGGCCATCAATTCCTATATTATTACCAAATTTCAACATTCTATGACAAATAGTTTCGGAGAAAATCGGGTGTGACAGACGGACAGACAGACAGACACCGAAGTGATGTTATAAGTGTTCCGTACGGAACACTAAAAAGGCAGAAATTAATTATATTTCAACACTTACAATATTTACAATTATATTTATATTATATTTATTTAATATTTATAATTAAGCCTGCAAAATGATTTAAAAAATTTAGGTTGGCTTACCTTTTTCTCGATCAAGTCACAAACTCGGCACACCTTTCAAAATCATCAAATTTTACGCTTATGAAAATAATTTAGTTAACGTTCTTGAAATTTTGCAGACTTCTCAATCATCTAAGGTTGATATTTCGATCAAAAATTGAGAAAACTACGTCATTGTTTGGTAGCCTAAACACAACTACAGTCCGTCAACTAAGAACGTGTCCGCAATAATTTTTTTTTAGTAGATGCGATTCTAGCGATTCAATAAAAAATCGGTAGGGGGAACCTTTATCTACGACGCATTTTAGTAAAAGTATCAGTTGATTCCCATCCAAAGGGGCCTAAAATTACACATTCCGCAGCCGCTAAATATATTAATAAGTTGGTATCGTTTGTGAAAAAGTAGATAAACCAATTTAACGAGACGAAAAATTGACGCTGCGTCAAGGAGAGACAAAATTAAGAAGATCGGGTTTGAACGTGTCCCATGAGACCACTCGACAATATCTTTATGCTCAGGATGTCCAATTTCGAAGCAGTTTTGAAGTAACCTTTGCTTAGCGAAAATCACGTCGCGAAGCGGCTCGCTTGTACAAACGATAAGATACTAGACTGGCCCTCACGATACCCGGACGCCAACTCTATTAAAAACGCCTGGTCTCTTGTAAAGAAAAAGTTCAGAGGGAAGAATCTGAGGACTTTGACTCAGTTGTCTCGCGAGATTCGAAAAATTTGGAGATCATTACCATAGTATGCAGAAAATCTCGCCTACTGCATGCCTCGAAGATGTAAAGCGATTCTTGGTGGAGAAGGCGATTGGACAACTTACTAAGATAACTGTGCCGTTGTTGATACACCAAAGAATACATTGATGGCAAATTTTTTTCTCGAAACACATTTACGGGCAGTCATGTTCTTACTTGACAGACTGTATTTGAATAAGAGGTTTGTTTTAATTTTCTAAATGTTTTCCATCTTCAGTAGTAATGGATTAAATTATTTTCTTCTGTGAAAAATTCCATTTCAGTATTTATTTTACAACTTGCATTAAGAAAGAAGTACCAGACAAATAACTTTACCACTTTTTTAAAACATTTTCTGCTGTTTACTGCAAAGATTAAAAATTAAACAGTATCAAAACAAAACACAAAAACATTGTCTTCTGGTTTGGACAAAGCGAAAATGAAACGCGTCATTTACATCAGCCCATTTCAATTAAACAATGGATTTAATCTAATTCACAAAGTTTGTTAAAAACTTTCTCCTCACCCTCTAAAGGGGAGCCAGACATAAATACATGCTTTGTTTATTTGTTCAAGGTTTAAAACAAATGTTTTGTTGTTTTGAGGTAAACAAGAGAAAAAAGAAGAGAAACTAGATGGCCAAAAATTCTGTGTTTTATTTATTATGAGTTTATTTAAGAAGAATTAGAACTCGTTGTCAGTATATGGTTATTGTAATAAATAGAATAGTATTTAACCTCAAATCATAAAGATGAATCTCAAAATACTAGGAAATAACACAACCTTACTGGGGTATACGCGGTCAACGACGACGATCGGGCTAATAACAAGGATTCATTTTTTGAACAACTAAATGAGGAAATACGCAAAATTGGAACATCAAGAGAGATATTCCTTTTGGGTGATCTAAATTTAAGAATAGGAAGGAAAGAACACGATAAAGTGGTAGGAAAATATGGCGAAGAAGTTACTAACGACAACGGAAGAAGAATTATAGAGATATGTGAACAAAACAACCATACAATATTAAACGGACACTACCAGCATAGGGATATTCATAAATATACGTGGAGACAAACAACAAGAGATTTAAAAAGTATTATCGACTATATGATAATACGTCAGAGATCTAGATTAAACTTCCTAGATGTAAGAGTCCAAAGAGGGGCTTCATGTGGCAGCGACCACTACCTCGTGAAAGGAAAGATAATCTCACGAACAACACGGGAAAGCAAACTCGAAGATACAAGTACACAGCACACAACAAGTGAAACAACAATAAGATATAATACAGACAGCTTACAAAATGAAAGTATCAGAAATCTATACAAGAGTAGACTGGACCAAAAGATACAATGGACGGGATTTGTTAATATAGAAGAAGAATATAAGTATATAAAGGAATGCCTACACGCAGCCGCACTGGAAGCATTAGGGTACCAAGAGAAAAGGGAAAAATAGCAAAAACCATATTGGTGGGATGAAGAAATTAAATACGAAATTGAAGAAAAACGGAAAAGCTATCACAAATACTTAAGTTCAAAGAGCACAAACGACAAAGTAAAATACAAAGAACAACCAATGGGAAAAGACATGCTCAAGACTCAACATTTACATAGGAGGAAGAAAAAGCACAGAAAGCTGGAGACTTCTTAAAAATATGAGAGCAGAACGGAAAAGAGAAATCTTCTCACCAATAACACCAGAAAAATGGAACCAATATTTTACAAATATGCTAACAGAAGATAGACCAGAGTTCAAAAGTACCCAACATGGAAACCCAAATATAGTTATACGAGGATCCCCAATAAGGATAACAACATCAGAGGTTAAAGAAGTATGTAAAACGCTAAAAAATGGTAGAGCTCCAGGACCAGGAAACATCCCAGGAGAGATAGTAAAATACGGAACTGAAAAGCTATTTAGCGCTTTGAGGAACTTATTCCAAAGATGCATTAACACATCAGAAGTACCCGAGGAATGGAAAATATCATACATATCAACAATTCATAAGAAAGGAGATAAAAATAATTGCGATAACTATAGGGGAATAACGGTTACAGGATCTATTAGCAGAATATACGGAAAAATACTTAAAAATAGAATAGAAACGGAATACGCGGACGTAGAAGCTGAAGAACAGGCAGGCTTTAGAGCAGGAAGATCCACAATAGACCATCTCTTCTCACTGACACAAATCCTAGAAAAGAAAACCGCATTTGATCAGGAAGTCCATGTCTTGTTTGTTGATCTAAAAAAGGCCTACGACAGCGTGCCCCTAATGAGATTGTAGGAAACACTACAACAGAGTAATGTAAGCACCGAAATAATTAAAGCCGTAAAAATCCTTACACCAAGACGCAAGAAGTAGTGTGAAAACCAAATATGGTATAACAACAGGGTTCCCGGTCACAAAGGGTCTCAAACAGGGCTGCTGTATATCCCCAACTCTATTTAAAATCTATTTGGAGAGTGCACTGAAGAACTAGAAAAGGAAATGCAGCAGTATAGGATTACCACTGGATGACGATACTACGTTGTACACGCTATCATTCGCAGATGACCAGTAGCAGCAGTCGCTCAGGACATCGATGATATGGAATACATGACACGAAAACTTATGGATGAATATGAAAAATGGGGGGCCTAGAAGTCAATATTAAAAAGACCGAGTACATGTGCGTCGGAGGACAACAGCAGGACTTGAAACTGGCCACAGGACACACCATCAAACACTGTGCCAGTTATAAGTATTTGGGAACGAGAATATCTAGGGACGAAACACTGGAAGAAGAGAGGAATATCCAAGGAAGAAAAGCGATTGCAATGCTTAATAGTATACTATGGGACAAAAACATAACCATTGAAAATAAGAAGAGAATTTACAACTCAATAGTGAAAAGTATAATAACTTACAGCTCCCAGGTGTGGCCATTAAAGGAAAGAACAGAAAAAATACTAAAAGCTACAGAAATGGATTTCTGGAGACGAGCAGCCAGAAAATCCAGAAAAGACCGCATACCAAATGACACGATAAGGCGAGCTTTAGAAATAAAGCACGATATAGTGGACGAAATCGGAACCCAACAGTTGGCATGGTACGGACATGTACAGAGAATGTCACAAGACCGACTGCCTAAAAAGATTTTAAATTGGAACCCTCATGGAAAAAGAAAGCGAGGAAGACCACGCCAAAGCTGGAGAGCAGGAATCAACAAGGAAGTACTAGAGAGAGATCTGGAGGAGGAGGGATGGAGAAACCGGGAGGAGTGGAAATTAGGCATCGGAAGACGGAAGACGTTATAAAACCGATTGATATATCAAATTAATATAAAGAAAGAAATGGATCTGGTGGTTTAGGATAAGAAGACTGTTGGTATTCTGGATTCTGTCCGAGGGTAGTTAAAACGTTTTAATTTAATCAATTTAAAATGTTTTAACTACCCTCGGGCAGTATCTAGGATACAGACAGTCTTCTTATCCTAAACTACCAGATCCGTTTCTTTTTTTATATTAAGTTAAGGTTAACTAGTTTTCTATTTATTATAATGATCATATACTGACAACAAGTTCTAATTCTTCTTAAATAAACCCGTAATAAATAAAACAGAATTTTTGGCCATCTGGTTTCTCATCTTTTTGCTCTTGTTTACCTCAAGACAATAAAATATTTGTTTTGAAACTTGAACAAATAAGCAAAGCGTGTAAGGGAGTTAAGGATTGTATAAAACGGGCCCTTTGCCACCTAATTATTACGTTCCAATTTTCTAGAAACTTATCTTGTTGTTGCCTGATATATTCCTGTATTTTAAGCATTCGTAGATCGCTATGTAGTTATTATTCTTCTTTTTCAGCCCGTCGCCGTCCACTCCTGAACGTACGTCTCCTCCATCCCTTTCTGTGCTCTGTGGTGCTGGTTGAGCTATATCCACGATCCACCCGCATGCCATTTTATATCATCCCTCTATCGAAGCAAGTGACGTCCTGCGCTCCTTGCATATATTCTTTGGACGCCAACACAGAAGCCGCTTTGTCCATTTGTCGTTAGGACCTCGAGCTATGTGTCCCGCCTACTGCCAGTTTAGTCTTGCTGATCTCCCGATCACATCAGTGATCCCAGTCCTGGCTCCGATATCCTCACTCCTTACTCGGTCCCTTAGGCTAATGCCGAGCATCGGCCTCTCCATCGATCTCTGCTTTGTTTTCAACTTAGCCCTTCTCTGAGACAAAGTCACTGTCCCAATACCATAAATCATCACTGGCAGTACGCACGTAACAAATACTCTCCTCCTCATGGGCAATCTGGTGTTCTTCAGAAAATGACTTTCCGAATGTAGACCAGGCTAAGCCTACTGTTCAGCCGATCTCCGAAGCCTGATTCCGTCGTCCAAGTGCGAGATACACATATTCGTTTACCATCTGTATGTTTGCATTGTCAACATAAACTTGATCAGGAGCCGGTGCCATTATCTTGGTTTTGTCAAGGTTCATATACAAAACCACTCTCTTTGATGCATCAGGGAGTTGGTTCAGCATCGTAGTTATTATGTCCTGATATTCCGCTGTATCCAATTGTAAGACTCTGATGCCAGCCGGCCTCTCTTTGTCTGACAAGATTGGTAGCTATATAGCACTTCTAGACGTATTACTTTTTAAATTTCGTTAGCTTGTCCTTAGTAGATAGTTATTTTTTCTGTTTAATAATAGATTCAATTTTGCAGTTATTGTGTTTAGATTTTGACGAAAGATGGTTTGCCAAACTAATTTTTTGTTGTACAGCATTCCCATGTTATTTACTGTACCCAATCATTAGACAAGGGTGTTGTTTAGTATTAGGTCTACGTGTGATTTTATTCTCATTTCTTTTGAAGTAATTCGGCAGGATTTTTTTAACCTTCCAGTTGTTTGGTCAAGCTTCTAAATAACTGAGGTGATTCTGAAGGTGAGTCTGTACGTGGTGGTGATTGCGGATAACGACGAGCAGGTTCTATTGTATTTAAATATGTCGGCAATGCATATACTGAACGAGGAGATGATGGCGGAAATCCGGAGGGGGATCCAAGCGCCTCTAATCCTGATATTTAGCATTACACCGTCAAGTTTTACCTGGAATGCCCTATTATTTACTATCAATCAGTTTAGCATCGTGTAACTAGAAAAAGACGCGTGTTTTATCATTTTTACCAAAAGCTCATTATACCAAATCTTATCAACGACTTTTGAAATGTCTATCATGATTTCCCTATGTTGTTGAATTTTGTGCCTATTTTTTTTTGCATATTGTAGTGGACAACCAGTACTTGTTGGAAGCGGAACTATTTTTGGGGTAATATGTCTTTTTTTGGAGCATTTGCAGCAATTACATGGTCTCCCATTTTATTAGTACCATGGGTGTGTTGCCATGGTAAAGCTTGAAAACGCCCAATAGTGCCATGCCCGAAAATAGCCGATGAGATCCGATAGATCGAAATATTTTCTAGATTGGCATTTAGGTGGAGAACAAATAATTGCTGAACACTGAAAAAAATATTTAGTTTTTTTTTTCTTGTCGAAGATGGCGTATTAAAAGTTAAGCCAAAAATTCAATTAATTATATTGAAAACTAATTTAAATTAACCCGAACTTTTACGCTTTTATTAGCTCGAAAACGATTTAAAAAGATATCTGCTTTGTTGAACACAATTTTTACCCTTTTAATTATAATTGCCAAGTTTGCCATACTTTAAGTGTCGCATAAAAAAAAATTGTTATTCTGTTTATGAAAAATTAGCTTTCATCTTTCTTTTGAAAAATAACGCAGACGAAAAATATTTTTTTACGAAAAGGTCGCCGGCAGGCAGAAGGTTAACCAGACTTAAAAAAGTTAGACCGGAGTTCTCAGACTATCGACAAATATTGAATTTAGAGCTACCACATTTCCTCGCTACTTCTCTTTACATAAAAAGTCAAACTAAAGTTTTGGCGTGGAGAACGTTGTGGAAAAGTTTTTTTTTCGTATGAGAGAGAATTAAAAGTAATTAAGTATTTACTAAATTAAGATATAATGAATGTCTCATTTCGGCCGTGCTTGAAACAAAAAGTAAGTATACAATTTGTCCTTAAAATAGAATGCATTAATTCAGGATTGTCGTGAAACGTTGTCCGAATGTTTATTGCAGAATTTTCACCTTTTCCTACAGAAAAGGAATAGTTTCTTCCTTATAAAAATTGGATTGGTGCAATGGATTCATAAAAATGGCAAAGAGACAGTACGAAATATTTACTAATTAGTTGCATTACTTTCAGGAATATGGAAAAGTTATGGAAAAGTATCTGAAAGGATTTATTTAGTACAATTGGCGACAACCAATATGGATTTCGTAATCAAATAGCAATAGAAAATCTTCTGGGTTATGTGACACATATTGGAACAACGCAACAAACGGTTGCACTGAATATATCCAAGGCATTCGATCGTGTTTGTTATGACGGATTTTTGGCTAAGCAACGCTGTTATGGTATATGTGAAAGGTTTTTTAAATTATTCTCGTATTTCCTCAGATAGCGTGACAAGTGATACAAATGACAATTAAGGAGCCTCTTTCTAATACGTCCACTATCAACGCAGGTGTACCCCATGGCTTCATACTGTCTCCTACCTCTCTTTCTCATTTAGATTAACACTTTGGTGGAAAAGACTAGAAATCTGGCCTATACTTTTGCCGATGACAGTACGCTTGTTTCTTTATTTACCTTGAATATTCGAACATCAGTTACCCACGCAAATATTCGCAGATGGCGTATTAGACCACATACTCATCTTATAACCGCGATATTTTATATGGAGAACCTCATCTCTTTTTACTGAAGTGCTCAGGACTATTTCTCCCACCAAATAAAATTTGCAACGACTCAGGACCAACATGAATCGCTTTTTTCCCACATGCAGCGCTCTGGTAATGCTTCAGAGTTTTCTTTGTAGTGCATGTGCAGTGACTATAAAAAAAAGCGGGCAAGTGCAATTCGAACTTGCGCGATTAGTGTTCCGAACCGTTATGGGTTTAAAATAAAAAAAATCACGCTAAATGAGTTTTCAAAAAAATTTCTTTCCGATCTTTGTTGAAAACTTATGACCTTGAATTTTTTTTATATACCAGATAAACTAGCAAAGGTAATGCACTCGTCATAATTTTTGTTCAATCTACACCTTGTGGAGAATATTCCAAAATTTTTTCAAAATTTTTTGAACAGTACTTTTCAAGATAGGGGGTTAGCGTTATTGGCAATTTTTTTAAAATAATACAGAGAAAAGTGTACGCAAGTATTACAATATATATATATATATATATATATATATATATATATATATATATATATATATATATATATATATATATATATATATATACACACACACACCCTCACATATAAAATTATATAAAAACAACACTATGTTTTAATTTCCAATATATTTAAAGTCACTTGACAATTGTTTCACCATACAATGGCTTCTTCAGAAGTTCTGAAGAAGCCATTGTATGGTGAAACAATTGTCAAGTGACTTTAAATATATTGGAAATTAAAACATAGTGTTGTTTTTATATAATTTTATCATGAATTTCCAACAAGTATCGGCTAACACAATCAAAGAGGCCCTCACATATACATATATATATTTATATATATATATATATATATATATATATATATATATATATATATATATATAGACAACGATTAGATCAAAAATTAAATGAATTTAACTACGACAACCTCCAACAGATGTATAACCACATAAAAGAATACATCAAACAGGCGGCCCTAGAAGCATTAGGTAAAGAAGACAACGAGAATAAGAAACATAAAATTAGAATCTGTGAAAAAATCCAAAGAATCTATAAAGGAGAAAAAAAGACTATACGAAAAATGGCTGAATACATAATCAGAAGAAGATCTACAGAAATATAAAGAGAAAAATGCAGAAACGAGGAGGGAAGAATATTATAAGAAGCTGCTAACAGAAGACAGACAAGAATTCCAGGAAGAGAACCCTGAAGAAGAACAGAATAAGGAAAAAAAAGAGATAGAACTAAGCTACGAAGAAGTAAAGAAGACAATAAAAACACTCAAAAATAATAAATCTGCAGGGCCTACGGGTCTAATAAATTACATCGAAGGCTGCGAAACATGTTCCACAGAGCGATAAATGGAGAAAAAATACCAGAGGAATGGTCAAAAGACTATATAGTATCTATATTTAAAAAGGGAGACCGCAGAGAATGCACAAACTATAGAGGCCTAAGCATAATATCGAGTATGGGACTTTTGTATGGAAAAATTATTAAAAATATCATAGAGGAAAATATAAAAGGAAAAATTGGAGAAGACCAAGCAGGTTTACGGACGGAAAATCATGTATAGACCACATATACACTATAAACACAAATAATGGAAAAAAACTGGCAAAGAATAGAGAAGTTCATCTAGCCTTCAGAGACATAAGAATGGAATATGACTCAGTACCAAGACAAAGATTATGGAACGCAATGAAAGAAATAGGCATTGACACAGAACTGATATACGCAGTAAAAGCTCTCTACGAAAACAACACAGTGAACATAAAAATAGGACATAAAATAGGGAAGAGATTCCAAACATCAAAAGGCCTATTACAAGTATGCTCTACATCCCCCACATTGTTCAAAATATACCTCGAACAAACATTAAAAAAATGTAGTGGAATGGGAGTCCCAATACGAGAAGATTACTTATATACTCTAAGTTTCGCAGACGACCAAGTAATCATAGCGCAAGATGAGGAAGACCTCAGTTATATGGTAAGAAAACTGAAAGAAGAATACACTAAAGCAGGATTAGCAATAAACTCTGATAAAACGGAATATCTAACAACAAAGGAGGGAAACGTGGAGAATCTAGAAGTCGATAACGAAACAATAATCAAAGGAACCGATAGATTTAAATATTTAGGAACCATCACTTCAAAAAACGCAACATCAGAAGAAAAGATTAAAGCTAGATTAGGACAAACGCGGACATGTATAAGACAATTAAATTCGATCTTGTGAGACAAGCACATTACAAGGAGAAACAAAACACGCATATACAAATCAATAATACAAAGCATAATGACATACGGGTCAGAAACACGGACGATCAGCAAAAGAAATAAATCTAAAATTAACGCGGTAGAGATGGAGTATTGGAGAAGATGTTGCAGAGTGATACGTAGGGAGAGAATAACAAATGAAGAAATAAGAAGCAGAATGAGCATCAAAGAGAACGCAATAAACACCATTGAAAAAAACGATTAAAATGGTATGGACACGTAAGACGGAGCGAATAGGTGGATAAAGAAAATAACGGAGTGGAGCCCTATAGGGAGAAGAAAAAAAGGAAGACCCAGACGATCGTGGAGAGACGATGTGGACGAGGCTATGGGGGACAGGGGTCTAACAGATGGAGACTGGGAAGATAGAAACGGATGGAATCAAAGGCTGTAGAAAATCCTTGATGTATATATATATATATATATATATATATATATATATATATATATATATATATATATATATTTAAACTCCTGTTTTTACAAGGTTTCACACCACTCGATGATCTGGTAAAATATTTTTTTTCACTACCGATTTCACTCCCCAAAACTAATCCCTTAAGTCAAAATTTAACTTTCAAAACTATACGGCTCTGATGAGGCCATCAGTTTTTATTTTAGTGCCAAAATTCAACTTTTTTATGTCAAATACTTTCGGAGAAAATCGGGTGTGACAGATGGACAGACGGAGAAACACCGAAGTGATATTATAAGTGTTCCTTACGGAACACTAAAAAAGAAAGACATAGCTTTTACTTAAAAGAGAATTTTAAAGATTAGAAGAGGATTTGTAAGATCAATTAATAATTATTTTTTTAACTCCCTTCTGAAATCAGACATCAAAAGAAATCAACATAATTTTTCCAAGGTTGTTAGAGTAGTGTAAATTAACAGTTTTGTATCGAACTCTATCACCTGATTTGCTACATCAGAGAAAAGAAATAGTGGTGGAATGATCAAGGCGACAGACGCACGCTGTCTAGACAATATTTATTTATCTTGAATGTTTTTACATCCTTTTTTAGTTAATTCGCGTTTGGGAAGAAAAAGAACAGAGTAAGTTATTTTAACTTTCTCAATTAAAACAACAAAATCTTCTCCATTCAAGTAAAAAATTAGGCAGCATTAACTAGATTCCAATTCAATCTAAATGTAAATTACTTTTAAAGATTACTAATAAAACAAGATAAGCTCAATTTTTTAGATCGACAGGAGGAACTTTTAATGAATCCTCATAAAAAAAGACTGTTTCATATACACCTGACTAAAAATAAATATTATGTTTTATTTCGAAATAATTCATCAATTTTTTATCGTTGTACAACATTTCTTTGATTGACTTATTTTACATTAACTGGGTTACTGCGATTGATTGGTTATTTTTGTATAACTCTATTGATGTTGAAGTATTGTACGATAATCTGTGCCAAGGAAGTTAGTGCCTTGATTTAGAAATAATGGCAGATGTCGTTTTCTTTCCTGGTACTCTTCTGAACTAAAACAATAGTAAGAAACTCATGAATAGTACAAGGAAACTATAAATGATCGTTTTCGTAGTAAATTCAAATAAATGATGATGTTAAAACTCCAATAGAACTTCCTATAATCCTATAATGGCTCAAATACATTTAGTAACCCAGTAGAAATAGTTAAACCCTTTATTTTCTACTTTTGTAGTGTTTATTCTCCGAAAGATCCTGATTTAACGTTGTTAAATCAACACATAAAAAGATGTATGACAGAAGCAGATAAAGAGGCGCTAGGTACAGAAAAAAGGAAACGTATTGGTGGAATAAAGAAATAGAATAGCTAATTCAAGAAAAAAAGAACTAATACAGAAAGGGGACCCACATATAAAGGAAAAATACAAAAGAGCCAACAGGAAGGTGACGTAAAAAGTTCTTAAAAAGAAAAATACAGCATGGCTTAAGAAATGCGATTTCATCGACCAACAACTGGGGAGCACGAAAGGTTCAGAAGCCTGCAAAACGATAAAATCTATAAATATACTACAAAAACGAGGAATAAACGTGAACATTATATCAGACAGCGAGTGGATATCATTCTTTAAAGAACTCTTAGAAGAAAGGCGACCTGCGTTTCAACAGGAAAATGGTACTTACAATACCGATAATAGAATACAACTGAAAGATACACATGTCAAGCAAGCTATTAAAATATTCAGACTAATAAAATCGCCAGGACCTAGAGGAATCTACCCGAAACTTATTAGATACGGTCCCTCGAAACTGACACGAATCCTAAAAAACCTATTCGAAAGAGGTTTGAAAGGCGAAAAGACCCCGATGGAGTGAAAAATATCGTCGTATATTACAACAATACCTAAAAGGAGACCAAAAGACAATCCAAAAAATTATCGAGGGATAGCAGTGATTCCAACAATTGCGAGATTATATTCACGGATTCTTAGAGACCTAATCGAAGAAGACATAAAAGAAAAACAACCGGGAGAACAGGCCAGATTCAGAACTGGACGATCGACAATGGATAATATCTTCACTCTAAAAATAGCCCACGAAAAACGTATACAGAGAAATAGAGAAACACATATTGCACTGATTGGTCTAAGAAAAGCGTATGACAGCCTACCTGTAGTACGACTATGGAAAGCAATAGAACAATTCGACATAACACCTATTTTGATAAATGCTACGAGTGAATACTACGAAAATAACTCGGTTAAAATAAAAATTGATCACACTTTAACAGAGGCATTCAATACTAACAAAGGCCTCAGATAGGGATGTTGCATGTCACCAACTCTATTTAAAATATACTTAGACAGAGCCTTACAAGGATGGACAAATAAATGTAGGAATATGGGACTTAGGATTGGGAACGACACATTATACAGTCTATATTTTGTGAATGAGCAGGTTGTCGTAGCTGAAGATCAAGAGGATTTAGGATATATGATTAGAAAACTCCAAGAAGAATCCGAGAAAGCAGGGCTAAAGATGAACATGAGTAAATGCGAATATCTAGAAGTGGGTAATAATAATGAATGCAATAACCTCGGAAGAAATACAAGGAGTAGAAAAATGCAAATACTTAGGGATTACGCTAAACAAGCAAGGAAATAGCAGGGATGTGATAAAAGAAAGAATAAGCAAAGGTCGAAGAGTGACTAGAGCACTCCTTTGGGAGAAAGATATTAAAAAGGAGACTAAGAAATGAATATATAAGAGCTTAGTGGAAAGTGTGATGCTCTACGGGTGTGAAGTGTGAGATGTTAGTAAGCAGAACAGACAGAAGTTACTAGCGACCGAGATGGACTCTTAGCGAAGTAGCTGCGGGAAATCTAGAATGGAAAAAGTACGAAATTCACAGATAAGAGAAATAATAGGCAAGGAACAGACAGTCGCAGATGAAATTGAAAGAAGACAATTGGTGTGGTTTGGACATACCAAGAGAATGGATCAAAACAGATGGCTCAGAAGAATACTCGAGTGGATATCACCTGAAAGGAGAGGAGGACCGAGAGGAAGTTGGCGAATGAAGTGGAGGAGGCCATGAAAGCTAGAAACTTGAAGACAGAAACGTGTTATCATAGAAGAAATTGGAAACTGGGGACAGAAAGGTGGCGTTATCCGTAGATAATCCGTTAAAATAAAAGTAAAAATCATGATGAAAAACCATGATGGTATCGCATGTAAAATTTTTTTAAACATGTATCTTTAGACACTTAATCACACTTGTCTCTATTACTTGACAGTGGCAGACATGTGCACAGTGGCCTATCTGTACTTAATCTTTAGGCATAATCAGATAAAATAAAAATAATGACTATGGGGTAAATAGCTAATAGGCGGCACTAGCTCCGTGGATATGGTACCTGCATACAATATCAAGGGTCCTGGGTTGAAATCCGGGCAGGTCAGTGTACCTCTTTTTTAAGTATATTTGGCTTGGCCACATACATAGGTAGTAGTTGTTGCAAAAATATAATAACGTCTGTGGCAGCATCACCGCGTTCTCTACAACGTGCTATGAAATACAAAAAACAACTTTGTTGGATATTACAACTTTCTCGCCAATCTCCATCCAACATTTTGATATTAAAAAATACAAGGCAATTTTTTAACAATTTTGCTTTTACATGAACGCCCAGACCTTAATCTACTTTTCAACATTGCTTCCACCTATCTTAAGGGAATTGTCATATCGTACTACCAGCTTCTGTATTACATCCTTATAGAAATTTGAGACCTGATTTGCTTCTAAGCGTTCTGCAACAGTTTCATAGAGAATACTTTTTTGGAATTTGGAATCTGTCTTTATGTCAGAAGCGACCTCTCTTGCCAACGAAAAGAGACTCTGGAGCCCCCAAACTTTGATGTTATGTGGTTAAAAATAACGACTCAACCAACCACAAGGTTCATCTGTATCCTCTATCGACCACCAAGTGATACTAACTTTAGAATACGTTTCGCTTCCCTTGCAGACACCATCGATCATTTACAAATTAACTATCCAAATGCCGAAATTGCCATCCTAGGCGACTTTAATGTTCACAACATCAACTGGCTTAAATATTCAAATACTACCGATGAACAAGGTCGTGAAGCAGAATCATTTTCAATCAGTTGTGGCTTAACTCAACTGACTGACGAACCAACACGGATCCCTGATCGAGACGGAGACTTTGCCAGTCTTCTTAATCTCTTTTTAACCACCAATCCGGAGATTTACACAGTCAGCGTAAATCCGGCGTTAGGTTCTTCCGACCATAAACTACTTTCGACATCGAGTATTCTACCAATCAATGACAGAGAGGCGCCTAAACCGCGCAAGATTTGGCACTACAAGTCTGCTAAATGGGAAGATCTCATGGAATATTTTCGAACTTTCCCTTGGTTGGACGTTTATTTTCGATCCGACGACCCATCTGACTGCGCCAGGGAGGTTTCCGATGTTATTTTGGCCGGTATGGAGGCTTACATCCCTTTTTCGAAGAAATGCCCTTCCAACGGCAAGCCTTAGTTTGACCGAAAATGCAAAGAAGCTGTTGCTTCTAAACATCTTGCATACCGACAATAGCGCGAAAATCCTAACACCATAAATCGTAACACATTTGTTCGTGCCAGGAACAGATGCAAAGAAATTATCGACGAAACCAAGGAGGTACACAATCAACGGATTAGAAACAAACTTCTCGCTTGTCCCGGCAATTCAAGGTCCTTTTGGTCAGTCGCTAAGGCAGTTAGTCAAAATTTTACCAAATCCACCATACCACCACTCACACGGCCAGATAATTCTATTGCAACGACACCTGTTGAGAAAGCGAACTTGTTGGCTGAACTCTTTGCTTCACATTCTACTGTCGATTTCCAAGGAAAAACACCACCTACTATTCCCATAGTGCAGTCACGGATGCCCGATGTTGTCTTCAGACAGCGTATTATAAAGCGTATTCCGATGAAGCTAGACACCAAAAAGGCTTCTGGCGCTGACGGAATACCTGCCATAGTTCTTAAAATCTGTGCGAGGGAACTAACACCAGTTTTCTGTAGACTTTTCAACCTATCCTACAGAAAGGGAATATTTCCTTCCTGCTAGAGATGCGCTATAGTTCAGCCGATACCTAAAAAAGGCAAAAAGACCTTGCCAAATAACTACCGACCAATCGCACTGCTTTCAATAATATCAAAAGTCATGGAAAAGGCTATCAATCAGCATCTTCTAAAATATCTTGAAGGATTCAACATTATTAGCGATCACCAATATGGCTTTCGTAAAAATAGATCAACAGGAGATCTTCTGACTTATGTAACACATGTTTGGAACAATGCAATTGAACACTTTGGAGCATCTCGAGCGGTTGCTTTGGACATATCCAAGGCATTCGACCGTGTTTGGCACGATGGGCTGTTGGCTTAGCTACGTTCTTATGGTATGTCGGAAAAGTTCTGTTTGTGGTTCTCATGTTTCCTCAGAGAGCGTTCTTTACTAGTGGCAGTCGACGGATTTCTTTCTAACACCTTCACTATCACCGCCGGTGTACCTCAAGGCTCCATACTGTCTCCTACTCTTTTTCTCATTTACATTAACGATCTGCTGGAAAAGACCGAGAATCCAATCTACAGCTTTGCAGATGACAGTACACTTATCTCTTCATTCACTTTGAACGCTCGGACATCGGCTACTCAGACGAATATCCGCAGACAGCAGGAAGTCGTTCAACTTAACAAAGACCTGGAAGAAATTCTATCTTGGGGTGACAGTAACTAAGTGGAATTTAACGCTACAAAAACCCAGGCGGCAGTTTTTTCTAAAAAAGTTAACGTTGCTGAACCCGACATGGTTATGTCGGGGCACTCCATTCCTCTAACATCGTCACTCAGTTTGTTGGGCGTTCATTTGGGAGCAAATATGTCCTGGCATGAACATGTTTCAGGCATAGCAAGGAGAACTTCTCAAAAGTTGGGAATAATATTTCGAACCAGAAAGCTTTACACTCCACAACAACTGTTAATTCTTTACAAAGCTCAAATTCGACCAACTATGGAATACTGCTCCCATGTTTGGAGCTCCGCTCCCAAACATACACTGCATTTGTTGGATTCTATTCAGAGAAGAGCTGTTCGTCTGATTGGAGACCCGGAACTGACCGTCGGCCTTGATTCGCTGGAACATCGAAGAACGGTTGGCGACTTGAGCCTATTCTACAAGTACTTTCATGGAAAGTGTTCGAAGGATGTGGCCCGCTTAATTCCTCCCAGAGCGGTGCATGTTAGAAGTACACGTCGCGCTAATTCTTCACATCCGTATGAGGTTCAGCTTGTTACTCCCCGTACAACACTTTTCAAGCAGTCTTTTATATGGAGAACATCATCCCTTTGGAATAATTTGCCCAGGACTGTGTTTCCCACCGAGTACAATCTACAGCGATTCAAGAACAACGTGAATCGCCTTCTCCGCACACGTGTCGCTCCTGTAGCGCTTTAGGGAATTCCCTGTAGCACGTGTGCTAGACCCATAAAAAAAAAAAATAAACTTGAGGGAACACATTAAATAATGAGGAAATTGTAAAGCCTCTATTTTCTCGAACTTTTTCATCAATTTTCCGCACCAGGTTATCATTAACGATGCACTGTCTCTCATTTCGTCCCTCATCGTGCACGTTTGTATGGTTCTAACCCATTTTTTTACCATCCATCACTCATAGCGTTTTCGCCATACACTTCACTAATCTGCAGATGACTTTCGGTCGCTTTCACGTCTCTTGCATTAAAAAATGACAGCACGTATTTTCGGGATTTTCAGTGGTCCGATGCATTTTAAACATGCACAAGCAAACGTAAACTTAGACGATTGCTTGCGTAATGACGTCTGTAGCTAGTCAATAGATGTAGGTACTAAGCGCGCATGCGCGGAATGCTACCTTGACGCTGCAGCGACCATATTTTAAAACGGTACTTACTTAAAGGCGCCTTGTATTTTTCAATTGATAATAATCACTATTTTTAAACTTCTTAGTGACAATAATGTGCTACTCGAGATATAAGGCTCAGTTGCCGACCAACTCTGTCCTTAATATTTAAATCTTACAAGTTTTTTAATTATTAGCTATATTTTCCATAAAATATTTACGTCGGATTTAATGCTTTCATGAAAATTTAAATCATTTAAACTAGCAGTTCTTATTAAGGTCGACGTAAACCCGGAAAATATCCTAATATAAATTGGCACCGATGCTTCATACTGTAAATTTCACTTAATAGGCATCGCGTTAAATTTAGTTTGCACTTAAACCATGGGGATATCGCTTTGGTAATATATTATTAACTCCACTGGGAGATCCTCGACGGTGTTGTGTATACATTAAAGTGGAAGACTGGAGCGCTTCTTTTCCGCAGTTTAGTATCAATAATTTAAAAGATAATTTCAAAACACATTTTAATTTCAAATTGCGAATTTAAAAATGTTGGTCAATTTGGAAAGTCACATAGATTGTGGCAGAAAGGACCATATGGGCTCAGAGTATAACTTTGGTGTTTGGAAAGTTAGTCGTTATGGATCTTTCCATCGGAACAACCCACCTCCTGTGTGTCAAAATTTTACAAAAACAAATAAAAGATTCTACCGCTTTTATGCGATGAAAATTTCGCGTTCAATGTGCTTTACACAGTGTAAATCAGGGGTGATCAAACGGTCGATCGCGATCGACAAGTCGATCGCGAGCGCTTTTTGAGTCGATCTAGAGAAAGAAATTCCGATATAGAACTATTCACAGATTTTGTTTTAGGTAACTAAAACAAGATGTAATGAATAAACTACTAAAATTTATTCGATCCACAATTAGGCCAGAATAACCCCCTCATCACTTTCTTTTATCGCCCTGCTAGCGGCAAAAGGCGGCTTTATCAAAGGAACGCGCGGTACTTGTCAAAGAAAAGCCGCGTTTTTGATTCCCGTCGATTTTTCTATAAACTTCGGGCGGCGTGTTTGACGGGAACATTCGAGACTTCGTTCACGCCGATATAAATGTTGCGCCTGCAGGAATAGGAGTCAGTCTGAGTTGTAACTTGAAAGCGATACATCGATACAATGTTTATTAATAAATAGTCCAAAATGAATGCGGTGAAGAAATTTATATTTGCCAAAGAAACGAACGACTTCACGTTAGTGGAGACAAATAGATTGTGGGAAGAAGTTAATGCTCTTCTTCCAACACTTATCAACTTTGGTGATTCTCAAATCTCTGTAAAACACGAACTTTTGCTGACAATGACTTAACGGAAACTAGTTCATCCCAAAAGTGTTTCATCTGTGGCGCCACCCCCAAGACGATGAACGATGACCCCGTGATGTTTAACAGCAATCAAGAACATTTTGGCTTTGGTTTATCTACACTTCATGCTTGGATTCGTTGCTTCGAATGGCTTTTACATATCAGTTACAAGTTGAATATTAAGAAATGGCAGGCTAGAAGCAACGAAGACAAAGCAGATATCAAGGTTCGTTCCGAGGAAATCAAATTGAAATTTAAGAACGAGATGGGACTCATTGTAGATAAACCAAAGCCAGGATTAGGTAGGTAGTTACCCCAATATAAAAAAAATTGAAACGTATGTTCTTCTAGGTTTTTACTTTTTTGTCTCCAAGTTACGAAGGTTGCAAAAACGGGCTATAATTCGCACTTTTTTGCGGTTATTCTTTCTAGCTAAATATTTTATTAAACGACACTTTTTATGAAAAATATTGTCTGTTAAGTACTCAAATGGAACCACGCATACTGCTCTCTGCTAAGCTAAATTGATTTATTAAAACCAAAACTTCAAATTTATAGATTAAAAATCTTCAGTTTCGCTGAAGAATGTAGACTGTGATTTTGGAAAAATATGCCAACTTTTTGCAGAAAAGTCATCTCCAACAGCTTTAAGGAGCTTTATAGTGACAAAGAAAAAAAATGGAAAAGTCCAGCCAACCTTCTTTATTTAATCGTTTCGATCCGAGATAATAGTAATAAAAATAGACTCTATCTATATATATATATATATATATATATATATATATATATATATATATATATATATATATATATATATATATATATATACATATATATATATATATATATATATATATATATATATATATATATATATATATATATATATATATATATATATATCTATAATATATAAAATGCAACGTCTCTCTGTCTGTCTGTCTGTCCGTCCGTTAGTGCACTTATCACTGGAGAACCACTTAACCGATTTACGTATTTTTTTTAAGCATACATATGTTCTCTGGCCAGGTTATAGGCTATATTTTATTACGATAGGTAGCATAAGGAATGAACAGTGATGATAATAGTGAATGAAGTCGCTAACGCGTTCCCTTGCAATACACAGCCTAAACTATTAAATATGGAACAATATTATGTAGCAGAGAATATCTATAATCTATATAAAACGCAATGTCTCTCTGTCTGTCCATTAGTGCATTTATCACGCGAGAACCACTTATCCGATTTACGAGTCTTTTTTAAATTCATACATATATTCTTTGGTCAAGGGATATAATAATAATAATAATCTATATTTATAATATATAAAAATGCAACGTATCTCTGTCTGTCTGTCTGTCCGTTAATGCGCATATCACTTGAGAACCACTTTACGTGTTTTTATAAATTTATACGTATATGTTCTATATAATTCGATATAAGTCTAGATAATGGGAGATAAGGTGAGAAAATAGGAGATAAGTATAAATAATGAGAAATAAGCAGAAATAATGGGAGACAAGCAGAGATAAGTCAAGATAATGGGAGTTATGGTGAGATAATGGGAGATAAGGAGAAAAATGGGAGATAAGGAGAAATATTGCAAGATAAGTCGAGATGAGCCTCGATAATTAGAGATAAGGTGAGATAAGGTGAGATAATAGGAGATTTTTCAATCGAGAATAGTCACTATTTTTAAACGTCTTAGTGACAATAATGTGCTACTCAAGATATAAGGCTCAGTTTCCGACCAACTCTGTCCCTAATATTTAAATCTTACAAGTTTTTTAATTATTAGCTATATTTTCCGTAAAATATTTCCGTCGGATTTAATGCTTTCATGAAAATTTAAATCATTTAAAGCAGTTCTTATTAAGGTCGACGTAAACCCGGAAAATATCCTAATATAAATTGGCACCGATGCTTCATACTGTAAATTTCACTTAATAGGCATCGCGTTAAATTTAGTTTGCACTTAAACCATGGGGATATCGCTTTGGTAATATATTATTAACTCCACTGGGAGATCCTCGACGGTGTTGTGTATACATTAAAGTGGAAGACTGGAGCGCTTCTTTTCCGCCGTTTAGTATCAATAATTTAAAAGATAATTTCAAAACACATTTTAATTTTAAATTGCGAATTTAAAAATGTTGGTCAATTTGGCAAGTAACATACATTGTCCTGTAGTAATGGGCAGAAAGGATCACATGGGCACAGGGCATAACTCTGGTTTTTGGAAAGTTAGTCGTTATGGATCTTTCCATCGGAACGACCCACCTCCTGTGTGTTTACAAAAACAAATAAAAGAGTCTGCCGCTTTTATGCGATGAAAATTTCGCGTTCAATGTGCTTTACAGTGTTGATCAAGCCCCTTTTTTTGACACGTTTCAAAAAAATTCGTTACAGCGCACATAGTATCTTGCGACGAGCTAAGCGATCGACAAGAGCGGCGAACAGGCAAAATGATGCATTTATGTACATTTATTTTATGTATCCTACATAGACGTGACATCCATCTAGCACATACATCTTCATTATCATTAATTTATTCCATCCATAATCGGATGTAGTCTCCCCAAGTTGTCTCCAATGAGCTTTGTTGTTTGCTTTTTACATCCAATTATGTCCTGCTAATCTTTTTGTGTCGTCCATCCATCTCGTCTGTGGTCTACCTCTGCGTCTTTTGTGTTCTCTAGGCCTCCATTCAACTATACGGCGCACACTGGTCAATTTTCACAAAATGTTGGCCAAAACCTAAAAAAAATAAAGTTTTTTCCAGGATTTTGAAGTATACTAGTAGAAAGTCTAACATCTTTGACATATCATGACGTAATTCCCATCATTCCTCTGTGTCGGAATAGCCCGTAACGATAAGCCAAATTTGCTTAGTTTTAACGTTGCATATATTCTCAATGTAACAGCAACAACATTATACTAAGAAAATTTATAATAATTGATATATGATACAAATACTAAAGTATACATTCGATTTCTGGAGGTGAGTAGAATATCTTATATTATCTATTCTTATTATTTTAATAGTTATAAGGCTTTTAGAGTCATGAAACCTCAGATGTAGAATTTGCTATTTGTGTTTTTTTTAATGTAGTGATATATTTGTCTATCCCGCATAATCCTGCTAAGTTATAAGCATGATATGATAATATATTTAATGCTTTATCATATACCATAAAGCAATTTTGCTAATTTTTGCTAATTTACAAAGAGGACTTCTTTTAAATCTAACTAATTAACTAATTTTGGTTTCTCTACGTTACATGCGTGGATACGAATGTTTAAATGTCTGCTACATTTAGCATATAAATTACATACAATAAAATGGAGAATACCAACAAAAGATGATAAACGTGTAGTTGCAGAAAATAAGGAAAGAATTCAACAGAAGTTTAAGACAGAATTAGGATTGATCGTAGATAGACCAAAGCCAGGATTTGGAAGTAGTAACAATAGGAATAGGGCTCGTCGATTCTTTGAAAACACAGCTATATCGTCCTCAATAACAGGAGTGGATGAAGAAGTAATTAGGAGATATTATGTTATATTGCAAACTTTATCGATTGGCTATGATATAAATATTAACGCCTTTCAAATATATGCATTAGAGACTGCGAAAAAATTTGTTAGTATTTATCCGTGGTATATGATGCCTACTACGGTTCACAAGATCTTAATTCATGGTCCTCAAGTTATTTCTTCTGCAATATTACCAATTGGCCAACTTTCAGAAGAGGCACAGGAGTCTTGAAACAAAGATATCAAGAGATATTACGGAGATTTTAATAGTAAATTTTCGAGAACAGTGCAAATGGAAGATCTTCGGCATCAACTCTTAATTTCCGCAGATCCATACATTTCGAGTATTAGAAGTTTACCTTAAAAAAAATAAAATACTTATCAAGAGATGTTGTAGGATTCCTATTAGTACCTGATATAGCTGTATCTTCATCACAATTTGCACAAAATAATTATATAGCTTTGTCTAGCGATACAAATTAATTTTTTTTATTCTTGCAACAATTAAATTATATGTTAAAATATTCAGTTGCTATGTGTTACTAAATATTAAGTTAATTTTGTTTATACATATATATGCATATATATATATATATATATATATATATATATATATATATATATATATATACATATATATATATATATTTTATTATTAGTCTAGCACACGTGCTGCAGGTAAGTCCCTAAAGCGCTTCAGGAGCGGCACATGTGCGGAAAAAGCGATTCACGTTGTTCTTGAATCGCTGTTAATTGTACTCGATGGGAAACACAGCGCTGGGCAAAATATTCCAAAGAGATGATGTTCTCCATATAAAAGACTGCTTGAAAAGCGTTGTACGCGGAGTAATAAGCTGAACCTCATACGGAGGTGAAGCACCAGCGCGACGTGTATTTCTAACATGCACCACTTTGGGAGGAATTAAGCGGGCTACATCCTTCGAACACTTTCCATATATATATATATATATATATATATATATATATATATATATATATATATATATACTTTTTTTTTGTTGAGTGTAAGGTTCTCACACCACCCGAATTCCCAAAAAAAATCTGTAATCATAGGTCTAGCAGATAGAGCAAACAAGCTTTCTGACACAGAATACAGAGAGAGTGCAATAACCAAAGCTAAAGAAGTATTAACACTTAATAAATACCCGATGTACCTTATAAACAAAATCTTCAAACAACGAATACATAACTTTTACAATACCATAATCAGTTAAAACACCAACCAACAACAACCATAAAACATATATTGATTTACCGTTTATAAATGGACTATCCCAACCACTCAAAAAACTTTTTGAAAACTACAAAATTCGGTTATGTCACAAATCATATAATCTGCTCTTATCCAATTTTTCCAAGCTTAAAACCAAAACCCCAAATAATAAAAAAAGTAACAGAGTCTACGAAATCAAATGTAAAATAGAATCAAAGGCCATAAATACGACAAAAAAAACAGTACAGCTCCTACGAATCATGAAATAAATAAAAGTGATACCTTTGATTTTAAAAACATCAAAATTATCAACACCGAAATAAATACAAAAAAAAGAGAAATACTCGAATCCGTTCACATTCAGTTGACGTCCACTGCAACAAACGAAAAAACAGATGTAAATAACCTAAACCGTATCTACCTACCAGTCATATAAAGTCCTTCAAGTCAAGTGGTTTGTTTGTAGAAAGTAAAAATGTGATTTTAACAGTGATTTAAAATTACCATCCCACACAAATGAACTACTTTCTAAGGTAAGGCCCTCATTAATGTATACAGTTAAGTGTTTTAAATTAAAAATTACGAAAAGATACAAATATTTTAACCCCGAAATACACAACAAACTGATTAATTACTTATCTATATTAATTCTTCTAATGTCATCTTTTAGTGCAAATTTTGAAGCAGACCTCTTCCGAAGACCGAAACGTCAATAAATATATAACAGATCCAAGAATAGTTTTAATGATCTAATTCCAAGAACACGTAAAATATAATATATATATATATATATATATATATATATATATATATATATATATATATATATATATATATATATATATATATATATATATATATATATATATATATATATATATATATATATATATATGTATATATATATATATATATATATATATATATATATATATATATATATATATATATATATATATATATATATATATATATATATATATATATATATATATATGTATAGTATATATATATATATATATATATATATATATATATATTATATATATATATATATATTAAAAGAAAGATTTTATGTTTGAAAAAGATTCTTATGTTTTACTACTTACGAAAAATAGACCTAATTGTCTATTTTCAGCTAGAATGAAATTGTAATGTTTCGTTTTATATGTAATAAAATTTTAAAATATCGTTTTATTATATTGAGTTTTATGTAATTTTTCTTATTTTGTGCATTAGATTCGTAATTAGCGACTTCAAAAATTATCTAAATCGAATTTTGATACAAGCCAAAACAATTGCAAGGTTTTGGGCCAACATTTAATGAAAGTTGGCCAGTGTGCGGCATGTCCATCTGTACGTACCACCTTAACGTACATATTCGTCGTATTATATCTGTCAGTTTTGATCTTCCTCATATCTCGATATTAGGAATACGATCTTGGAGTCTAATATTTAGCATTCTCCTCTCCATTGCTCTTTGGGTTACCTGAAGTTTATTTATTTTACTTTTATTAAAAACCAACGTTTCGGTGCCATATGTTAAACCGGCAGTATATATTGATGGAATACTCTTGCTTTTATTGTATTTGGGATGTCTAATTAAAATGTAGATTGTAACCTTCCGAACGCAGACCAAGCTTTAAATTATTTTTTAGTACAGACAACCTATCACAAAATAACCGGCCAAGTGCAAGTCAGACTTGCGCAATTAGTTTTCCGTACGTTAATTGCTTTTAAAATAAAAATTTTTGTTACGGAGGTATAAAATGATTCACAAAACGCACCCCAAATGAGTTGTCAACAAAGTTTTTTGTCCGATCTCTCTGTGGAGAATATTCTAGAATTTTTTCAATACTTTTTGATCAGTACTTTTCGAAATAAGAGGGAACGGCGATGTTTCACAATTTTTAAAAAACAATACAAAAAAAGTGTGCGCACATTATATATATTTTTGAATTTTGCTTACTTGATGACCTGGTAAATTTTTTTTTTCACTTTCGATTTCATTCCCCAAAACTAGCCTCTTAAATCAAAAGTTCAAAACTACACGGCTCTGATAAGGCCGCCAATTCCTTAGTGCCAAATTTCAACTTTCTATGTTAAATAATTTCGAAGAAAATCAGGTGTGAGAGGACAAACAGACGGACGGACGGACAGATGGACAGACATCGAAGTCATCTTAAAAGTGTTCCGTACTGAACATTAAACATGGAGTGTAATTATACAGAAACATTAATTAGCGCAGAAAGTAATTGTAGAATATGACCCATAAAAACTATTTCTAGCGAATAGATGAGATAGATCCATATGCAACAGTTTTAGGCGAAACAAATAACATTTTAAAGTTTTTTTATGTTAATAACTCACTACTGCAGGGAAATTCCTCAGGAGTGGCGCGTGTGCCACACAAGTTATTCACGATAGTAGCTGTAAATTGTTGAAAGTGGGAAACATAGTCCTGAGCAAATTATTTCAAAAGGATGAAGTTGAACCTCATACGAATGTTGTTAACCTAGCCTTCTGGGGGAATTAAGCGGGCTTTAACCATCAAAAACTTTTTGTGAAAATACTTATAGAATAGACTCAAATCGCCAATCGTTCTTCGATGTTCCAAGAAAGCAAGGTTATAAGTGAGGCAGGTAGCTTTCTTCTGATTACAATTCAACAAATGCAATGCATGTTTCAGAACAGGTTCCCAAACATAAGGACAGCCTCTAGTTCACGGTAACTCGCATGCCGATCCTCTTCAATCATGTTGTGCACAGCATCGATGTTTTTTGGAACAACAACCGATTTTGGTCGACCTTCATGAAATTCATTGCTGACGGAAGCACGACCATGACGAAATTCGGCAAACCAATTGTGAACAGTCTTTACCAAAAGTCGAATGAAGCGATTCGAGGCATTGTTGTTGAGTTCACCCTTCACTAAAATCATAAAAAATCATCTAACGGAAACCTTTACGTGTTTACAAAACTGTTTTTTTTAACGCTCACGGTAAACAAACTACTCGTCTAATTTCTGAGCTACAACTGTTTTAACAACAACCAATGTAAAATTTTACAATAATGGTAAGGTCATATCTCAATAGCGCCATCTAGTGATCGTTTGTAAAAACTTAAAAGACAGCTCTCGTATTATTTCCAGTTTTTTTGAGGAGCTCTCTTTTGGTTTTTAGTTTCAGAGAATATCATTCTGTAAAAGAGCCGCTATAATCAGAGAAAACCATAATATAATTAACCCACTAGCCTTCAACATATTTTCATCTTTATGTTAATCTCAAAGTTATAATCTGAGATAAGAGATTTATTTACAGTTGTAGAAAATCATTTATTTTTTTAATTATCAATCTGTTTCTTTTGTAGAATAAATATTTGACAATTAAACATTTTTAGAAGATATCTGATACTTTTTTGTTACACTAGTAAATAAACCTACAAATTTGTAAATTGCATATGATATTTCCCTCCTTCTTTTTAAGACGTTCTAGCTCCCAAACCACGTATCGAACTTTATATTCCCCTTTAAATAACGTGACACTTGATACCGAAAAAAACCCTAAAATTAAACTAACCATAACTCTTCATTTTTCAGTGCCACCCGATATTATCAACGACGACACCAGTGGGGATCTTTCAGTCTCAGAGGGTGACAATGCAACCCTTTGGTGTAAAGCCACAGGTCATCCTATACCACGAATAGTGTGGAAGAGGGAGGATGGACAGTCGATTGTAATACGGAGAGGCCCGAGGGAATACACTAAAGGTAATGTTAATCGTTAATTTTCATTTATTACTGAGAAATACTCTTGCTCTAAAATTTTGTTGCTGCTACATTTTATAAAATTATAATTAAACATAATTAAGCATCTTAATTAGCTTTATTCTTATCGCATCGTCACTTTTCATTGCGCCGAGCTACGATAGGACAGTGACCGACAACTTCACCTTAATTTATCGGGCATCAAAACGGAGAAACAACTACGAAGAATAGATATCAGAAATTAACTTATTACTCCTTTTAGTGTTCCGTACGGGAACACTTATAAGATCACTTCGGTGTCTGTCTGTCTGTCACACCTGATTTTCTCCGAAACTATTTGTCATAGAAAGTTGAAATTTGGTAATAATATAGGAATTGATGGCCTCATCAAAGCCGTGTAGTTTTGAAAGTCAAATTTTGACTTAAGGGGTTAGTTTTAGGGGGTGAAAACGGAAGTGAAAAAAATAGGTCATCGAGTGTGGTGTCAAATGAAAGCTTGTGAAAACACAAGTAAAACATATATATATATATATATATATATATATATATATATATATATATATATATATATATATAATGTAATACTTGCGCACACTTTTCTTTGTATTATTTTTAGAAAATCGTGAAAAATCGCTATCCTCCCACCTTATCCCGAAAAGTACTAATCAAAAAATTTTGAAAAAACTCTGGAATATTCTCCAGGCGGTGTAGATTGAACGAAAATTATCACGAGTGCGTTACCTTTAATAATTTATCTAGTATATAAAAAAAAAAAAAAAAAAAAAAAGTTCAAGGTCATCAATTTTCAGTAAAGATTGGAAACAAATTTTGTTGAAAACTCATTTGGGGTGTGTTTTGTAAAGTCACTGATCATTTTATACCACCGTAACAACATTTTTTATTTTAAAAGCAATCATCGTACGGAACACTAATTGTGCAAGTTCAACTTGCACTTGACCGGTTATATAAATATAGATCTCTTTTGGGTTATTCTTTTGCAAACCGTACCGTAAGAAAAGAAGTACTAATATAAGACCTTTCAAAAATAATAAATGTTCGCAAACGTGAACGAGACTCCGTTAGAACTTTATGCGTGCTCGAAATTATTTAATATTTTCCGACCTAAGAGAGACTCCACTGTTCAAAAATATGGGTTTTTTAGATTAAAACATATAACGGTATTTTTTGTAAATTGTGGGGGCAAGCATGAAAAAATTATTTAAACAATTTCATTGTGATTATTTTTTATAAATAAATTCCACGATTATACTTTGCGAAAGTCTACATAAAGAGCAAAAAAATGGCGGAAGAACGAAGTTTATATGATAAATAGAACCGGAGATATTGCTTTTTTTTAATGTGCTGCCGATTAGAGAACTACGATAATCTGTAACATCCATATTTTGCAAAATATACATGTGTTGACTAATTTCACGTATAATAGCCATAACAATGTTTTCACACAAATCAAAAATGTGAAGTGAAAATAGGTGTACGGTTTGTAAAAGAGTGACCCTTTTCTATTAAATAATGAACAAATAATAACAATAAATGATATTATCCTACCTTGAGATTATGAAATATTTAGCAAAATGAAAATATACAGTGGTTACCACTACACAAAAAACTTTATTCTTACACTTGACGCGGGTTTCGCTAACCACGTTAGCTCATCAGGCGCAATTACTGACTAAATCTACAATTAAAACCTAGATTATTTATATCTAAGTTGTAATTTGCTGCGAAAAAATAAATTAGTACACATAACTGTAAAGAAGAGATGCTCTGTCTTATTCAGGCTATTTGTACATTTTATATTTTCAATAGTTTTCCATGCGTCTAATAATAATTAATCAAACAAATTTTTAATTAACCTTAAATTTTCTAATGTTGCCATATGATCGTACCTCAAATGAGCTAATTGGTATTTAAATGTTATTAGAATGGGCTTTCTAATTCGCCCAGCATTGTCAGAATTCTTACAACTCCTTTCATTCATACGACTTCTTTTAAGTTCATGAATATTATACTTCCGATTGCCAAAGATATTCTTTAAATTATCTCATGGCTTATGGATAAATTTAAGTCCTACCTTATTAAATACCTCGTTGTGTCCCCTGCTATAATTTGGGTTATAATACGTTAGTTATAAATATTTAATCTTGTTGTGTTCCTGCTATAATTTAGATTATATGGCATTGAAACGTAATTAGTTTTATTTATATATTTATTATAATATATAAATATTTAATCTTGTTCTTTAAATGTTCTTTAAATCGTGTTTGAAGTGATTTCCTAATTTGCCCAATATTGTCACAATCCTTGTCGCTTTTCCCATTTATTCTCCTTCTTTCATGTGCATGAATTTTATCCTTCGACCTTCCTAAAATATTTTTCAAGTTGTCTGATAACTTACACACAAATGTAAGACTTACATTATTAAAGACCTTATTTTGTCCCTGCCATAATTTAGATTATATGGCATTGAAATGCAATTTGTTTTATTTTGCTCATGAGTAAAAAGCTGAAATTCTAAATATTTAATCTTGTTCTTTAAATGTTCTTTAAATCATGTTTGAAGCGACTTTCCAATTTGCCCAATATTGTCAGAATCCTTGCCACTTTTCCCATTTATTCCCCTTCTTTCAGTTTCATGACTTTTATCCTTCGAACTTTCTAAAATATTCTTCAAGTTGTCTGATGACTTACAGACAAATGTAAGACTTACCTTATTAGAGACCTTATTTTGTCCCTGTCATAATTTGGATTATATGGCATTGAAACGTAATTAGTTTTATTTTGCTTGTGAGTAAAAAAGCTGAAATTATAAATATTTAATCTTGTTCTCTAAATGTTCTTTAAATTGTGTTTGAAGCGACTTTCTAATTTGCCCAACATTGTCACAATCCTTACCACTTTTCCCATTTATTCCTCTTCTTTCATGTTCATGAATTTTATCCTTCGAACTTTCTAAAATATTCTTCAAGTTGTCTGATGACTTAAAGACAAATGTAAGACTTACCTTATTAGATACCTTATTTTGTCCTTGTCATAATTTAGATTGTATGGCATTGAAACGCAATTAGTTTTATTTTGTTCATGAGTAAAAAAGCTGAAGTTATAAATATTTAATCTTGTTCTTTAAATGTTGTTTAAATCATGTTTGAAGTGACTTCCTAATTTGCCCAATATTGTCATAATCCTTGCCACTTTTCCCATTTATTCCCCTTCTTTCATGTGCATGAATTTTATCCTTCGACCTTCCTAAAATATTTTTCAAGTTGCCTGATGACTTATACACAAATGTAAAACTTACCTTATTAAAGTCCTTATTTTGTCCCTGCCATAATTTAGATTACATGGCATTGAAATGCTACTAGTTTTATTTTGCTCGAGTAGAAAAACTGAAACTATAAAGATTTAATCTTGTTCTTTAAATGTTCTTTAAATCGTGTTTGAAGCGACTTTCCAATTTGCCCAATATTGTCAGAATCTTTGCCACTTTTTCCATTTATTCTCCTTCTTTCATGTTCATGAATTTTATCCTTCGAACTTCCTAAAATATTCTTCAAGTTGGCTGATGACTTATAGACAAATGTAAGACTTACCTTATTAAAGACCTTATTTTGACCCTGCCATAATTTAGATTATGTGGCACTGAAACATAATTAGTTTTATTTTTCTCATGAGTAAAAAAAAATTAAATTATAAATATTTAATCTTTTTCTTTAAATATTCTTTAAATCGTGTTTGAAGGGATTTTCTAATTTGCCCAATATTGTCACAATTCTTGCCGCTTACCTCCTTCACTCCACCTCTTTCACTTTCATGAATTCTACCCTTCTAATTTCCTAAAATGTTCTTCAAGTTGTCTGATGACTTATGAATAAATATATAAAAATAAGACCTACCTTATTAAATACCTTATTGTGTCCCTGCTATAATTTAGATTATATGGCATTGAAACATAATTCATTTCACTTTACACATGAGTAAAAAAGTTGGAATTATAAATATATATTTACTCTAAACCTATATCTAATAGTTGTGTGTGTGTGTGTGTTTTATGGCATTGGTGTATACCAATTAGCCATCATCTCTCTTTATCCTTTTACAAACTGATTTACATTTATTTTGTCTTAAAACTACTTTATTTTCTGACTATTTATTTTTATCATTTCTTTTCCTCTTTTCTATATATGTATATATTTTTTCTTTCCTTTTCTCTTTTTATTATTTTTTTCTCTTTTTTTAATTTTTTTATTATAAACATTTTTATATTTTATTTTTTTTTATTTTTAAAACTTTTTTTTTTAACCTCTAATAATTAATTTCTTTAATAATAGATCTTGATCATCAAAGTTAATTTAATTTCATAGAATCTGAATTACGTTTTGTAACTCCATCTTATCCCTTCTTCCCGTTGTGCTCATCAAATAAGATAAACCAACTACAATTTATTTAAGGATAATAAAAGAAAACAATGCCTGTTTGAGAAATCTTGAATAAATAGGAAAATATTTGAACCACTGTCGAGACCCAAGTCAGTTAATATGCCCGACATTAGAGCTACAATTTTATGACTATGGCAATGCGTGTGATGTCAACATAATTAAGATTGGCTCTCGACCAGGGAGAGAAAAGCGACGAAATAGATCTGCGACCAGCAGGTTAAGGCACGCTGTTGCTATGGCTTAATTGGTAAAGTGCATGAGCATATACATTGAGGTGGTGGGTTCGATTCACACTAGCAAAAGCAGATTTTTTTTATTTTCTTGTCATTGTGCCTTTATCTTCAAATATCTATCTATAGCTTTGCAGATGACAGTACGCTTGTCTCTTCATTCACATTGAACGCTCGGACATCGGCTGCTCAGGCGAGTATCCGCAGACCGCAGGAGGTCGTTCAACTTAACAAAGACCTGGAAGAAATTCTATCTTGGGGTGACAGTAACCAAGTGGAATTTAACGCTACAAAAACCCAAGCGGCAGTTTTTTCTAAAAAAGTTAACGTTGCTGAACCCGACATAGCTATGTCGGGGCACTCCATTCCCCTAGCATCGTCGCTCAATTTGTTGGGCGTTAGTTTGGGAGCAAATATGTCTTGGCATGAACATGTTGCAGGCATAGCAAGGAGAGCTTCTCAAAAATTGGGAATATTATTTAGAACCAGAAAGCTTTACACCCCCCACAGCAACTGTTAATTCTTTACAAAGCCCAAATTCGACCAACTATGGAATACTGCTCCCACGTTTGGGGCTCCGCTCCCAAACATACACTGCATTTGTTGGATTCTGTTCAGAGAAGAGCGGTCCGTCTGATTGGGGACCCGGAATTGACCGGCGGCCTTGATTCGCTGGAACATCGAAGAACGGTTGGCGACTTGAGTCTGTTCTACAAGTATTTTCATGGAAAGTGTTCGAAGGATGTAGCCCGCTTAATTCCTCCCAAAGCGGTGCATGTTAGAAATACACGTCGCGCTGGTGCTTCGCATCCGTATGAGGTTCAGCTTGTTACTCCGCGTACGACGCTTTTCAAGCAATCTTTTATATGGAGAACGTCATCCCTTTGGAATAATCTGCCCAGCGCTGTGTTTCCCACCGAGTACAATTTACAGCGATTCAAGAACAACGTGAATCGCTTTTTTCCGCACTCGTGCCGCTCCTGGAGCGCTTTAGGGACTTCCCTGCAGCACGTGTGCTAGACCAATAAAAAAAAAAAAAAAAATCGGCTTAGAACTTATTTTTTCCAGCTCTTTTATGAATCTCCAATATGTCTATCTGTAACCACGATCTTTGCTAATAGGTTTTAAAGTTCGCCAATTAAGAAAATACTTAAATATAACTGTATAAATTACATTTTTATTGCAGCAGCTTGGTCGCTAGCTAAATTGTAAATTTTCTTAGATATTTTATCATTGTAGATTTAGACACACTAAGCTCCTGATAATTTCAAATAGAAAAAGAGAATTGATCGCAAGAAGCGGATTATTTCTACAATTTCGTTGGATTAAAAAAGTGATTAAATTCATCAAGACAACTTAGCAACACATAAATTTTGTGCTGGGATATAAGTTGAAGTACAATTCTCTTCAGACTTTAATTAAATTTTATACACTTCCTTAGAATTTCTTGCTCTTGACTTTTTGTTTTCTGAAATAAATACAAGAAAACAACTAACACTGAAAAGGATTATTTGATGTTTTAGTAAAAGAATTGTAGGCTGTAAATTACAAAAAACTAAAAACGAAATTTTTTCTTCATTTTAATTAAAATAGGCTTTTTGAAGCCAGTAAGCCTTAAATAGATTGCTTGTGCTAGAATTTAAAATACAATATAATACTACAATTACTTTGCTTTCGGTTGCTCAGATAAGAAATTCTCTATTTAGTTATTTAGAAAGAACGTTATATGGGGTTACATAACACGTAGGCTGAAAAGTTTTTGGTCTAGCTACTTAAAACACTTGTTTTGTTCAATTCGACTTTATTCATCAATATAGTCTCCTTCAAAAGCGATGTAATCAGTCCAACGCTTTTCTAACATTTCTATACCTTTTTTGTAGAAGGATTTGTTTTTGCCTTCCAGCCAAATCTCTTTCCCGCGAGTACTTTTTTGAGGTCTGCGAATAGACAATAGTCGCTGGGGCCAAATCTGGGGAATACGGTGGATGAGGAAGCAATTCGAATTTCAATTCATGCAATTTTGTCATCGTAACCATTAACTTAAGACACGGTGCATGTCTTGATGAAAGAGCACTTTTTTCTTGTTCATTTGGGGCTGTTTCTTTTCACCAATAACTTTATATAATATTCGCTATTGATGGTTTTTCCCTTCTCAGCATTGTCGATGAAACGCATCCCAAAACCTTCCCAGCCAACTGTTGTGTCCTTGGTTGCTTCAGGCGGCTGCTATCCACTCAGCTGATTGGTGATTTGATTCCGGTGTGTTGTAACATTCATTTGTCTTAGATTTTAAGATTATGTTACAACGCGGTTTTTTTTTCTATGATTTATTAAATTTATTACATTTTTATATTTGATTAGGCAGTGATTTCAATTTTTGAGCAGTGTAACTTAAAACAGTGATTTAAATTTTTGAACAGCGTGACTCAACCGTGTATAACGTGTTGCTGACCTAATTTATTTAGTTTGCATTGATTTTGCGTCCCGGAAGTGAGCCATTTAAAAGACGTCACTTTGAAGAAGGGGCAAAAGATATATAAACGGCCATATGGAATTTTTAAGGGCTTTTTTCCGCCAGTATGCCGTAGGGGTTTTTTCTCCAGCACGCCGTAATGGCTTTTTATTTTTTCTCCGTGATGCAGTAGTGAGTAACGGTTTTTATCACCAAGTGGGTGTCGTTTCTAGATCTCAGGTTTGATGCCTTTTTCCAATCTTAAAATATTCTCCTCATCCTAAGGCATTTCGGGTCAAAAAGTGATTAGCTACCCAAAAAAGAATAGGAGAGCGGTGGCTGAGACAATATTTTCGATGAGAATCTTACCAAAAGAAGCCAGTCAGTAAGTTAGTAATACACCATTTTAAATATCTCACTTCCTGTCTACAAGTGTGTTTCCAACGACTACTGATTGTACAAACTTTTAGATCGTGTTTTTTTAAGCCTTTTGTTTTTTTTTACTTGGGATCAGTATTTCATAGAACTCTAGTCTAAATGTGTACACTCTCATAGCCTAAGGGGTTTTATTTAGTTAATGTAATTTTAAGAGTGCAAGGATTTTTATTTTGTTAATATACTTTTCTCTGTGTTAATGCAGCCTTTTACTGAACTACCTGCCCTTTCTTTCAGGACGTACAGGTCATATTATATTCAATTTTATTTTAACAACTAAATAACTCTTCAGCATTTTTTCATTTTTTGAGCTGAACTTAGATTCCTTTTATTCTAAAATGAATGGTGCCAAAAACTGTACAACCAAGTTTTAAACAAGTATAGAGACTATTTTCAAAAGGCGTACAAAAATTACCTCGATCCCCATGAACTCTACCAGTAAAAAAACGAGCTAGCTGATATCTTAATTCTGTCGGCTATTAGTATTAGTATCCACTCAATCCATTCTCAAAAATGAAGATATACATAAGGGGCAAATAACGGCTTCTATTTAATAAATAAAATATTTATTAAAAATAAAGTAAGTTGGGGCTATACAAAATAGCCGCAACTAGAGACGGTATAAAATAGCGCCGCGAACGTGAGGCTATAAAATAGCACCCCAACGAGAGACTACAGTGTAGTGGGGAATCCACGTTTCATTCATTGTCACATATCGCATGAAAAAATCCTTTTTATTGCGCTTAAACAGGTCCAAACAGTGCTCAAAATAAATAACACGTTGTTGTTTTTGGTTCACTGTAAGCAAGCACGGTACCCATTTCGAACAGAGCTTTCTCATGTCCAAATGTTCATGCAAAATATGACCAATACGTTCTTTTGATGTCTTTAGGGTGTCAGCTATCTGACGCAATTCCACTTTACTTACCAAAATAATTTTGTGAATTTTTTTATGTAGCACATCATTTGGGCGTCCAGAGAAATATTTTAAATTTTATTTAGTGATTGATACAAAAAAGTGGCGAATATATATTTTTATTGTACTTTATATTACAAGAATTTTTTTTTTTTTAAAATATGTTTTAAATGTTAACATTATTTTTTATTGGGTTAATGGGACCACAGATGAAAACTATGGCATCTCCTTGTCTACAGGATAACTTTACAAACAATACTTCAGTCTGCAAAAATAAAAATTAATATGTAAAATACTGTAGTAGTTAAAAAATGTGAAAAATAAAAAACTTTATACGGTGTTTCAAACTTTATTATGCTATTTTCGACCAAAAAATGTATGTTTAATTATTTACAAAAAATTGTATATTAGAAAAATTAATAAAAACCTCTCGACATTTTGTAGAAAAAGTAATTATAAAGATTTAAAAAAAAATTAAAAAATATTAAAAATTGCATTGCAGACATTGTATTGAATCAGGTAGCGGTCTTAATCCGACGCCAGGTCACATTTAATGCTATGACTTTGTAATGGAATGGAATTTTCTTTATTTATTTTTTTCTTTTTAATAATTCTTAGAAGAATAGAGAATAAAAATCCGTAAAAAAATTAATTTTTGAAAATATAACACCTTTTAAAAAAAACTAATTTAACTCAGTGCAGGGTATTAACCAGATTGGGCATTTTTGTAATAGCTTATCCTCGGATTTTAAGTGGAAATCATCAGGACCATAAGTATTCTTGAGGCGGGCGAGATGTAAACAGTTGATTTATATTACAGTTGACCAATTCGTGTAGTTTCTTCAACCATGAATGTCATCGTCTGTTTACACGTCTTCATAGGAAATTATGTCTCTAATAGCAAAGCCGCCAACTAAATTGATTATATAAAATGAGTTTTTGAGTGAATTGTCATTTTGAGTTTAGACAACGAATTTATTTCTTGTTTTGCTAAAACAATTTTGTCGTCTATTATTATGCCTATAAGTTTTCTCGAAATTTTATATGTTGGGGTAGAAACAAACGACACTGCTGACATTACTGGATGTCGAATTTTATTCAAGTTATATAAACAGTATAATTTTGGAGGCTGTAGCTTTATTATTGTATCTCTTAACTGTATGAATCTGAGTTACATAAACCTGGGCGCTGCAAAAAGTATGTATATTTTTAAAAAAATATTTTAAAGGTTTTTATGTGAATAATACAAAAAAATGGCGATTATATATATATATATATATATATATATATATATATATATATATATATAGATATATATATATATATATATATATATATATATATATATATATATATATATATATATATATATTTCAAATATGTTTTAAATTGTATACCAATTGTACAACAAGAAAAACCAATAAAATTAAAAAATGACCATACCAATTTTATATATTTTATATAAAACAAACTTAAATCTACCCTTAAAGAGGTCAATGATATTCCATCGGAAAATGAAAAGTTCAATTTAATAAACATAAATCCATCTCTACCCAAATTATACGGTCTCATAAAAATACATAAAGAAAATTCACTAATTAGACCAGTCGTATCATATATAAACAGTCACTTACGATAACTTGCCATTAAACTTAACACGATTTTCAAAACCATCACTAAGTTTGAACCCAAATACAGCATCAAAAATTCCATAAAACTGTGTAATCAAATTAAAAATTTTAATATCCCTGACAACTCCATCCTCGCATCATTCGCTGTAACCAACATGTTTTTCAACATCCCGATTAAGGAGTGTCTAAAAATCATTAAAAATTCACTTGAGAAACTTAATACAAATCCTATCATAAAACAATAAATAATGATGTTGTTCGAGCTGTGCATAGAAGAAAATTATTTTCAATTAAACAACCAATTTCTGAAACAGAAAGAGGGCCTTGCCATGGGATCCCCACTAAGCCCCTTGATGGTCGAAATTTTTATGTCAGATTTTGGAAGCAATTTTCTAGAGTCACAGCAGGCAAAGGATATAGTTTTATGGCGTCGGTATATTGGTCTGTTTTAAAGCAGACGACGAATCCCTCCGATCCACTCTAAATTCCTTGAATAGAATACATCCGAGTGTAAAATTCACTTTAGAAACCGAAATTAATAATAAAGTAAACTTCCTAGACCTCTCCATCACCAAAGGTAACAATAAACTCTCATTCGATATTTTTAGAAAGCCCACTTTTAAAGACACTACTATTCCCAATAATTCATGCCACCCCAACTCACATAAACTCGCAGCCTATAGATCCATAATTAACAGAGCATTCTCCATCCCTTTAAAGAAACAAAATTTAGAGAAAGAATTAGACATAATCAAGAATATTGCCCACAATAACGAATTTCAGAAAAAAACCATAGATAACCTAATTAAAAATAAACAAAAAAAAACTAAATTTAAGACATATTTATCTACACGATAAAAACGATGAAAAACAAACTTTTTCCTCATTGACATATTTCGGACCAATTTCTAATAAAATTGCATATATGTATTCTCGCAAAAGACAACATAAATATCGCTTTTAAATCATCCCAAAAACTTTCCTCCCTCTTTTTCAATGCAAAAAACAAAACTCATAAATACAAAAACTCTGGACTTTATAAACTGTCATGTAATGAAAGTAATAGTTGCTATATAGGTCAAACAGGGAGAAATTTCGATACTAGATTTAAAGAACAGCGAACATCTTTTATATTAAACAAAGAAAACTCCAACTTTGCAAACCACTTCCATCAAACAAATCATATTTTTCCAGACATAAATAATCTACAAATATTACATAAAGCACAAAAAAGGAAGAAAATTAAATATTTTAGAAATTATAGAGATCTACAAGCACAATAAAAATAAAGACACAATCCTATTAAATAATCAAATTGATGTTCAGAATTCAACCCTGTTTGGCGCAATTTAAAAGTTTTTTAGATATATCTTTAAAGAAGGAATTTTTATAGAAAGTTCTAAGAAAATATTGAAAACAATAATCTCATTTAACCCTCTGTAATAAATTAATTTAACGTCATTGTAATTTAGTGATGGGTAATTCCAAATTCTACCTAGAAATTTATTATAAATCATCAAATAAACCGCCTTAGTTTGTAGTATCACGCTTGAAAATGTAGAAAACCTACGAAACTACAGTAACAGATAAACAAAAAATACGTGACAAATAACAAAGTAATTCGTTTCATTTCATTTAAAAATTTATGTTTTAAACGTTAACATTATTTTTTATGGACCACTGGTTAAAACTATGGCGTCTCCTTGTCTGCAGGATAACTTCACAAAAAATAATACAATTTGCAGAAATAAAAATTAATCTTGTAAAATAATGTAGTAGTTAAAAATTGTCGAAGGGTTTTTTTCAAAAATAAAAAAATAACGGTGTTTCAAACTTTAATATGCAATTTTCGACCAAGAAATGTATGTTTAATTACACAGGTCAACAAAAAAAATATTTGTAAACACTTTTTAAACCAATACATCTAAGTGTTATGTATTTTTGGGTGCTGAAACCGTAAATGGTATCAGTTTTATTGTATCACCCACAGTTTTCTCACAATATCACATCGATTAAATTTCAAAATAGGGAAAATTAAATAATTAAATTAAATAAAAAATTTTAAAAAATAAATAGATGTGTCAGATTCCAATAAATGTTTTTGTTTCAGCCTAGAACCAAGCAGTTCTGCTTTTTCCTTAGTCAAAACCAAAATTCTCACTAAATCATCTAACTCAGCTTGTGTAAACAACTGTGGTTTTAAATTTTCTAGAGAACATTGAAACTCATCATCATCCGGTCGACTTTCATTAAATTTGGGACTGGACTGTAAAATGTCATCAATAGGTTGAGATGGCTCAGGGACAGGAAGTCCCGGTCCATGTCCTACCGGCCGATTAGCTGAAGTAAAGTTAGGATAGACAATTACTTTCTTATTTTTGGAATTATATCCAGAAACATCAACGCTGCAAAAATAACAATCATTTGAATGATTTTCTTGCTCTCTCCATACCATGCGTACTGCAAATCTAAAAGCTTTCTTTTCTTTCTTATACCATTTCCTAATATCCTCGATACAAACATAACATACTTTGTGAGGAGCCCGACATTTTTCTTGATTACCGATTTCTACACCAAGATATGCAAAGTATACTTTTTTTACAAAGTCAGTAATGTTTCTTTGATATTTTTTTAACCACAAACTCACCACATATATAACAAGAAGTGTTGGGAGAGTTTTTACCACCACGATTAGTCATACTTTAGGTGTGAGTTAAAGCACATGGGTTAAATACTGCAAATATTAACTGGAAGAAAACAAACAGCTGTGACATTTATCGGAACTGCCAACCTAATAACATTTGATTTTACTGCCAACCTTATAAAATTCTGATTTTATTGCCAACCTATATATATATATATATATATATATATATATATATATATATATATATATATATATTTTACTCGTGTTTTTACAAGCTTTCATTTGACACCACACTCGATTACCTAGTAAAAAATTTTTTTTTCACTTCCGATTTCACCCCCCAAAACTAACCCCTTAAGTCAAATTTAACTTTCAAAACTACATGGCTCTGATGAGGCCATCAATTCCTATATTAAAACCAAATTTCAACTTTCTACTTCAAATAGTTTCGGAGAAAATTGGGTGTGACAGACGGACAGACAGACGGACAGACAGACACCGAAGTCTTATCTTCGAAGTCTTATTATTGAAATCGATCTTATAAGTGTTCCGTACGGAACACTAAAAAGTTAGAATGTATTAAAAATTGACTGAGTAATATTGCAGACATTGCATCGAGACAGGCAGCGGTCCCAGTCCGACGCCAGGTCATATTTAATGCTGTAACTTTGTAATGGAATATTCCTAAAAATTTTTTTTGAATAATAAAGTATAGAGAACAAAAATCTGTAAAAAAAAATCGAATTTTCGAAAATTCAAGGTGTATGTAACCCCCTAAAAAAACTTTTACAATTTTGAATAACATTTCTGATTCTGTTTTGATACGAAATATTATTTTATAAAAACCGTATTAAATAGTCATAACAAAAGCATTTTAGCTCTTTAATTTTCCACAAGGTAATCGATTTATGTTACACGCAAAACGGAATATTTTTTATAAATTAGGTCGATTTTCTGTAAATATAGCAAAACACCGAAAAAAAAATATTTTTGCCGAACAAAGGATATTAAATTTAGTAGATTTTCTTGTGGCGAAAATCGTTTCCGGATTGGTTTTTCTATACTCACAAATCAATAAAATAATAAGGTAGAGAATTGATAGAGTTACTTTTTGATTTTTATTTTCAACGTTGCTTGTGCTAGAAAAAAAAAGCGTTTTATTGATATTACGTAATATACGATGTAGTTTTTTCATTTTAAAATTCATTGCATGTTAGTCAATGACTCCAATATTAAACCGTGTAATATTGTTTAGAATTATATTGCTGACTTCTCTTCTGAATGTTGTTGATGGTGATACCAAAATAGATTTTATTAATAGATTAGCCATGCTTGCGGCGTTTTATATATATTATAGATTTTTAATTTTGAGAATTAAAAAAAAAAACACGTTAATCGGATAAGTTCTCGAATGACAGGCCCGCTAACGAACAGACAGAGAGACGTTGCGATTTATATATTATATAGATTATTGTTATTATATAACTTGGCCAGAGAACATATGTTTGAATTAAAAAAAAAACACCTAAATCGGATAAGGAGCTCTCGAGTGATAAGCGCACTAACGGACACACAGACGTAGCATTTTATATATATATTATAGAAGATTATAGATAACCTGGCCAGAGAACAAATGTATGAATTTAAAAAAAAAACACGTAAATCTGATAAGTAGTCCTCGAGTGATAAGCGCTCTAACGGACAAACAGACAGAAAGACAGACTGAGAGACGTTGCATTATATATATATATATATATATATATATATATATATATATATATATATATATATATATATATATATATACGAGGCTGGTTTGAAAAGTCCGTGCAAAGTCCGAGAGATGGCACCACCGGCGCGTATTGCGGTCATGTTTAGTTAGTAGCATCTCTTGAATGAACGCACACCAAGTTTCAGCTATATTGGTCTATTTCTTTGTGTTTGGCATTCGTGTGAATCAAGGAAGTCGAGTGATTTTCAAAAAATGGACGAAAAAGAATTTCGTGTGGTGATTAAACATTACTTTATGAAAGGCAAAACGCCTCAGGAGACTAAAGAGAAGCTTGATAAACATTATGGTGACTCTGCACCTTCGATTAGAACAGTTTATAAGTGGTTTCAAAATTTTCGGACTGGCCATATGGGCACAAGTGACGCTGAACGTTCTGGACGGCCTATGGAGGTTACGACTCCAGAAATCATTGATCAAATCCATGATATGGTGATGGATGACAGAAGAGTTAAGGTGCGTGAGATTGCTAGTGCTGTGGGCATCTCGACTGAGCGGGTACATAATATTTTGCATAAACATTTGGATATGAGAAAGCTATCCGCAAGATGGGTGCCGCGATTGCTCACGCTTGACCAAAAACGGAATCGTGTGAAGTGTTGCAAGGATGGTTTGCAGCTGTTCCAGAAGAATCCAGAAGACTTTAAGCGTCGTTTCGTCACTGTGGATGAAACATGGATACATTAGTATACTCCTGAGACCAAACAACAATCTAAACAATGGGTTACCAAGGGGGAATATGCACCAAAAAAGGCCAAGACCGTTCCTTCGGCCGGAAAGGTTATGGCGACTGTCTTTTGGGATTCGCAAGGGATAATCCTCATCGACTATCTGGAAAAGGTTAAAACTATTACGGGTGAATATTATTCATCGTTATTGGACCGTTTGAAAACCGAGCTGCAAGAAAAACGCCCGCGATTGGCCCACAAGAAAGTCCTTTTCCATCACGACAACGCACCAGCACACACCTCAGCATTTGTGGTCGCAAAATTAATGGAAATAGGATTCCAACTCGTTTCACATCCCCCCTGTTCTCCAGACTTGGCTCCCTCGGACTACTATATGTTCCCCAATTTGAAGAAATGGCTGGCGGGACAAAGATTTTATTCAAATGAGGAGGAGATTGCAGACACTAATGGATATTTTGCAGACTTGGACAAATCCTATTATTCGGAATGGATCAACAAACTAGAACATCGTTGGACGAAGTGTATAAGCCTAAAAGGAGACTATGTCGAAAAATAAAAAAGGTTTACCCCAAACACATCAGTAGTTTTTATTTTTGCACGGACTTTTCAAACCAGCCTCGTATATATATTCCCGAATAAATATATCGTATATATATATATATATATATATATATATATATATATATATATATATATATATATATATATACATTATAGTAGATTATAGATAACCTGGCCAGAGAGCAAATGTATGAATTAAAATAAAAAAACATGTAGTGTGGTGTGGTTCTCAAGTCATAAGCGCATTAACGGACAGACGGACAGAGAGATAGACAGACAGACAAAGAGACGTTACATTTTATATATTATTGATCAGAGATAAAAGATTTTGAAAAGATATTTAACTACAAATAATCACTATAATGTTATAAATCATCATCAGTTTCGTCTTCCTTTGGCAGCCTTTCCTCACGCAAGTATTCTTAGCACCCTTTATCCCTTCTCCACATCGATTGCTGCCGTAATCGTGGGTTTCAGAACTGCTACGGACTAAGGGCCTTTTGTTCCTATGTCTATTCATATCTCATGATAGGGGGATTGGCTTTTACTCACCACGCTTGTCAGACGGGGTGGCGAGTTTTATGTTCAGCCGCCCAATCTGGGCACAGACACTGTTTGCAGCCGCTCAATCTGAGTCAGACACTGCAGTTGCGGACTTTCTAAGCTTCACGTCCTCCATCAAGACCTTACAGGTGGCCCTACCAGTAGCTATGCTACCGCCGGCATAGCTTCTTGGAATTTGGAGGTCGCTAAACCCTTTTACCGCCGACATGGTGAAAGTCCCCAAGAGAGAAATCAGAGAGGGTAGGATTACTGCTGAATAAAGATAAGACAAAGGTAATAAGAAACGAAGATAGTCCGCGAAACTTGTGAATAGAGGGCAGAATACTTGAATACGTAGAGGAATACATCTACCTAGGGCAAATAATAAAGTGTGGAAAAGCAAATCAAACTGCAGAGGTACAGAGAACAATCAAACTTGCACGAGCAGCATTTGGCAAACAAAGGAAGTACTAACCAACAAAAGAATTCCTCTGAAACTAAGAACGATGGTATTCGATCAATGCATTCTACCGGTTCTCACCTGCGCAGGCCATATATGGACACTGACTAAGAAGATGATGGACCAACTGTGTACAACACAAAGAGAAATGGAACGCCAGATGCTGAATATAAAATTACAAGACAGAATCAGAAACGAAAGTATAAGACAAAAGACCAAAGTGATAGACGTAAGAGAACAGGTAGCATGTTTGAAATCGAGATGGGCAGGTCACTCAATGAGGCAACAAGATGAGAGATGGAATAAGATAATACAATAATGAAGGCCATGGCTGGGACAAATATCCAGAGAACGGCTGGTTTAGGTTGGATCAGAAAGCCGCAGAATCGAGAGCGATGAAAGAAGGAAGGGAAGACCAATGTCCGACACTGGAAGGAAGAAGGCTTATTAGATAGATAGATAGAATCGCCATAATATATGCAACTTTCTTATGTGTGATGACTTAATGGATGTAAGTACATAAACAGCAGGACATTCAAATGTTTTTATTGGTTGCATAATTTGGCACTTAAAAATGGCTCTCTATTGATAGAAATGACTCTGCGATCAAATAATAAATTAGGGATAATAAAACTAATTTAAGCTCACGTCTGAAGGAATTTTATTGGTAATTAAAAAATTGGTTGTTCTAATTATGCTTCTCTTTATATAGATTAAAAAAGAGCTTAAAGTAAACTACTAAGGGGAAACAAGCTCATTTTGTATATTGTTGACAAACCTGAACAAAAAGAACTTTTAAAAAGTAAAAATAATCATCAAGATAAGCATCATGGCTCAATAGTTTTAAAAGTTGATGAGGAGGAAATTTCTGTAGAGGCTGACGACTATGACTTTTTTTGCAAACTATTATGTCAACATTACTAGGGGCTCTTTGAAAAATCATTTTGGCTGTAGGCTCAATCAATGCACGTAAAGAGTGTTATATTTTATTTTTTCCTTTAGTCAACTAACACAATAGAAGTACTTATAGTGCAGTAAAAAAAGGTCAAAATAATGATAAGATAGGCATAGTTTAGATACAGCAATATTATGATTTTGTCCTCTCTGGGGTATTACCAGATCTCGCGATTCTCTACCAGATATCATAAAAAAATTTCTTTTTTTTTTAAATGACCGAAAAAAAGCCGACAAATGTAAAAAAAACGGTTAAAATGATTCTAAAATTTTTTTTTTGAAGTTACGGTCGTTAATGATTTTTCTTATGTCAGGACCAGTAAAATTCCTTCTTTGATCTTAGCTTCACTCAGACGAGAAAAGAGGTTGGATAAATAGCGAAACCCATTTCCTTCTCTATCCATAGCTTTCACAAAATTCTTCATTAGTCCTAGAATTTTCTGAGGATCTACTAAGGGTGTGTTTAGGATATTTTTGTCTCCCGAATCGTAAGCTGATCTCTTCGGCCAGACTTTCTGCAAGAATTGTTTTGTGGTTGCTCTACTATCCCAAAGACATAAAAAACAGCAGTATTTTTTTTGTAATTTCCTTGTAGACCCATTAACATATCAACCACCTTCAAATCCGTTGATATTTGCCACTTAGACTCCTCGTATTAGCATTTAGTATAGCAGCCATGTTAGCGTATGTTTCTTTCATCAACAGTAAATAAGCAACTGGTATTGATGGTTCTGTATTACCGTTATGCAGTAGGACAGCTTTTAGGCTATATTGCGAGGAATTTATAAAAAGACTCCATTCTGTAGGAAAGGAGTCAATTCCAAGTTTAGTCATCAATCCTGCTACATCAAAATATACGTACATTGAACCCTCCACTCTATATAAAGCCGAAAAGTCAACGTTTCGTTTTCTGTATCAGGTGATGGTTGTTTATTTTGCAAAAAGATTCTATTCTTGCAATCGGGAGCCTCGAAGTTTAGCTTTCTGTTTTGACAAGCCCAAATCAGTACCAGATCATTCAGTTCATTTTGTTCTGTAATAGTCCTTGGGATTTCATAACATATCATCCACACACATAACAAAACTTATCTAGTAGTTTTTTACACAAATTGCGTTGTACATTTAACATTGTTCAAGAAACTACTTGAAAAAAAATAAAAAGCAATACTTTGCACATAACCTCACTCCACACTAACTGCCTCAGAACTGAAATGACAGCAAGCAAGCACTAGAAACTGTATTTTATTACTTAACCACTTCTGCAGAGCTGCCAACCGCGTCCCAGAGAAAAGACAACATATCGTATACAAATAATAACTATCTCACTGAAACATAAAAATGTGACATCCAAGGCTATTTCTGATGGTTGATTCATTAATTGAAAGCTAATAGAATAATAAAAAAGGTATTTCAGTTATTGTTACATGTAGTGTGTATCCCTCTGTTATATCCCTTTATGAGTACACTTTGATACAATAGGAACAGATCTCAGGGAGAGAATAACTTACGAAAGGAAAATAATTGACGGTCTGAATAAATACTGGAGAGCTATGACATTGGAAAGAAACGAAAACCTCTGAAACGCTTGTTAAAACTATCTTGATTCATAGTCCAGAGGCAGGGTAGATAATGACGACGAAAGTGGGTGTATTTAGAAGATTACTGAAAACATCTAAAAAGGACAGAATTCAGAAAGAAAATATACGAAAATGAATGGAAGTGGATGGTTCTCAAATGATAGGTTCTTTACCTAAAAAATTATGAAATGAAGGAATTTTTAGAGCAATGATCTTACTAGAACTTACAGAGGGTGAGCGTATTGACAGAAAGGCACGAAGTTAGGTATTAGACAACATTAAAGAATACTTTAAACCCAAAATATTGCCTCTAGACCTCATTGTTACCCCACAACAAGCCCATCAGTGGTTAAAGATTTAAATACTGTCTAAAATTTAACTTTATTATGAATTATTTGCAAAAGACGTCATTTTACCATTAAACCCTTTTGTATTCTAGACTATAAATTAACGTTAACCGTATTTTATTGCGTATTGCCCCTTTTATCTTGTGTTATAAACCAGTTACCAAAACCAAATAAATTTTAATCCTATATTCCGTTAAAAGCAGCAGTCATAATAAATTATATGGTAAGAAGCTACATAACTGTTTTATGTTTTTGTTTCATTTCGTTGATTACGTTAAATTAGAGTAAGTTTAATTTAAATTTATAATATATTTAAGTGGATGATATCATATATATGCAAGGTTAATTTTATAACTTAATTCAAATAAAGTAAGTTACATTTATTTCTTATTTTAAAATTATTCCATAAGTACGTACTCAAGGAGCAGTCGTGCTCAACTTACAGAAAGGTGCCTCCTAGGTAAACTACAATGCGTACAATAAAAAATAGTTGAGGCGCAGTGCGCTCTTTCACCCCTGCCCATATGCGCAGAAATACAAAAATAATCCCACCGCGTCGTTTTCCAGATCTGGCAACGTTACATTCTTACTCTGATCGAAACACGAGTTGTTTTTGTTGGATTTTTATGTTTTGGAGTATTTGTCGATGTTACGTTTATATTGGAGATTTTTAACAGTGCATAAATAATGACTTCGCGATTAAAGAATGGCAGATTTGTTTTTTTTTATGAAGCTACCACACGTGCTGCAGGGAAGTCCCTAAAGCGCTTCAGGAGCGACACGTGTGAGGTGAAAGCGATTCACGTTGTTCTTGAATCGCTGTAAATTGTACTCGGTGGGAAACACAATCCTGGGTAAATTATTCCAAAGGGATGACGTTCTCCATATAAAAGACTGCTTGAAAAGCGTTGTACGAGGAGTAACAAGCCGAAACTCATACAGATGTGAACTATTAGTGCCACGTGTACTTCTAACATGCATCGCTCTGGAAGGAATTAAGCGGGCCACATCCTTCGAACACTTTTCATGAAAATACTTGTAGAATAAGCTCAAGTCGCCAACCGTTCTTCGATGTTCCAGCGAATCAAGGTCGCCGGTCAGTTCCGGGTCTCTAATCAGACGAACAGCTCTTCTCTGAATAGAATCCAACAAATGCAGTGTATGTTTGGGAGCGAAACCTCAAACATGGGAGCAGTATTCCATAGTTGGTCGAATTTGAGCTTTGTAAAGAATTAACAGCTGTTGTGGAGTGTAAAGCTTTCTGGATCGAAATAATATTCCCAACTTTTGAGAAGCTCTCCTTGCTATGTCTGCGACATGTTCATACCAGGACACATTTGCTCCCAAATTAACGCCCAATAAATTGAGTGACGATGTTAGATGAATGGAGTGCCCCGACATAACTATGTCAGGTTCAGCAACGTTAAATTTTTTAGAAAAAACTTGGTTCTTGTCACCCCAAGATAGAATTTGCTCCAGGTCTTTGTTAAGTTGAATGACTTCCTGCTGTCTGCGGATATTCGTCTGAGTAGCCGATGTCCGAGCGTTCAAAGCTAATGAAAAGATAAGCGTACTGTCATCTGCAAAGCTGTAGATTGGATGCTCGGTCTTTTCCATCAGATCGTTAGCCATATTGGTGATCGCTAATAATGTTGAATCCTTCAAGATATTTTAGAAGATGCTGATTGATAGCCTTTTCCATGACTTTCGATATTGTTGAAAGCAGTGCGATTGGTCGGTAGTTATTTGGCAAGGTCTTCTTGCCTTTTTTAGGTATCGGCTGAACTGTGGCACATTTCCAGCAGGAAGAAATATTCCCTTTCTGTAGGTTAGGTTGAAAAGTCTTCAGAAAACTGGTTTTGGTTCCCTCGCACAGTTTTTGAGAACTATGGCAGGTATACCGTCAGTGAGTTAATAATTACGACTATAATAATTATTTTGAACTAATTTATTCCTACTTACCAATACCGTTTATTTTTGGACAACTTTTGGCCCTTTTCTGGACTCTAGAAATGACCAAAATGGCCAATATACAAAATAATTATTATATTCATAATTAGGAACCCAAAAAACATAAACTCCCGTTGGAATTTTTCGTAAAATCATGTTCTAGTCAGAATAAGTCCTTAAAAAAACGCATTTTCTCTCTTTACTAATTCCACGGTCGATAAATCCTAATCTATCCTGTATCCATGGAAACCTTCAGCCAATTTGACCAGGAGAAATTCTTATAATATGAGAAACATTAGGATCCTACCCCTTAAGCTATCTTGCTCAAGAAATTTAACTTTTATTCACCCATCGAGTGCTACATGTGTACCAAATTTAAAATCATTTGTAATTTCGTTTCGATTGTTGATATTTACCGGCTTTTAGACTTTATAAACAAAGGTATGTATTCTTTAATTAAGAAATAGGTGTTATGCATTCTATCAAAATCAGTTTATTTCATGAATAGAATATGAATAATAACACCGCGCAACAGCATTTCTGTTGCATGAATTGATATATCTGATTCTGAATATGTTTTTCACGCTTATTTTAAATATCTAGTCGGTTTTCTTGTAGCAGCTCTAGTTTTACAGATATGAATGGAGGGACTTTTAATAAAAAAATACAATTTCTCGAGTTATAGCATTTTATTAAACACATCAAACTTTTTGAAATTTCCTTTTATACGATTTTCTCGCATTACTAGTACTATTCTGAATGCTACAACAATAATCATAATTACATTCCAATGACCCGGGTATCGCTCCTTCATAGTGCGAATATCCTGGTGGAAGCGTTCCCCTTGTCTGTCGCTTAAATCACCGAGATTTTCGGGAAAACGGTCTAGATGAATGTGGAGGAAATATAGCTTTATACTTATATTGTATCCAAGTCCCTGCTCAATGTGTTGAGAGTAGCGTCAGACTTTTTATTTCTCAAGAAATTCAACTGGTGAAAATTGGATCTTTTGTTAATTTTCTGAACTGTGGGCTATCCAAAATTCCAGCTTTTAACTTTTTAGCGCTTAATTTTGAAAACATTTCTGAAATGTACTGAAAACATTCCCCGTCTTTGTTGAGCACTTTTACATATTGTTTCAGTTTTATATATAGAGGAGACAATATTATGCGGTCTCTGGGAACAAGTGGATAATTTATAACATTCAGCCTTCCAGGGATTAGAGTTTTCCTAAAAGGCCAGTCTTTCCTAGTCCAGTGCTAAGCTTTAGCTCTACTGTCCCATAAGCATATGAAACAGGGATATTTCGTATAACCATTGTTGGCCCAAGAGGAAATTGACCATTTTCAGATCCACACATAAAATCCACTTTGTCCATTGTACTTAATCTTGTTCATAACTAAAGATATTGTACTGTAATAGTCTTCTTTGACTTTGGTTGAATATGCAATAGGCAAAGAGTCTAACTTGTTACCGTTATGCAGGAGTACACAAATTTGAGTCATATTTTGGTAACCTCATTCCAGCCATTAGACCAAGAATGTCACTGCAAAACACAGTCATCCTCTTCAGAAAAGAAAGGGAGTAAATTCTTTTCCCTAGTGCGATAATACAAGATATTTATTCATGCCTTTTTTTAACCGGATAGCTACAAGTTCTGCTGCCTTTTTAGACAGTCCAAGATCTCTGACCCAGTCATCTAGGTTAATTTGATTAAATGGTTTAAGATCTTCGGGGTAATCAAAATCACTATCCTTACTATCGTCACTATCATCGATTTATTGGCTGCACTCATTTGGATGTTCCTGGGATGTAGATGGCTATGTTACTAATGTATCACTGGAACTTACAACAGTTCTAGTAGCAGATTGTAAGGTAGGACAAACCCACTTAGAACGATTGTTGCGGTTTATACTCACAGCACAAAAATAACAGTCATGATAATTTGATGGTTCATGCCAGATCATTAGAGTTTTGTACTTGAAAGATGGTATTTTCTTATTTATCCATAAACGTTAAAATTCAACACAGCTTTTACACATCAAACTAGGAATCCAGGGCTTGAGTTTGTCTCTAATGGAAACACAAAGTAGTCGACATATGCTTGTTTTACAAAGTCCGACACATTCTAACGGAATTCTTTAAACATATATTCGCTACAAATGACACAAAAACAATTTGGACCTTTTACGCATGTTCTTCTTAACAAAACCATTACTACAGTTGCACAGAAACTAGTTTATTAAAAACGCTATTGATGACAATTGTCAATTGAGAAGTAAATTTTATTACGATACCTGTATCTCAAAAACTAGAGCTGCTAGATACAATCTAAGGGTAGATTCAGAATCAGCAATGTCAAATTAGTTCACAACACTTAACAGACGTCACGCAACAAAAAAAAGTTCGATTTTGTTCTCCAGTGTAATAAAACATAAGACAAAATAAAACAAAATGTGTAAACGGTAATTAAAATCGCTTAATATCCATTAAAACTGCATATAATTTCAATAACAATTTTGATATATTTCAGTCCTCATAAAGTGTAATTTTAAATTTTGTTCAAGCTGTTCATGCCACAATTTGTGCATTTAAATTATGGTTTTTACAGACTGAAAAAGTGCAATAACGAGAATTTAAAATATATTGTAACAAACGTGGTTATTAATAATTATTATTTAATTTAACCGCAGTTGCATTTAATACACCAATATATTAAATATGAGTAAATAGAATTTTATTGTTTAAGTGTAAAAAGCAGTAATGACCGATATTTTCAGCAGGTAATTAAAAATAATTGTATTGTATCTGATGGTTCTAGTGAATATCGAAGAAATATACAAAATTGTTTGGAAATATACAAGGTGCGTCACCAAAATCCGGACAAATCAAACAACTTTCTGAAGGGCATGTTTTTTAATAAAACATGAATTTTGAAAAAAAATGGTTTAACATTGTAACAATCATTTTTTCCTAGATTTTAAGATCATGTTACGATACTGTTTTTTCTCCTTATAATTTATATTTTATTACATTTTCTTATTTATTGCAGTGATTTCAATTTTTGAGCAGTGTAGCTTTAAACAGTGTTTTAAATCTTTGAGCAGTTTAACTTAAACCGGCAGTGTGTAACGCATGTCGCCCACTTGACTTATTTAGTTCGCTTTGAATGCGTCGAGATTTGCATCCCGGGAAGTAGACCCAAGCAGAAGGGACAAAGATATTTAAGGAGCCATTTCGAATTTTGAGAGGCTTTTTCCACCTTGAAGCAGTAACGGCTTTGTTCCGCCAGTAGGCCGTAGTGGCTTTCTTCTCCGGCACTCCAGAGTGCTTTTTTTCTCAGTGATGTAGTAGTGCAGTAACGGTTTCTAGCTCTCAAGTTTAAGGTATTTTTCCTTTCTTGAAATATCTTGCTCATCTTCAGGCATTTCGGATCAAAAAGTGTTTAGCAACCCAAATGAAACTAGGATGGTAATGGCTGAGACAATATTTTTATGAGAATCTCACCAGGAGAGGCCAAGTAACTTATGGAAAACCAACGAGGGTCACATCAGTGTAAATGTCTCACTTCCTGTCTACAAGCATGTTTCCAACGACTACTCAACACTACACGTGTTCGCGGAGTTAATTTCACAAATTTTTAATATTGTGTTTTATCAAGGTTTTTATTAAAAACTTAATAATCCTAATTTAAAGACTCTATGCCATAGTGTCCACTCTTCTAGTTTAAGGGGTTTTTATTTAGTAGAAGTTATTTTAAGAGTGTAATAAAGAAAAGAAAGAATTTTTATTTTGTTATATATATATATATATATATATATATATATATATATATATATATATATATATATATATATATATATATATATATATATATATATATATATATATATATATATATATATATACCCTTCTATACTTAAATTTAGCATTTCACTGAACTCCTACTCTTTCTTTCAGGACGCTACTGTTGTGCGCAATTTAATTTTATTTCAATAACTAAATAACTTTTCAGTATTTTTTCATTTTTTGAGCTGAACTTAGATTCTTTTTATTCTAAAATGAATGGTCCCCGAACAGTACAACTAAGCTTTGAACAACTATAGAGACTATTTTCAAAAGACGTACAAAAATTATCTCTTACCCATATTCTCTACCAGTAAAAAAAAAAACCAGCTAGCTTATGGTATATCTGATTTTTTTAGTTCTTTCAGTATTAATATCCACTCAATCCATTCTCCGAAATTAAGATATACAGGTCGGGGCTATACAAAATAGCGCCGCAAACGTGAGGCTAGAAAATAACACCGCAACGAGACGTTACAAAATAGCGCTCCAACGTGAGGCTATAAAAATGGCCCTGCTTATAGACGATATGATATGACACTTAGGGCATCTGTGTTAAAAACAATAATTCAGTGTATCCTCCATTAGCTTGAATAACGTCCTCCATTCTGGTTCTGAAGCAGCGGCACGTCTTTGTACTTCTGCGCTGTTCATATTGGCGAACACTGCTTCAACAGCAGTCATTAATGATGTCGCATTGGGATGCCGAAACTTGTCTGTGACCCTTTCAACTACGCTTCATACGTAGTAGTCGAAGGGATTTAAGGGGATATACCTGGTCATCTGGGTCAAAAAATTCTATTTTTGGATTTTGACATTTCGTTTTCGTATGATATCTTAGGAATATTTTCTGAAAGTTTTATAAATACCGGTTAAAAATTGACGGAGTTATAGCAGTTTAAAAGTACCATTGCGTAGAATTTTCGAAGCAGGTAGTGAGCCGCTGCTCGCGGGTCAGCCTTTGCCGACCTTAACTCAATTTTATTATATCTTAAACCTTGTATTTTATAATATATTACAAAGAGATTCTTCAATTGTCCTTCTTGGAAGGAACAAGGCATTTACATCTGCTATTCTAAAGTTCTATATTCGCAACTGGGAGTTTGTTCAGTATCGTTGAACAGGGTGAGTCAACGATACAGTAAATTTTATTATCACATTTATTTCGGGAATTACGAAAAAATGTTAAATACAATAGTTTTAGGGAATGTTAAGGTGCACAGTTTAAAACTATTTTTGAGTATACAGTCTACTTCAAAAAAGTGTGGCCGATATAACGTATGTTTTTTTAAATGGAACATCCTATTTTCTAATTTATTTTTTAATTCTGCGTAAAATTTTTTAACTTTTTTATTAATAATATTATATAGTTTAATTTGTTGTAATAAGTGACGTATAAAGGTAATAGTTATGGAATTTCCTAAAAATGAATTAATCGATATGGTTTATATACTGGTCGAGGCGGGAAAAAAATTGTCTTTTGGCAGTAAGGCTTTACCCTAATAGACGTATACCATCTAGAAAATCCTTTCAGTGCCTAATGGAACGGTTTGACGGTAGTAGTAGCGTTGAATATACGAAACGGAAAGTAGTAAACCAGAATGCTACCAATGAGGAAAAAGAAAAGGAGATTTTACTTCATGTTGAAGATAATCCCCAGGTCAGCATCCGTCGACTAGCTGACTTATCTGACACATCCCAATCAACGGCTAATCGCACCACGAGAAAATACATTTGAACGACGAGTAAACTTTTGTACCACCGTGAATGGAGCAATAGAGGCCGATCCAAATTTTTTATCCAAAATAATGTTTTCTAATTATGCAACTTTTCGCAGTAATGGAGCAGTTAACAGCCATAACATGCATTATTATTCAATAGTTAATCCATTTTGGGTCCGGGAAGTTCAAAACCAAAACCACTGGTCGCTTGATGTATGGTGTGGAATATTAAATTTTCGAATTATTGGTCCATATTTTTTCCGCGAACCGCTTAACGGGCCTAGATATCTAATTTTTTTGCAAAATGAATTACCCCAGCTTCTTGAAGAAGTTCCCGGTGGTAATGAGCTCCTGCTCATTACCACCGGAAAGTTCGGGGATTTTTAAACGATCGTTACCCACAAAAATAGATCGGTAGGGATGGATTCATTCAGTGGCCCCCTCGATCATGTGACTTAACACCTTTAGACTTCTTTTTGTGGGGCTACATTAAAGATCGTGTTTATGTGAATCCCCCTACAACATCAGTAGATATGGAAAATAGGATACAGGATGCATGCAGAACAATAACGCCTTTTATGCTAAGGAAAGTGAAGGAAAATATAGTAAAACGACTAAACATGTGTATTCAAGTAGACGGGGATATTTTTGAACATTTATTACATCATAATAATTAATCATTAGATAAGTTAAACTATATTAAAATTATTATTAAATATTTGTTTATGTTTTCACAATAGCGTCAGTGTATTAAAAACAATGATAAAAATTGAAAAATTCAAAATAATTTGAAAACTATTAGAAATAGGTATATGACATACTCAATAAAAGTTGGAAGGTTTTGTAAAATTTATCAGAAAAAAAAATAATATACAGGGTGTGCCGTTTAAAAAATTTGAGATTTTTCAATTTAAAATAGTCGAAATGTATAAATTTATTTTGAACACCCTGTAGCATCTAACTCAAATTTCTTTACATATATCTTTTTTTTTCATCTCTGTAGACCTCCATCCGTACAAGTTGACGTATTTTTGAATTGTTTGGAAATTTTCCTAAATGACAAAAATTTACATTTTTATGATAATGAAATTTTCTGCGGAGATAGAAATATAATCCTTTTAGATAGAAATAGTTTAATTGTTGGTAATTACATAGACTCTTTAAATGAAAAGGGTTTTAATTGTATAATTAATGAAGCAACCAGGAAAGATAGAAACAGCGCAACTTGTATAGATCATTTCTTTGTAAAGCACGGGGAGCGGTGTTCAGTCCATGGAGTGATTCTGAACCACGGCTTTACTGATCATGTTCCTATTCTTTTAGATATGAACATAAGTAAGATAAATGAAAATTTAATGTCTAAAAAGTAAAGTAAAACAAATTTTGGAAGGGGAACACTGGTTGGATGTTTTAAACTGTGAGGATGTAAACCAATTACCAATTATAAGTATAAGTACTGGCAATTTTTTACAAAACTGAAAACTAGTATTTTTTTATAAAAAGTAAAATATTACAAAAACTACTAGATTTAAGTATATAACATTATTAATAAAAAAGTTATAAAATTTTAAGCAGAATTTAAAAATAAGTTAGAAAATAGGATGTTCCATTTAAAAAAAATGTTATATCGGCAACACTTTTTTGAAGTAACCTGTATACTCAAAAATAATTTTAAACTGTGCACTTTAACATTCCCTAAAACTATTGTATTTAACATTTTTTCGTCATTCCCGAAACAAATGTGATAATGAACTTGACTCTATCGTTGACTCACCCTGTACAAACAAGGCACTGAGGAATAGAGAAAGGAGTAAATACATTAGACGCACATGTAATATAGAAAATATCAACCAGTGAATAAGAGGAAGAAAAGTGAAATGGGAGCACCAAGTAGGAAGAGTGACAAACAACAGGATAGTAGAGATAACAAGAGACGAATGGAAGAAGATCAATGGAACGTCCAAGGGAGATGATCTATAGGGCAGGGAACATAGAAAACAGGCAATATGCGTAGCTATAAGTCGGAAGAAGAAAATGTTAAAATAAGAGCTTGACTAGTAATTTCTTGGTCACCTGGTGTATTTTTTAAATAAATACTTTCATGTTAATGTTTTTACAAATTTATTTAATTTAATTCAGTTAATCTATCATGCGTAAGCCTTCATATGTCTCTGTAATTACTGCAAAATATATACAATTCATGATTTTTGTCAAAGCAATAACACCGTTTAAATTTTGTCATATTAAATATAATTTATTATATATTTGAAACAGAATTCCATTAATTGGGTACCTTATTTAAATAATTATTTTAATTGTTCGATTAGTAAATGAATTTATTATAAATTTAAACTAACAGATTAATGGAATGGCTTTTGTAAGTTACATTAAATGTATTTTAGAACATATAGTACAATATATTTTATTTTATAAACAGTTTTACATTAAATAATAGCGTATTTCTGTTGCGTATTGTATCAGATTGAAAAATAGATGATGAAATATAAAATATTACCTTTTAGGAAATTAGGTAAATGTTTTATTGATCATCGTCTCTGTCTGTCTGTCTGTCTGTCTGTCCGTTAGTGTGCTTATCACTGGAGAACCACTTATCCAATTTACGTACTTTTTTTTTTAAAACATATATATGTTCTCTGGCCAGGTTATAGGCTATATTTTATTACGATAAGCAGCATAAGGAATAAGCAGTGACGATAATAGTGAATGAAGTCCGAAAGATGTTTGCCGCTAGCGCGTTCCCTTGCAAAACACAGCCTAAACCATTAAGTATGGAACAATATTATGTATCAGAGAATATCTATAATCTATAATCTATAATATATATAAAATGTATTGTCTCTCTGTCTGTCTGTCCATTAGTGCGTTTATCACGCGAGAACCACTTATCCGATTTACGTGTCTTTTTTTAAATTCATACATATATTCTTTGGCCAAGTTATATAATAATAATAATAATCGATATCTATAATATATATAAAATGCAACGTCTCTCTGTCTGTCTGTCCGTTAGTGCGCTTATCCCTGGAGAACCACTTATCCGATTTACGTGATTTTTTAAATTCCTACATATGTTCTCTGACCAGGTTATAGATATATATTTTATTACATCTATAATATATATAAAATGCAACGTATCTCTGTCTGTCTGTCTGTCCGTTAGTGCGTTTATCACTGGAGAACCATTTATCCAATTTACATATGTTTTTTTTTCTAATTCATACATTTGTTCTCTGGCCAGGTTATCTATAATCTTCTATCTATAGTATATATAAAATGCAACGTCTCTCTCTGTCTGTCTGTCTGCCCGGCCCCTCTGCCTATCTGTCTCTCTGTCCGTTCGTGCTCTTATCACTTCAGAATCACTTATCTGATTTACGTGCTTTTTTTAAAACATACATATGTTCTCTGGCCAGGTTATAGGATATATTTTATTGCGTTAGGTAACATAAAGAATAAGCAGTGACGATAATAGTGAATCAAGTCGAAAAAAAAATGATACCGTTATCGCGTTCTCTTGCAATACATTGCCTAAACCATTAAATATGGAATAATATCATGTTGCAATATATAAAATGCAACGTCTCTCTGTCTGTCCGTTAGTGCGCTTATCACTGAAGAACCACTTATCCGATTTACGCGTTTTTATAAATGTATACATATGTTCTATATAATTCGATATAAGCCTAGATAATGGGAAATAAGGTGAGATAATCGGAGATAAGTATAAATAATGGGAGATAAGCAGGGATAAGCCTAGATAATGGAAGTTATGGTGAGATAATGGGAGATAAGGAGAAATATTGCGAGATAAGTCGAGATAAGCCTAGATAATGAGAGATAAGGTGAGATAATGGGAGATAAGGAGAAACAATGGGAGATAAGGAGAAATAATGGGAGATGAGCAGAGATAAACCTAGATAATGGAAATTATGTAGAGATAATGGGAGCTAAGGAAAAATAATGGGAGATAAGGGGAAATAATGGCAGATATTTTATTACGTTAGGTAATATAAGGAATAAGCAGTAACTATAGTAGTAATCAAGTCCACGCGAGCGGAGCCGCGGGCATGCCTAGTTATTAATGAAGAAGAAGATATCAAAGTCTTTAAATCCATAATAAAGAGAAAGCTTACTCCTTTTTTTAACAATCCAGTTAATTTTCCCTACAAATCCAGATTATCTCCCAGCTCTATACAAAAGGGTAAGAAGAAATTACGATAGTCAAGCTTTCTTAGTTAAATATTAAGATGCCTATTATATGGTTTTCATTTTATTTTTATTTACTGATAGATTGTATAATAAAAAGGATCTTTATTATGTTTTTAACTTTACCTGACCATAAAAGTCAAGTCATCCCACGCCAAAGTACCGATCTCCTGTCTTCAGAGCACTGCCGCTCCAAAGATCTCACTTCTGAGATTTTATAACCCCTCACATACATAGATAAAATTAAGCGGCGTCGCCTGGTCCTCTAGATAGCCGGAACATGTAGAATGTTCTTCCATCCCCAGCAATATTAAGTACCTTCTCTACGATGACCGGTGAGAATTCCCACAAGGGGACTCAGGAAGTGTTTACTTCTATTGAGCGACCACTCGTGACGTGCTCCTTGAATATACCTAAAGCCGATTCGGGACTACCGAAAAAGAGTCATAGCACTAAGTCTGACGAGTTTGTCCGCCACCCTGTACCCGGCAATGTTCAGAGAAGCGCAGCAACTAAAGCTGTTTCTTCCTAACCAACTCATCTAGGGTATCTTTTCACTCTGGTATCAGTGCCGAATTCGTTCGGGGTTTGGTAATTGCTTTGAGTACCGCCTAACTGTCAGAGTAGATAGACACCAACTGCTTAAGCACGAGACCGCCACCTTCGTGACAGATGCCATTAAAATAACAGTAGGTAACGCCGTACCTTGTCTGTAAATAGACTATTGTAAATCTACAGGTTATGGCGTGACGACAATAAAACCGCATTTTATCCACACTAACTATTTGTAAAAAGCCTGGAATCTTTAGAACTTCAAGAGAAAAGTTATACATGAAAAAATCCGTTATACTTTGCAGAATATTATTTAGAGTATTTTTAAAATTTCTATCCATAAATTTTTTATAACAAATCACCGCCTCACTTTACTGGTTTGGATGTCTTGTCTATAGAACAAATAGTTTAATTTGTTGAAGTAAGTGACGTATAAAGGTAATGGTTATGGATTTTCCTAAAAATGAATTAATCGATATGGTTACTGGTCGAAGCGGGAAAAAATTGTCTTTTGGCAGTAAGGCTTTACCCTAATAGACGTATACCAGAGGTGTCAAACTCAATTTTGCAAAGGGCCATATATTAAATTTAGAATGTGTAGGCGGGCCAGATTCAAATAAAAAAAAATGTACTGAATTATTATAACATTTTATTTATTTAATTATATAGTATATAATATACGGTTGTTAAAAAATTATATCAAAGTTATAAAAGAGCGTAATTATTTTGAGCTCGAAGATCCAGATACCTGACTTCTCTTGTTTTTGACAAGCTCATTGATGTCAGGTATCATATTCGTTGTAGTTATTTTAAGAATTGATTGGAGATGTTCATTCGAAAGTCTTGTGCGATGTTTGTTCTTATTTATTTTCATGACGGAAAACATCTGCTCACATAAATAGGTGCTACCAAACATGCAGAGAATGCGTGCTGCATGCTTTTTTAATTCCGGGTAGTTATCCAAACTCTTGAAATATTGTGTATAAAATGTAAGAGCGTTAATCTCTTTAAATTTTTCTTTCAAAATACTGTCCGATTGAAGATCTATCAACTCCATTTGCAAATGAACTGGTGCCTGTGAAGCTTCAAAATTGAATGGATTATTGAAAATTTGGAATTCCATTTCATTCATTTTGTGAAAGTCTTCAAAACGATTGTTGAATTCCGTGATCAAATTTTACAGAAGTTGAGAATATTGATCCAATTTTTTTTGGTTCACTGTGCCAAATGATTTTAAATGAGAGAAATGATCCAAAGTTTGATTTTTTACCTGATTTTCCCACAGCCTCCACTTTGTTTCAAAGGCTTGAATACATGAATACATTTGAGTGACAATCAGATTTTTTACCCTGTAACTTTACATTCAGATCAGTCAAGTGTTTATTCATATCTACCAAAAAGGCACAATCAACCCACCAGTCATTGTCATAATCAATTGGGTTGCCTTTTTCTAACATGAAAGCTTGAGTAGGGTCACGTAATGCAAAAAATGTTTCTAAAACTACTCCTCGACTGAGCCAACGCTTCGGTGAAGTAAGGAACATCAGAAAACTTTTCGTCCAAATCTTGTAAAAACTGCCTGAACCGTCGGTGATTTAGTCCTCTGCTCCTTATAAAATTTACTATTTTAATTATAGGTTGCATGACATGGTCCATTTTTAAATGTTTGGATGCCAATGATTCCTGATGAATTATACAGTGAAATCCCACAAAATTCCCTGATGTTTTCTGTTTTAATTTAGTTACAACGCCCAAATGTTTGCCAGCCATGGCAGGAGCGCCATCCGTAGTTCTGCTGCTAAATATATTCCAGTCGAGTTCATATTCTGCTATCAAATGCTCAATTGCAGAATAAATATCATTTGCTGTTGTAGTACCTGTCAATGGAACGCACTTTAATAGTTCTTCAGTTATTTCAAAGTTACTGTTAATACCTCGTATGAAAACAGCAAGTTGAGCTGTATCAACAGTATCAGTGCTCTCGTCAACAGCCAGTGAAAAGTTTGTAAATTCCTTAATTTTCTCCTTCCGTTGAAGAACCAAATTTTGAGATAAATCATTTATTCTTGAAGCAACAGTGTTTCTTGACAGCGAAATATTTTGAATTATTGACTTTTGAAATGGAAATGAAACATCGGCAACTTCCAACATACAGTCTTTAATAAAATCACCATCAGTGAAAGGTTTTGATCTCTTCGCGATTTCTAATGCAATAATAAAACTTGATTTCAGGGCATCTTCGCTCAGTATTAGCTTTAGTAAACATCGATTGTTGACCTTGAAGTTTAGATTTTAAAGATGACAATGTGTCCATTCTTATTTTTTCAGTGTAACAATCGAATTTTGATTTATGATTCGTATCATAGTGTCTCTTCAAGTTAAACTCCTTACAAACAGCAACTGTTTGATTGCAAATCAAACACAGTGGTTTACCTTTCCATTCTATGAAAAAATATGCAATTTCCCATTTAGACTGAAAAACTCTGCACTAACTATCAACTTTACGTTATTGTGACATTATGCCAAAATCGTAACAATTATGAAACTCGACACAACAATTATGGATATCGCACGCGCACGACACAAACAAATGCACAATACCTTCACGATCACTACTTCGCAGTACAACTAAAATCCTTCTCCGACCGTATCGCTTCGATTACTGGACTCACACTCAACTGACTCACGTCGCGCCGACGCACTCCTTTTATAATATCGATAAGGAAGTTTCTAGTCTAGACTCGAAGCTCGTGGAAGATTCTATTGTTCTCAACAAAAATAATAGGGTATTTCCGCTTGTTGCTAAGAGATGGCGTTACTGTCTATCTCTCTCGCTTGTCAAGGCACGCGCTGCCATTGAAATTACTTATAAATGTAGTGTGCGCATTTTAAAACTTCCGTAGGGGAATCGAGTGAAGTCTAAAAGCTCTAAAAAACATGATTCTTCTTTTTGTGACACATTGCGATCGCGGGCCTTATTGATACGTCCCGGGGGCCGGATGCGGCCCGTGGGCCGTATCTTTGACATCCCTGACGTATACCATCTAAAAAATCTTTTCAGTGCTTAATGGAACGGTTTGATGGTAGTGGTAGCGTTGAGCATAAGAAACGGAAAGTAGTAAACCAGAATGCTACTTTACTGGTTTGGATGTCTTGTCTATAGAACAAAAAATTCTAACACTGGTACTAAATCTACAAGGTAACATGTAGGCTGAAAAGTTTTCGGTTTTACACATAGATGTCGCCATATGATTTTTAGGAAGTACCTTCAAACGATACGCGTCAAAATTTCATGACATTTCAAAGACTAGTTTATAAGTTACAATGGTTTTAGTGACGCTACTTTTAATATTTTCGAAACAATGGAAAAAATAGAATTTCGTGTGCTGATTAAACACTGTTTTTTGATAGGAAAAAATACCGTTCAAGCGAAGCAATGGCTTGATAATTGTTACGAGGACTCTGCTCCTGGAAATTCACTCATCATTTGCTAGTATGCTGAAATTAAACGCGGTCGTACAGATACATATGATGCTGAACGCTCTCGACACCCAAATAAGGTGTTTACAACAGGAAAACATTATAAAAATCCACAAAATTGTTTTGGATAACCGTAAAGTGGAATTGTGTGAGATAGCTGACACCCTAAAGATATCAAAATAATGTGTTGGTCATATTTTGCATGATCATTTGAGCATGAAAAAGCTCTGTTTGAAATCGGTACCGCATTTGCTCACAGTGCACCAAAAACAACAACATGTTGATGATTCTGAGCGCTGTTTGGACCTGTTTAAGTGCAATAAAAAGGATTTTTTCATACGATATGTGACAATGGATAAAACATAGATCCACCACTACATATCGGAATCAAATCGGCCGTCAGCTGAGTGGACAGTAGCCGGTGAAAGTCGCCCAAATCTACCAAAGACACAATAGTCGGCTGGGAAGGTTTTGGCTATTGATGGAAAAACCATTAATAGCGAATATTATATAAAGTTATTGGCGCGTTTGAAGGCAGATATCGCAAAAAAATGGCTCCAAATGAACAAGAAAAAAGTGCTCTTCCATCAAGACAATGCACCCTGTCACAAGTCAATGATTGCAAAATGATGCAAAATTGCATGAATTGAAGTTCGAATTGCTTCCTCAACCACCGTATTCTCTAGATTTGGCCTCCAGCGACTATTATCTATTCGCAGACCTCAAAAAATGCTCGCAGAAAAGAGATTCGGCTCCAATGAAGCAGTTGTCGTTGAAACCGAGACCTATTTTGAAAGCAAAGACAAATCCTTCTACAAGAAAAGTATAGAAATGTTAGAAAAGCGTTGGGCTGATTGTATCGCTCTTGAAGGAGACTATATTGATGAATAAAATCAATGTAAAAAAATATGTTTTAAGTAGCCAGACCAAAAACATTTCAGCCTATATGTTATATTGTAAAACTTTATTTAACAGTATAGAATGAATTACCACAATATTGTATATTGTGCTAAAGTAACACACAAACGCTACTGAATTTTAGAGAATTGATATACAAAAATATTCATAAAATAACTGTTCGAAAATAGTTACATATCTATAGGGAAAGCATATACAAAGTAAAGTAAATTAATTTACAATCTGTTACATACATGTTTCACCATTTTTTTTCTTTTTGATGACTGACTTCAATTATCAAAGGAATTGTCAGAGTTTTGAATAGTAAACTTTAAGTTGGTAATTTGTTATATTACATAGAATAAATCAGTTTAATATATACAATTGAAAATGGTTACAGTAATTCATTATTTCGATAAGAACTATTGTGCAAACAATAACGATCGATTCAATTTAATAGAAACATTTGAAACTCCAACGTGATTGGGCACAAAGGAAATCTGGAACAAATTTTATATCAATTAATGTAATTATTGATTAAATTCTATTAAGTTACATATTATTACTGAACAGTAAGTCGAGTAATTACGCTTGTAGGGTGCGCTATACCTGAACTAACATGAACTAATATAAAAAATGTAGATAATTATGTCAAGTATACTGAACTAGGGTTTTACAATAATAATGACACGTTTATTAGAGTGATTTTGCCACGCTTATGTTTCACTACCTTTGTCCTTATCGTTATCTCAAGTATGCGCAGTATTAACGCAAAGGAATTGCCAAGTTTGGTTAGTATTTACCTTCTATGAACTTAGAGGATTTTTTTCATACATTTCATGGTTTAGCATACCGATTATTAGTGTTTAATGGGCCAACACAAGTTTCTAAATCAAAGTTGTGTCTAATCTAATACGAGTGTACGATAAATAAAATTTCATTTGAAATTAGCACTACACAGACTGTAATCCATTATGCTAAAAATTACAAAATCCCATACATACAACACTAATTAATTTTTGTCAGTGTTGTTTGCAATAACACTGGTCTACAATTTTTTTTTTTCTTTCACAAGGGCTAAATTAATGGAATATCTTTTCCATGCTGAGTGAATAACACAGGTAAAGATCCTTATAAGAATCGGATTTTATTTTGGTTATATTCAATTTATATTCGGACATAAAATTCCTTGCTGAATTCAAATATGTATTTAAAAATTTGAGTTCCAGTTTCAGTTTCAATTTTGGGCCTTATACAGCCCTAAAAAAGCGTTGAGCCCAAAATCTGATATGCCTATTCAATTTTCTGGAGGAAATGCTACAACTTTTGTCTGCAACATTTTTTCTAAAACTGAGTAACTGTCAGAGTTAGCTCCGAGCGGCAGCAGCAGCAAGATCGCAGTATCGAGTAGAAGGAGCAGCAGCAGCGGGAGCACTTGAAAATGCCAAATGAGATTTTGGCGAAACGTGGTGCAAATTCATTGGTAGACGAACGAATTAAAACCCGGAATTTCAATGTATTATATATATATATATATATATATATATATATATATATATATATATATATATATATATATATATATATATATATATATACATATACATACATACATACATACATATATATATGGTGTACAAGTATGAAATGCGGAAATTTATACCGAACAAAGAGCATTCGCGGACAGCATTAATTTTTTGTTTTCATTTGAAGAAAACTGCTGTTGAATCATGCCGATTAATTCGAAAAACTTATGGTGAACATGCTCCATCGCAAGATACGTGTGAACGATGGTTTCGGCGTTTCAAAAGTGGCGACTTCGATGTTGCAGATAAGGAACCTGGAAAAAACCGCCAAAAAAATACGAAGATGTGGAATTGCAAGCATTGTTGGACGAAGATAATTCGGAAACACAAAAACAACTCGCTGAGCAATTGGGCGTTAGTCAACAAGCTGTTTCCAATCGGCTACGAGAGATGGGAAAGATTCAGAAGACCGGTAGATGGGTACTACATGAGTTCAACGATAGGCAAAAACACGTGTGACATTTTGCTCGCTCGGAATAAAAAGAAGTAGTTTTTGCATCGTATAGTTACAGGGGATGAAAAGTGGATTTATTTTGAGAATCCTAAGCGCAAAAAATTATGGGTAGATCCAGGCGCACCATCCATATCGACCGCAAGACCGAATCGCTTTGGCAAAAAGCCGATGCTCTGTGTTTTTGGTGGGACCAGAGGGACGTGGTTTATTATGAGCTGTTAAAATCTGAGGAAACGATTAATACTAAACGTTACCAACAACAATTGACCGATTTGAACCGTTTGTTGTTTGAAAAAAGGCCAGAATACCGAAAGAGGCAACACAAAGTCATTTTTCTTCATGACAATGCTCCATCACATACGACAAAACCAGTTCACGAGACGTTGGAAGCACTCAGCTGGGAAGTTCTACCCCATGCAGCTTACTCACCAGACTTGGCTCCTTCCGTTTACCACTTGTTTGCATCGATGCACTTCCTGAGCAGCGCTTTGGTTCGTACGAAGATATGAAAAAATGGCTCGATGATTGGTTCGTAGCAAAAGGGGAAGATTTTTACTGGCGTGGTATTCACAAATTGCCCGAAAGATGGGAAAAATGTATAACAAGCGATGAAGCATACTTTGAATAAAGCACTTTTTATCATTCTTCCAAATTTAACATGTTTTTTTTTAGAAAAAAAAATCCGCATTTCATACTTGTACACCTGGTATATACATATTTCATAATACTAAAAAATACCTCGTTCTGTTCTCTACGTCCAAACTTTTCCTAAATTACACTCATATAACTTTTTTTTAATTGTAAAATTTAATCCACAAGATTATTTAAAATCGATTTTCTTTACAGTAGAGATGTTCAACGGCACCAACCTACACTTTTGGAGATTAGACAGAAGACAAATGGGCGCTTACCTCTGCATCGCCAGTAACGATGTACCGCCAGCAGTTAGTAAAAGAATCGCTTTAAATGTAAATTGTAAGTCCACTAGGATTAGGTTAGCTTTGTTTGAAAATTTAAACTATTGTAGTAAATGAACTGGAGAATATTATAAAAATAAAACAAAAACTCAGTTTGTGTGGTATGTTTAATTAGTATTAACGAGGAGGGTCATTTGAAAAGTGTGGTAAACGTGGAAGAAAATACGAACAAAATTGAAAGATTTACCTTTACTTTTCAACATAATCTCCTTCGAACTCGATACATTTTGCCGAGCAATGTTCCCATTCCATTAAGTCATTTCGTCATTTTTCAGGTTCAGAAATACAAGGAAGTCCGTAGGGATCAAATCGAGCGAATAGGGTGGATAGCTAAGCAATTCGAAGCGAAATTTATGATTTTTGGCCATAGCCACGAGCGACGCGTGACCAGGTGCATTGTCGTGACGCAGCACCCATCGTGCATACAGTTTTTGCGTACCCAAATGTTTATGCAAAATGTTATGCACAATATCAGCCATCTCCTGAACCTTCAAACGGTGATCATTCAAAATCATTTTGGAGATTTTCGTCACAATATCCGGAGTTGTCACATTGGTGGGGCAGAGACTGCGATGCTCGTCAGTTGTGCTTATTCGACCACGTTTAAACTCGGAAACCAAGTAGTTTGCTGTCTTCAAATAAGCAGAAGGGTTACCGAGAACATTGTCAAGCTTGACTTTTATTTCAGTGGACGTTTTCTTTTTCAAAAAGTAAAATTTTATTACAGCTCGAATCTCAGTTTTCTCCATGATGTCGGAAATCGCATATACACGTATATATTTCGACCGAACAAAGAGTAACCGCACTGAGCTCTGAACTGTAACTCGTCATATGATCTTCTAAAGAATGAAACTAAATGATCCAATACTGATTTCGATCATAGAATGGCAATTTGTGCGTGATTTACTTTACTTTTCAAACGACCCTCGTAAGTTGTTTTTAGCAGGTGAAGCCCTGATTGTAAAATTACTACTATCATTTATTTTGCTATAAGATTTGTTTATAGAGATAGATCGATGATTGCTCAACAATAAATGGCTAGTTTATCTATCGGTTTTTAGTCGCAAGGATGGTATCGCATTGTTTCCGGAAGCTTAGAGCCTGACGAATAAACCTAAAAGATGTATATTATTTTCCATTTTTATAGAACTCTTAATTCTAAGATCACGCAGATATTTTATGGTTTTACTGTGAGAAATAATATAGAAAAACAGAATTAATTCTGTTTCTGTTAAGAACTTTTATAGTATTAAATTTAAACTAAGTGTTGGTATAAACGTTTTTTTTCCGAAAACTGCAGAACGAGATATTCAAGAAATGTATTAATAGCGATTATGAGAGAAAGCAAGCACAACGGCCATATACAAGACTCTATGATAGTCAAATAAGAATCCCTATCTTAAATATATTTCCAAGAAATTATAACTAGAGCTTAACTGAAAAACGTTTAGTCGAAAGAAGCGAAAATAACAGAAATGAAAAATTGGAAATTCTTTCGTATTTTCAAGGTACCTTACTATTATGAAAACTGAACCAAAACCAATATTTTTTACTTTTATTATTCGAGAAAATTGAAAAGGTTCTGTAACAGATACAGTGGAAGATCTTGGTAAAACATATTAGAGTTCAAAATTATTTACAGAAACATGGTTGTCACCCATATAAATTTTTACCAGTGCAGCATGTAATATAATATTTAATAAAACTATTTGAATGTATGAGTCAGATTTCTCAACAATCAATGTTCCCTATGAGGCTGATGAAAGCCCTTAGGTGATACGAGAAATAAAACATTACGGCCGTCAACATGTCTGCTTTAGTGCAGTAAATATATATAGAAATTTAAATCGGGTCACATTCTTCGTAATAGTAATCGATAATCTTGAAAACCTAGTACCAAATATTGACAGAGAAACCAGGATGATGCTCCACCACGCAACATTCTTACAGTAACAGATTTTTTAAATGAAACTGCTGTCCATTAAATAACCCAAATTTAACTGAATGAGACACATTGGATGAAGAAAACCTAAAAGTAAATCGCCTCAAGGAGAAAATTATCCAGCAGCTCACTTTAGCAATCATAGAGAATCAAAGGGAATTTATAAAAAAATGTATTGAAGAGAATAAGAGACATGCTATTCATTTAAAATAATCAATTTTAATTTATTTGTGATAGTAATAATACCATATTTTGGATTAAATGAACCCACTACTTTTTTAAATTTTTTGTTGTTGTTTCTAATACTTTTTCCTTTGTATTATTATCTTGTGTGTATTTAAGCAAAGGATTCTTCTTTACATTCTAGAAAGCCTTGTATATTTCCGTTCTATGAAAAAACATTTTTATACTAAACATAACAAACAAATGCCATTGTAGAACGTACACAGCCAAAGTTAGAAGCATTTTATTTTGCATAAGAAAACCATACAAGTACATATTGGCGTTTCTAGAATTAAAAAATGTATTAAACTGAAAAATAACACAATTTAACATTTTTTGTGTAAATATGAGTTAAAGTTAAAAGTGTAGTCATTTTATAATCAGTTACTCAATACATAACATTTTACCAATTATTTATTAAATATATATATATATATATATATATATATATATATATATATATATATATATATATATATATATAATGAGGTGAAAAGTATCGGGAGAGCGGTCTATGTAGTAATAATATTTCTTTTGTTGTTTAAAACTCTATATTTCGCTCACCTTTCTCGGCTTCATCAGGAGCACAATATAATCTGGACCGACTTTGTGTAAGTTTTTACTACAACTAGAATAAAATGGATATTAAACAAAAACAAAACATCGCACGACTAGACTAACTATACCTACTTAGACCTAAGGTGTTTCTTTTGAACTCTCATTACACAGACCGCTATCCCAATACTTCTCACCTCATGATCATTATTACGGTTGTGATAAACAAACACTATATATATATATATATATATATATATATATATATATATATATATATATATATATATATATGTATATATATATATATATGTATATATATATATATATATATATATATATATATATATATATATATATATATATATATATATATATATATATATATATACAGTCCCTGGCCAAATTATTAGACGCACTGTATTTTTTTTAGTAATTTTATGTTTCTTAAGAGTTTTTATGCAGTAATGGTATATTTAAACTACAATATTATTGATTTTTATTTAAAAGAATTGTTGTAGACTACATATTTGTATTTATTTTTAACATATGGTAGCACTGTGTTGACAAAGTGATACATGAACGTAAATAAGTACAAACCTGTATCAGTCGCGATCGGAATCGAGTCAGGTACGGACGTGTTTCTGTGGCTTTATGGACTGTGATTGTTTGTTTAACAGTTTTATACTACTCAGTTATTAGTTTATTTTGTATGCAGTGTTTTAAAAAAGTAATTGGACTATTTTCATTATGGGTAGAAAAGGCGATCTTTCACCACGTAAAAAAGCTGAAGTGAAGGCCCTTGTGATTGCGAAAACATTTACAAACCGAGAAATATCACGAAGACTGGAGGTTTCTGAAGCTAGTGTACGACGCATAAAAAAGAAAATTGAGTCAGGGAAGGAATTAAGCCCGAAAAGAAAGAAAAGATGCGGTAGAAAACCAATTTTCACTCCACGGTCAGAGAGATGTTTGAAGAAAATTTGTGTAGAAAACAGATTTGCTACCACAAAGGTAATAAAATCACAACTCCAGGATGCTAGCGTAAATGCTTCTGAGCGCACTGTTCGAAGAAAATTGAAAGAATTAGATTTTAAGGCCTGTCGCCCCGCCAGGAAGCCCAAGTTAACAGCTGCAATGAAAGCAAAGCGCCTGAAGTGGGCCAAACAATGGCAAGACAAAGATGTGGACTTCTGGAGATCGGTAAGATACAGCAATTTAATCAATAATTGATACGTTATTATCATTTTCAGTTAAATAAAGCAAATAAACATGGAAGTTTATATATTTTTTCTATTTTTGACAGGTCTGCTTCAGTGACGAAAGCACATTCGAAATTTTGCAGAATAAAGCTCAGTATGTGCGTCGTCATCATGGAGAAAAGTTTCATCCTGATTGTGTCGTCCCGACGGTTAAATATCCCACCAAAGTGATGATTTGGTCAGTCATCAGCGGCAAGGGCACTGGACGTCTGTACGTCGTCAAAGGAATAATGAGGCAAGATCAGTACAAAGAAGTATTACAAAATCGGTTGATTCCGCAGCTCAGAGAATGGTTTTCCAAATGGGGAACCATTCACTTTCATGCAAGATGGAGCTCCCTGCCACACTGCTCGGTCTGTTAAAGCTTTTTTGGCAGAAAAAAATATCCCTCTGTTGGATTGGCTAGGGCTAGCCCTGATATAAACCCCATTGAAAATGTGTGGGAGCTGATGAAAAGAGAAGTGGCTAAAGATGTGATTACCAACAAAACCCAGCTCCTAGAAAAGATTATTCATGTGTGGAATCATCATCCTCAAATGCTGGAGACAGTACAATCTTGCATCGATAGCATGCCGCGCAGAATTAAAGCTTTGACAGCGGCTAAAGGTGGCTCAACTAAATATTGACTTTTACTAACATTAATTTCACTTTTCTTTAAAACTTAATAAACTTATGCTTTTCTAAATTAATGCTGTTTTATTTATGTCAAATAAATAGGTAATTGATTGGATAATATAAAAATAAAAAACAAATCAATTTAAAATAATAAAACGGTACAATATCACTCGGTAATTAATATTTTATATGAAATCTTGCAGTGCGTCTAATAATTTGGCCAGGGACTGTATATATATAAAGTAAATCTAGACCTTTTTCTTAGTTTACCAGCCAGTCTTTGACAACATTCATTACTATTTGAAATATGTGTCATTTCCAATGTTTTTTCAATTTTGGAAATATGTAATAATCCAAGGGAGCTAAATCAGGGAAATATAGGGAATGATCAAATAGATCAAAGCCTAGCTCGTTTATTTTTTATCAAACCAACAGCGATTTGTGAGCAGACGTGTAGTCTCGCAAAATATGTACCCGTTTAGATACTTTTCCTCGGTGTTTTTCCACAACTTTTAGCGAAGTTTAGTTAATAATAAAGAATAATATTCTCGAGTCACTATTTTGTCATAATCCAAGTAATCTCTAAGAGGCATTCCGTTCTTGTTCCAAAAAATAAAAGTAAGAACTTTTTCTTCTAATTTCTATAAATCTACTTGGATGCTGTAACTTTCAGTCATTTTGGTCGCCGTTCTGACATTCAGCAAGTATCCGATAATTTTCTTGTACCTAAATCAGCATGGTCGATGCTCACTTATATAAAACGTTCCGAGTCTCTAATATACGTTTCACCCCACTTCGTTGATTCTGGAAAATCGTTTCACGCTCACCCCCAACATTTTCTCGAGTAGATACAGAAACGAGTCTTCCAACAAAGAGTTCATCACTGATATTGGTTGATCCTCTCTTGAAATCCGTAACCCAATTTTTGATAGTGGTGTAAGAAGGACATTAATCCTTCAATATATTAAGTATGTCATCATAAATATCTTTATCGAACAGTCCTTTGAAAAAGAGGTACTTTATCATCGATCAATGTTCAATTTTACAAAATTCACAATTTTTGTCGCTTATATCTCCTTCAAAAATTTACTAAAAATAGCACAATATAATCTGAACCGACTTTGTGTAAGTATTTACTAAATGTCAAACTACTCTCCATAGCAACCACATTTGTTTTCGACAATGGGAAGTGATCTAGACTACTAGATTTTCATGGACGTTTGTAATTAAGAAAAATTGACATTTTCCAACACCGTAAACAAAAGAGCGGCAAGGACGATGTTTATAGCAACCAGAATTTAGTGGAAATAACAATGCCAATCAAAATTGGTAATAGAATTTGGCGGGATTCACTGTCTATTGTGATTGCCAAATTATCGTTGTTGTAAACATCTTGTAAAATGATGTTTTTCCTTATTTTAAAACCCCCACCCTCATAGTAATATTAAGTATATTGTGTTTTTCAGTTGCTCCTATGATAAAAGTGCCAAACCAGTTATTGGGAGCCCCATTAAATACCGACGTACAGCTGGAATGTTATGTAGAGGCATTTCCAAATACAATAAATTACTGGATCAAAAATAGAGGGGAAATGCTGCTCAATGGGTAAGACATATTTTTACTTATATATCTGCAGAAACTGTATTTAAGATACATACAGTCTATCAAGTAAGACGTGACTGCTCGTATTCTTGAAAAAATGTGTTTCGAGAACATTTTTTGCCATCAATGTATTTTTTGGTGTGCTAACAACGGTGCAATTACCTTAGTAAGTTGTCCAATCACCTCCTGCATCAATAATCGCCATGGCATCCTGGAGGCATGAAGTCGACGAGGTTTTCTGCATACTTTACGAATTTTTTGAATCTCGCGAGAACTGAGTCAAAGTCCTCAGAGTCTTTCCTTTACAAGGGACCAAACGTTTTCAATACGGTTGGCATCCGGCGATTGCGAGGGCCAGTCTAGTATCTTATCGCGGGCCCAAGCCAGCCGCTTAGCGCCCTGATTTTCGCCTTGCAATGGTTCCTTCAACGTGCTTAGGAATTCGACATCATGAGCACGAAGATGTTGAATGGTCTCATAGGACACATTCAAACCCGATTTCTTAATTTTGCCGCTCCTTGACACAGCGTCAATTTCGGATCCCGTAAGAACAAAGACATAATTCGTTTTTCGACTTTCGGAGTAACTTTGCCTGCCGAGACACGTTTTGGCAAGTGATCGATATTTTTCGTCTCGTTAAAATGATTTACTCACTTCTTCACAAACGGTACCGACTTTTTAGCGGCCGCGGAATGTGTCATTTTAGGCCCCTTTGGAAGGAAACAAAGAAAGACTGCCTCGAACTGACGCTCAAACAAGTGACTCATTTTGGAAGTTACGTGATTTCGACAAAAGTTCGGAATCGACTGATACTTTTACTAAAATGCGTTGTAGACAAAGGTTCCCTCTACTGATTTTTTCTTGAACATCTAGGATCGCATCTACCAAAAATGAATTACCACAAAGACGTTCTTCTAAACGTTCTAAATCCACCGTACCACCACTCACACGGCTATATAGTTCTATTGCAACGACACCTGTTGAGAAAGCAAACTTGTTGGCCGAACTGTTTGCTTCACATTCTACTGCCGATTTTTAAGGAAAAACACCACCTACTATTCCCATAGTGCAGTCAAGGATGCCCGATGCTGTCTTCAGATAGCGTATCATAAAACGTATTTTAATAAAGCTAGACACCAAAAAAGCTTTTGGCGCTGACGGAATACCTGCCATAGTTCTCAAAAACTGTGCAAGCGAACTAACACCAGTTTTCTGTAAACTTTTTAACCTATCCTACAGAAAGGGAATATTTCCTTCCTGCTGGAAATGTCCCACAGTTCAGCCGATACCAAAAAAAGGCAAGAAGACCTTGCCAAACAACTACCGACCAGTCGCACTGCTTTCAATAATATCGAAAGTCATGGAAAAGGCTGTCAATCAGCATCTTCTAAAATACCTTGAAGGATTCAACATTATTAGCGATCACCAGTATGGCTTTCGTAAACATAAATCAACAGGAGATCTTCTGACTTATGTGACACATGTTTGGGACAACGCAATTGAACACTTCGGAGAATCTCTAACGGTTGCTCTTGACATATCCAAGGCATTCGACCGTGTTTGGCACGATGAACTGTTGGCTAAGCTACGCTCTTATGGTATGTCTGAAAAGTTTTGTTTGTGGCTCTCATGTTTCCTCAGAGAGCGTTCTTTACGAGTCGCAGTCGACGGATTTCTTTCTAACACCTTTACTGTTAACGTCGGTTTGCCCCAAGGCTCCATACTATCTCCTACTCTCTTTCTTATTTACATTAACGATCTGCTGGAAAAGACCGGGAATCCAATCTACAGCTTTGCAGATGACAGTACGCTTATATCTTCATTCACCCTGAACGCTCGGACATCGGCTGCTCAGGCGAATATCCATAGACAGCAGGAAGTCATTCAACATAACAAAGACCTGGAAGAAATTCTATCTTGGGGTGACAGTAACCAAGTAGAATTTAACGCTACAAAAACCCAGGCGGCAGCATCGTCACTCAATTTGTTGGGCGTTAATTTGGAAGCAAATATATGTCCTGGCATGAACATGTTGCAGGCATAGCAAGGAGAGCTTCTCAAAAGTTGGGAATATTATTTCGAACCAGAAATATTTACACTCCACAACAACTGTTAATTCTTTACAAAGCTCAAATTCGACCAACTATGGAATACTGCTCCTATGTTTGAGGCTCCGCTCCCAAACATACACTGCATTATTTGGATTCTGTTCTGTTCTGTAGCAGCAGCAGCGGGAGCACTTGAAAATGCCAAATGAAATTTGGGCCAAACGTCGTGCAAATTCATTGTTAGACGAACGGATTGAAACCCGGAATTTTAATGTACTATATATACGTATATATATATATATATATATATATATATATATATATATATATATATATATATGTATATATATATATATATATATATATATATATATATATATATATATATATATATGTATGTATATAAATATATATGCAAGGGAGCCGAGAATGCTAAATACTAGGCTGCAAGATGGTATTCCTAACATCGAGATACGAAGAAGGTCAAAAGTGACAGATGTAATACAATTAATATATATGGTATATTAAGGTTGAATTGGGCTAGGCATATCGCAAGGATGAATGATAACATATATGGTTGAATAAAGGCCTAGAGAACATAAAAGATGCAGAGGTAGACCACAGACAAGATGGACGAACGACATAAAAAAATTAGCGGGGTACGACTGGATGCAAAAGGCAAACAACAGAACTCATTGGGGATACTTGGGGGGGCTTACGGATGGAATAAGCTTATATATATATATATATATATATATATATATATATATATATATATATATATGTATATATATATATATATATATATATATATATATATATATATATATATATATATATATATATATATATATATATATATATGGGACTTTTCGCGTCAACGGAGCCACTCCAATACCCAAAAATAGAATTGACGAATAAAAAAATTCAAGGGTGTTAATTTTTTTCGTTGAAACGTAAGCTTTCAAATGCAACTTAGCCTTTTTGAAAACAACAAGATGGCGGCTCAATATGGCTGCTAAAAACAAAAAAATTATGATTTCTAAGCGGAGTGAACTGAACTTCAACACTGAAACAAAATGCAATATTGACGTAATAGTTAGAGTAACCAACGTAATTTTATATCCAATATAGCACCTAAAACCGAAAATTAGACGAAAAATGAGCGCCATATTGGTATTATATAAAATTATGTTGGTTACTCTAATTATCACATCAATATTGCATTTTGTCTCAGTTTTGAAGTTCAGTTAACATAATTCCGCTTAGAAATCATGATTTTTCTGTTTCCAGCCGCCATATTGAGCCGCCATATTGATCCGCCATCTTGTTTTTTTCAAAAGGGCCCAGTTGCATTTAAAAGCTTACGTTTCAATGTATCAAAATATGAACATAGAGATCCACTTATTTAATTTATTTTAATTTATATAATATAATTTTATCTCAAATCAATGGAGAAGCTGTTACAAATATTACCTTATTCGTTCCCATGTTCATTCATACATTAAATATTCGCTTTAAAATAATAATAACTCGGTAATGATATTAACACCCCTCAGTAAGTTCTCATAAGCTCATAAAAGCTTCAAAAGGGTAAATCGTTTTCGCCTGGTTGACTGACGCTCATAATAAATTATTAAATAATGTTTGATGTTCAGGGACACAAATTAGGCATAATTTAACTTTCAGCCTTGTCTAATTTGTAATGGAACATGTATAATTTAGATATCTATATATTTAAAAATTTATCAGTTTAAAACAATATTCCAAATACAGGAAAAAGATATGTTTTAGAATAACAATTTGTAAGAATTTAATTTTTGGCTTGTTCATCAAATTTATTGTAAATATGTATTATATATACAATAAGAATATGTGTTCATGACCTTGAGAAAGCTATATCTATTTTTGGTGTAATTCTTGATCAACATTTAAATTGTTAATCACCTTATTCAGCATAATTCAAATATAAAATTTATAGTTGAAACTAAATCACATACTACCCTACTGTTTCTCGATGTACTAGTGCATATTACATTACTTGCACATAAACAAATAATAAGGTCTGTGTTGATCTATGCCGCTCCCATCTCGTGCGGAATATCGGAAACACAGGCAGCACGCATTCAAAGAATGCAAAATAGGATATTAGGAGTATGACCTCATCACGACGATATATCAGAATAGACCATTTACACGACTTAGCTAACATACAAACAACAAGACAACACATAACTGACATATCCGACGAATACTACATACATACATACTACAAAACATAAATATCAACACTAGCACACAACTTAACAGAAGAGGCACATAACCGTAAGCATAATCCGTTATATCCTAAACTTCCAATTTATTTTGAAGACCCAGATGATAACTAAAAACAGTCCAGTTTACACATGTAAATAAAATATGCACGTAACTTGGGATGCGGACCCCAGGCGGTCGCGTGCCGGCATCGTCTCGACACCATGGTGGTGCTTGTCCGGTAGGGCATATCGGCGTTCCATAAACTGGACTGGAGGAGCAACGAAGGTAATAGTTGAACTTTCATCCAATTAAATAAATAAATGTATACGTTCAATTTACAGTACTAAAACATAAGAGTAAATTCGTGTAAATCGTGCAGTGTTAATCTAAAAACAAAAAAGTGTCGTATCAGTTAAAAATGAAAAATTAAATAAGTTAGGTTAAATAAAAGACGCAATCTATAAAAGATGTCAAAATTGTAAATATATAAGTAGTAATCACATTTATGTGTAAATACCAATGAATGGAAAGGACAGACGTATGAAAGATAGATAAAAAGAGAAAATGAAACTAGAAGTAATATAATAACCCTTTTTGGCACACTTTGCAAATATCACGTCGAGTTATTATATATATATATATATATATATATATATATATATATATATATATATATATATATATATATATATAAATATATATATATATATATATATATATATATATATATATATATATATATATATATATATATATATATATATCTAAACAGTTTATGTTTGTTACCAGTCAATGCCGTACATTCGTATAGGATCTGTGTAGAGTCTGCATATTGTGGGACCATTGTGAGTTTCCATTTTCTGTAAATGTTTTCTCGGGTAACAGTGTTCGGTATCAGCTACACCGTTTAATTTGATATGAGCCCTTGTTGAAGTAGGACATCACTTGTTAGTGCCATTAAAGTTGCAAAATTTCAGATAGATTGGACAAAAATCGTATTTTGTCAGTTTTTCATGCGAGAGTGTTAGCTTAAAAAATATCATCATTTTTAGTATTCCATACGGAACACTTATGTGATCACTTCGGTGGCCGTCTGTCTGTCTGTCACATCTGATTTTCTCCGAAACTATTCGATATGGAAAGTTGAAATTTGTCACAAATATAGAAATTGATGACCCAATCAGAGCCGTCTAATCTTGAAAATTAAATTTTTTCTTAAGAGGTTAGTTTTGGGGGGTGAAATCGGAAGTAAAAAAAAATTGCCAGGTCACAGAGTAGGGTGTCAAATCAAACCTAGTCAAAACACGAGTTCAGAAATATATATGATGTAATAGTACTTTTTCTTTGCAATATTTTAAAAAAATGGCCAAAAATCGCTGCCCCTCCCCTATCTCGAAAAGTACTTATCAAAAAATATCAAAAAAATTCTGAAATATTCTCCAAGTGTATCTGGTGTAAAAAAAACTTATTTGGCTTGATAATATGGTGGAGGTTTTTTTCAGTATACTTTTCAGTATACTTTTCAGTACTCACACTGGTGGCCGGCGGATAGATACCGGGAGAAAATAATTTTATTTTATTGGTTTATAACTAAATAAATATTTAGGTAGTAAATATTTGTTTCAGTCTTTTATTACTAGATTCTAGATTGAGTAATTGGAAAAGGTAGCTAAAATATTATAATTATTATACATTACTGACTAAGAAAAAACACTAAACTACATATTGGATCTTAAAATATATGATAGGGACCTAATTAATTTATCAGAAATCCACATGTTAGCACGTCTACCATTGATTAATTGAGTAATTAAAATATTAATTAATTAGGTATGACGGTTAAAATGACATGATCCAGATTGACCTGTTTTAATTTTTTTCTAGTAACTATGACTATAAAGAATTATATAAAAATTGGGTATAAATATATTTTATCAGCTCACATTATCTCAGGTTAATTTATAAAATATATCGTTTCCAACTAAATAAGTGCGTGACACCATCTCCATAACAAATAAATTAGGCTATTAAAACTACCCACTTCACTTAAACCAAATATAAATTATCCTTCGGAAGCCAAGCTAAGGGACCCATGCACGTACATAAATCGCCATATTTAAATTTTATGTGGGAAGATTTAGGCGTTAGTAAATCTTGTGACAGCTTTAGGGCCTCTATTACGGTTAAAAATTTATGTTTCGAATACAGCTTGTATACAAAGAAGGGATAATTTCATTCTAGTCCCGATACAGCCCAAAGGTTTTGTAAAATATGCTCATAAATATTAATAACTAATTCTGCTATGTAATGTTTTACTGTTGATTTTTTAATTTTGTTAGCATTTCCTTGTTTGTAATTTTAACATGTATGTTATATGGAACTGATTTAACCGGTGGTATATAGTGACAGGCAGAAAGTGTGCGACGTATGGAATTTTTCCTTATTAATAAATTTAAAAAAAAACAGTGAGTTTATAACACTTAGGCTGAAAAGTTTTTGATCTGACACACAAATGTCGCCCTTTTTAAAAAATCCATATGATTTTTAGAAAGTATCAACCTCCAAACGATACGTGCCAAGATTTCACGACCTTTCGACGATCAGTGTACAAGTTACAGTGGTTTTAGTGACGCTACTTTTGATATTTTCAAAACAATGGAAAAAATCGAATTTTATGTGTTGATTAAACATGTTTTTTGATGGGAAAAAATACCGTTAAAGCAAAACAATGGCTTGATAAGTGTCACGGTGACTCTGCCTATGGAAAATCACTCGTCATTTACTGGTATCCTAAATTTAAACACGGTCGTACAAACACAAATGATATTGAACGCTCTGGACGCATAAATGAGGTGATTACACCTAAAAATATCAAAAAAGTCCACAAAATTGTTTTGGATGACCGTAAACTGAAATTGTGTGAGACACCCTAAAGATATCAAAAGAACGTGTCCGTCATATTTTGCGTGAACATTTCGGCATAAGGAAGCTCTGTTTGAAATGGGTACCGTGTGCAGTGGACAAAAAAGTGCAATAAAAAGGATTTTTTCCTGCCATATGTGACAATGGATGAAACATGGATCCACCACTACACACAGGAATCAAATCGGCAGTCAGCTGAGTGCACAGCAGCCGATGAAAGCCGCCCGAAGCGGCCAACGACACAACAGTCGGCTGGGAAGGTTTTGACCCCAGTGTGGATGCGCATGGAATAATTTTCATCGACTATGCTGGGAAGGGAAAAACCATCAATAGCAAATATTATTTAAAGTTATAAGAGCGTTTGAAAGAAAAAATCGCAAAAACGGCTCCAAATGAACAAAAAAAAAGTGATTTTTCATCAAGACATTGTACCGTGTCACAAGTCAATGGTTACGATGGCAAAATAGCTTAAATTGAAGTACGAATTTCTTCCTTATCCACCGTATTCTCCAGATTTGGCCCCCAGCGACTGTTATCTGTTTCCAGACCTCAAAAAAATGTTCGCTGGAAGGAGATTTGACCCCAATGAAGAAGTTGTCGCCGAAACTCAGGCCTATTTTGAAGGCAAAGACAAATCCTTCTACAAGAAAGGTATAGAAATGTTAAAAAAGCGTTGGACTGATGTATTACTCTTGAAGGAGGCTATGTTGATGAATAAAGTCGAATTTTGTAAAAAAAAATGTTTTTAAGTAGTTAGATCCCAAATTTTTGAATCTACCTGTTATGTGTATTCTGCATCACTTGAAACCCAAAAAATTATTTTGTATTGTCGATTGTCATCTGTGTTTTGGCAGGAAACTTTAATTTTCTAAAACTTAAAGTCCAAAAGTCACCCTAATTGTTAAAGTAGCGAAAACATTTATTAGTAAAAAATCCACCATATTGTTCCGAATTGCTGCAAAGTGAGAGTGAAAAAAATAGCTGACATCGTAAAGATATTAACGCGCGCGTGAGGCATATTTTGAATGAATATTTTCATGTGAAAAAGCTATGTGCCCGATGGGTGATACGCATTCTTAAGACTGATCAAAAACAGCAACGCGTAGAAGATTTAGAACAGTTCCAAAACGCTGTTTGGCACTGTTTGGGCGTAATCCACAGGAGTTTTTGCATTGATGCGTAATAATAGACGAAACATAGATCCACCACTATACACCTGTCCACGGAGTGGACGCCCGAAGCATCCAAAAACACAAACATCAGCTGAAAAAGTATTGGCAAGTATTTTTTGGGATGCGCATGGAATAATACTGATCGGTTATCTTGAGCAGGGGTGAACTATCATTGGAGAATATTACGTCGGTTTATTGGATGGTTCGAATGGTAAAAACAAAAAAAGGCAGCATTGAGCGAAGAAAGAAGTGTTGTTTCACCAAGGTAATGCACTACGTCACAATTTCATAAAATCGGTTGTGAAATTGAACTAATTAGGCAATGAATTGATTCTTTATCGACCGTATTTACCAGATGTGGCGCCCAGCGATTATTACCTCTTTCCAAATTTATTTATTTTTTTTGTGTCAATGTCTTTGTCACCTTTAGTAAATAATAATTCACTAGTATTATTTTTTCCCACATTAAAAAAATAAAAACCTAAAATTGCATGCTATAAGAAAAAAATAAACGAGAATTGTCCGTGCGGCAGTTGCAGTTTTACGAAAGTCATTAGTTTTTTAATCATTGGTTGTCAAAGTAAAACATGGTTTGGAATCAACAAATAAATTTTTAAATTCTTCTACCAATTTAACCAATGTATTTCAAATTCAAGAAATAAAGATTTTTATTGAACAAAAACCGAAAAAATACGACTTTTATATCCCATGGATCTAAAATTTTCATGTGAGAGTGTTCATGTTTCAGTTTCTGTATAATTTTCGAAATGCACTCTGTGATAGTCTTAATGTGTGGAAAAACGAAAACCCCAAAGGATGATCCGCTTGACTTCTACTTTTAGGGAACAACTAGAGAGATCTTATCTTTTTGAAACTTAAGTGATATTTTATAATCTCTGTAACCTGTAAAAGTTTGCTATCAAAATCACATTGTAGTTATACAATATTTAGATATAAGAGTATATTCTTAAAAAATCGATTGAAACAGGTTATCATAGGCAGTATAAAGAAGTGAAGCTGCCTTAAACGATGTTTCAAATCTCTGTTAGACTACACTCGAAGAGTAAGCTGGTCTTAAGCTACCCACGAAATTAAAATTAACCGAGCGCCCCATACCGCCCAGAAAAACAATGTATCCTGGGGTTTTCGCAAGGCAATTAATAATTGTCAACAATGCTTACTCCACTGGCAGATATATATATATATATATATATATATATATATATATATATATATATATATATATATATATATTGCTATGTAGATCAATCCCTCTTTTCTTGGATAATATTCCACAGTCTCTGATCACGTGAGTTCAAGTCTGGGCTGCCGGAAGGAAAATCTCCAACTTTAATAAAATATGGAACTTTGCTTTACATCCAATAATGAGTTGTTTCAGCGTTTTTTATTAACGGACTTTTAAGCAATGGCGGTTTCGAGTTCAATATGTATGTATGTAATATTGTTCAAATACCGTAATATTTGTATGTGTTAATCTATATATGCTTCTTAATCGACATACCAAATTTTGACAATGAATGTGTGTGTTTATACGTATGTATATTTAAAAACTACTGTACCGATTTTAACTTTTTGCGTTCGGTCAGTTATTCTTTTGTCAGTATTCATGGCAAGAAACCTAACCATTATTAGCAAAATGCTTACCCCTTTACGTAATAAAAATAAAATACTTACCGTTTTTAACTAGAAAGAAAAAATAAAGCTAAAAGACTTCAAAAAAAAAAATTTTCTTTTATTCTTATAAATCTAGTATTTACCTGTTTACCTAAGAAAGTCACTCTAAATAAAAAACTCAAAAAATGTAAGCGATAAATAGTTAATACTAAATACATAAAATTAAGCAAAAAGTCGGTGTTCTTTTCGAGTACCATCCATTCCTATTTTCTTAGATAATTTTTGTCGATACGGGATGGCTTTGATATTTATTTTATTCAAGAGGAGTGTAGACGACCTTCTCGTCCTGCATCAATAAGATTCTCAGTTTCTTTGTACGGTGTATTAGTACACTACACGAATCTTTCGGTAACTGACAACAATTTTTAAAAGATAATAATATCTCACGCGCTTTTTCCCACTTCAAATAGTACTAAAACTTCAACACGGTCGTCTCAATTGTGTACGTTGCCTGCGTACTCACGATGAGTGATATAACATATCTGCAAATAAAATTAGTTTTAATAACACAGGAATACAAAAAAAAATCTCTGTCTTTTAAATGGGACACGTGTTTTCTTAAATGTATTTTTTTTAATGCTGAATCCATAAAAAAAATACATCCACCGTTAGATTTTTTCAGAAAACAAACTGAAAAAAGAAAATTTTAATAAATAATGTGAAACTGTATAATCATTAAAATTATGGAATAAAAACTATTATTTCGGACATCTTTAAGTGTTCTGAATCTACATTTATCATAAAAATTTAAAAATATTAGGTTTTACTGTTCATGTTTAACAAAAAACACGCATTCGCCACCTTTAACTAAGCTATGTACCAAAATACTGTTTAAAATAGATACGTGCAACCGCTAAATTAAAAAATTGTTTTTAAGTCTTATTAATATTGAACAAAACTATTATTTTATTGCAGTTATTTACTTAAAAAGGCATCTTACCAACTACATAGCACCCTTGTAAGTGTTAAAAGCGAGTTTTTTTGTTGAAACTGAACATAAAGCTTTGTTTTTTGATGTCAAGTCAGGATTAAGAACCTCAAAAAACACTGAAAATAATAGTCTTGTACAATATTAATAAAAATTAAGAACAATTTTTTAATTTAGCGGTTGCTCATATTTATTGTAAACTCCATTTTGCTACGTAGCTTAGTTAAAGGTTGTGTATGCGTGTACGAGGCTGGTTTGAAAAGTCCGTGCAAAGTCCGAGAGATGGCACCACCGGCACGTATCGAGGTCATGTTGAGTTAGTAGCATCTCTTGAATGAACGCACACCAAGTTTCAGCCATATTGGTCTATTTCTTTGTGTTTGGCATTCGTGTGAATCAAGGAAGTCGAGTGATTTTCAAGAAATGGACGAAAAAGAATTTCGTGTGGTGATTAAACATTACTTTATGAAAGGCAAAACGCCTCAGGAGACTAAAGAGAAGCTTGATAAACATTATGGTGACTCTGCACCTTCGATTAGAACAGTTTATAAGTGGTTTCAAAATTTTCGGACTGGCCATATGGGCACAAGTGACGCTGAACGTTCTGGACGGCCTGTGGAGGTTACGACTCCAGAAATCATTGATCAAATCCATGATATGGTGATGGATGGAGTTAAGGTGTGTGAGATTGCTAGTGCTGTGGGCATCTCGACTGAACGCGTACATAATATTTTGCATAAACATTTGGACCTGAGAAAGCTATCCGCAAGATGGGTGCCGCGATTGCTCACGCTTGACCAAAAACGGAATCGTGTGAAGTGTTGCAAGGATAGTTTGCAGCTGTTGCAGAAGAATCCGGAGGGCTTTAAGCGTCGTTTCGTCACTGTGGATGAAACATGGATACATTACTATACTCCTGAGACCAAACAACAATCCAAACAATGGGTTACCAAGGGGGAAACTGCACCAAAAAAGGCGAAGACCGTTCCTTCGGCCGGAAAGGTTATGGCGACTGTCTTTTGGGATTCGCAAGGGATAATCCTCATCGACTATCTGGAAAAAGGTAAAACTATTACAGGTGAATATTATTCATCGTTATTGGACCGTTTGAAAACCGAGCTGCAAGAAAAACACGCGCGATTGGCCCACAAGCACACCTCAGCAGTTGTGGTCGCAAAATTAATGGAAATAGGATTCTAACTCGTTTCACATCCCCCCTATTCTCCAGACTTGGCTCCCTCGGTGATTGCAGACACTAATGGATATTTTGCAGACTTGGACAATCCTATTATTCGGAAGGGATCAACAAACTAGAACATCGTTGGACGAAGTGTATAAGCCTAAAAGGAGACTATGTCGAAAAATAAAAAAGGTTTACCCCCAACACATAAGTAGTTTTTATTTTTGCACGGACTTTTCAAACCAGCCTCGTATTTTGTTAAACATGAACACTAATTTCACTAATTTATTCCAAAATTTTAATGAGTATACACTTTCCATTATCTATTAAAATTTATTTTTTTCATTTCAATAGTTTTCTGGCTTTAAGTGTGTTTTCTGAAAAAAACCTTAAAGTGGTTGTCTTTTTTATAATTTTTTTGGATTCAGCATGAAAAAATGTGTCTCACTTAAAAGACAGAGAACTATTTTTTTTGAATAGCTGTGTAATTTAAGGATTCTTAAACACTTTCCTACATTAGTGGCTCAATAGTAGCAATTAAGCTTTTCTTCGTTTCTTTTTAGTAAACTTGCAATCTTAGATATCCTCAGTATCGCTTAACTATGCATCATCTCCCAATTTAACTACTTAAGAAATTAACTTTAAGATTTGTTCTTCACATGGATGTTAAATTTAATACTCAGATAAATCCTAAGTATACCTATATCTTTATGATGAAATTGTTAATAATACTCACACTGCCATTTTGCTTGATTTTGAAAATGAACAAGGGAATTTAAATCGAGATCTTAAATAAAGTTTTTGAGATTATAAGTTTGGTAATACATTCTATCGTACATTAATTAAAATTAAGGTAACTTTCTCAGCTCAACTCGCTTTATAACTCTATTTGTTAAACAATATTTATCAGAGAAGAACAAACACCTATGGATTCTGAACCTGAGAATAATTATTCCAAGATAAACAGTTTAAAATGCTCGAGGTGATTATAATTTCAGTTTGTATGATCCCTCAATATTGTTAAATAATATTTACGTGGATGTTTATTTAACCTAAGACGTCATGAAACTATGTACATTTTCATAAGTAAGAAAAGCAGGTACTTTAGTTTAGGAGCGCTTCTAAAGTAAATATTTAAGCCGTGATATTTAGTCAGAAATTTTGCTTCTCACTATTTATTGACTTCTATTTTTATGATTTACTCACTATTATTTATGGTACGAAAGTCATGTCATTCATAAACTGTATGATGAAAACTATATTTCCGTAGTCATGTCATTCATAAACTGTATGATGGCAACTATATTGCCGTTACAGCTATTTCAAAAAATCCGTATGGTAACAACCAGTGGGCCCCAGGCACTCCTTAGAAAGTTTGATCACCGAGGAGCCAAAGTCGGACCGGCAAAGACCCAAATGACTTTCTTTTCAAAATCCAACAGAAGACCACCTCATGAACTTCTTCTACTTGAAAGTAACAGGCTTACATGCCAAAATAGTATTAAGAATCTACATTACAACAAAGGGCTGATATGGACGAATCAAATTACCGCTGTAATAACTGAATCCATGTTATTGAGGCTATATACATAGTTAAGTGATGCGATTAAACAAAGTTTTCGCCTCGAAATAAATTAACAATAGACAGCATGATTGTCAAGCCAAAGCTTCTGTATAGTTACCGGATATGGTTTTAGTGGTGTGAGGTAGAGAGAAACGAAATAAGAAAAAACTGCCAACGCCTCACCGGTTTTTTAAAAACAGCCTGATATATTGGGGCTTGGACATTTACAACTTGTTATAATTCAGCAGCAAGTTACAAGTAACAATCCAATGATCTGAAAGGCTTTCGGGCTACATTAGAACGGGAGGTGAAACTAATTGCGGCCTAGTGAACTCCTACCAAATGTCTAGGAGAGCTGAGTAGATCACTCCTTGTCACAATAGAAGGCCTACGAAAGTATAACAATAGAGAAGAATGCAATATTTTAGTAGCGTGGACATTATTAAAGACATATTAACCATATCTCATGTATAATAAGTCCTTGGTGCTCATATTCGTAGACTTTTAGATTTTGAAAAGCCTTTTGAATCTGTAAATCAGCAGAGATTCTTAGAAGCGCTTGATAAATGTCGTATTGATCATCTATAGTCCAATGTAATTAAATACATATATGGAAATGCTACGCTAATGTCAAGAGACAAACTAACCAATCCACCAGCAAATTTCAAATCGGAAAAAAATGCATCAGGGTGTTAGGCTTTCTCCCAAGCTTTTCGTAGCATTTCTATAAAGTATGTTACATTCAATAAACTGAGAAAAATGGGACCTAACATTGCCGGTGAAAAGTTAAATCATCTTTGTTTGACATTATCTTAATAACAGATAATATGCAAGAAGCATAAACTATGCTGCACATGATTCAAGAAGCTTCTGAAAGGGTTAGTTTAAAAATCAAACTATCCAAAACCCAGTTTATGATAAATCTTTTATTAAACGACGCTATAAAACTGAATAACGTGGAGATCGAGCGAGTACACGGATATAAACACCTAAGACATGAAAATCAGCATAGAACTAGAAAACCAAACACATAAGATTCATCGGCGAATTGGGCTCTCCTAGGAGGCATATGGCAAACTGGCCTATATATTCAAATCTAACCTTCCTATGTGTTTAAAAAAAAGCTTTTGATGGATGTATAATCCACGTTCTTACGTACGGAGCCGATACTATCACAATGACGACGATTGGATCGGATCGGATATTATGGGGATTAGGTGCACCGACTACTAAGGTCATTTAGCACCCCGTAACATGATGGATTTTTTTTAGGAAGATTAGCGATATTTTCCATTAAATTAAATGATAATAATCATGCTCTTTTAAGTAATTCTCTATATGATCCAGTATGATTGGGTTGAATTTTATTGTAAAGGGTTTATTTCTTCTTTGAGGTATTTCCCTGGGAAGCAGTAGATTCAAACTCCATATGAGTGTCCAAGGATGATAGGTCCAATATAGATTCATTTGAAGAGGTTGGTGTAGTTTTAGCTGAGCGATTGCTTTTCTTTTTGATAGTATCCTTGATGGAAGTGGAGGAAGAGTTAGATGCATTTCCGTGACGGCTTTGAACAGCTATTGTCACAGATTGCCTTACTGGTTGTGTCTGTTTGATCTGAGTGTCAGTTTTTGTGATATTTTTTGAGGAAAAGGTGGTAAGGGGTTTTGTAGGAGGATTTTCAGAAGGGATAGGGGTTCGAGAGGGAAGTGGAGTAGAAATTGGAAGAGAGGGAGGGAAGAGAGTAGGTTTAAGAATGGGATTGTAGGAATTTGAAGGAATGGTGATTGTTGGAGGAGGAGGGAGAGACACAATAACGGAGAAAAACATCAACAAAATACGTATGCAAGGACAAATGGAGAGGTCAATGTTAGAATTTACTCTTAGAGATCACATCCTAAATCACATTATTAGGAAAAGAACAGGGTACAAGACGCAGTAAAATTCATTCTACATCTCAAATGGAACTGGACTGGACATGTTGCTAGGTTTAAAGATAGACGATGAATAAAAAGAGTTATAGAGTGGCGCCCAAGATCGGAGTAGAGATAGACCACCAAGTCGATGGTCTGATGATTTGAAGAGAGTGGTTGGAAATTGGGTACAAGTTACCCAGAACAAAAAAAAGGTGATAAGATTTGAGGGAGACTTTCATCCAGTAGTGAACAGTATAAGCCGATATATTAATTTTTTTATGGTTTTCTCTTGAACTCACTTGGAAAAACTTTCAATTGGCCTCCAAGTTTTGCACGAACTTGGGAGTTTACCTGTTTGTAATCAATGTCAGTTCTTAGCAATTATAGTCAATGTAGGACTGCATTTTTTTATATTTCCTTGAAAAAAGTGTGAAATACATATTTTCTGTATCAACGTAAAAAATTTATTGCTTTATACAATTCAGCGGGAAAATGAAGATGACCTAAAAAAATATAAAATAGACAAATAAATATCAGAACACAAATATATAATATTACATAACATTACTTTGGTTATCAGTATACCATAAATTATTACAAGGCAATCGATTCAGGAGAATCACTAGTCATTAAGAGTAATATCAGCAAACACAATTAGAATAGATTATTTATTTTGAAGGTTAGCGTAAGTCAAATTTTAGTCACTAACTAAAATAACAGTTATCTGAAACCTTACAAAACTATTTTATTTATGAATCTCATATTTTATAACCTACAAGTGAATTTAGTTTCGTGGATGTTTATTTCTAACTAATTAGTTTCTAAGAAATCAGAATAACACTTGGTAATATTTCACTATTTATTTGCCTTTTCTGGCATGTTTCGGTCTACTCGACCTTTAGCGAAGTTATATTAAATAGAACTCGTCTAAAAAAAAATGTATGCTTTGTTATGGTCAAAATTTGCCCTAGAGAATATTTTGATTTTCATAACCTCTTATAGAATTAAATGATCATAAATTTAAAATATAGATCAGATTACATTAAATTCTCTTAAATTGTAAATGGATGTACCTTATTTTTCATTTAGTTTTCTTTGAGAAAACTAATCGTTGTCCTTGAGATTGTTTATTTACGTCAAGGCGACATAACCTTGTAATTTTCTTAAAATATTTTCGAAATTTTACCACGTCATGTAAGGAACTAGTATATGGTTTCCATAGTGCTTTTCCAGTGGCTATAAATAGATACACTTCATTTTCATGGATAGATTTACGATTGAATCCTGATTTGGTAAATAAACAGAATTGACATCCTGAAGATGATACGTCACATGTCTTGAAGTTTTGAAATACGGCGTTGCCAAAGATGGTCCAAAGCCAAGTTGTTTATTATTTTATGCCAGCGAATAATACGCTTTATTTTCTCTTGTATTCTTACAAATGTATTGAAATAGAGTGGAGATAAACCTCGAGTTTGTTGAGTTGATTTTTCATTTTCAAATTGCACATTTTGTCCCCAGAAGAGGAAGTAAAAATCCGGAGTAGGACAATCTTATTTAAAGCAAAATCTTGTTAGTGATCACTCTCTCTGTCACAGTTTAGTAATTCAGTATTTTCCAAAAGTTTTATAAAAAAGGGGCGTTGTGCCGATTGTTGAAAAGCTGAAATTCCCGGTTGCGGTACTGTTGAAAGTTTTTGGTTCAGATACCGTACCAGCTATTTATGGGGGATATTTTTATTATCGAAAAGTGCAGAAGAGCATTTTAAAGATTTGAGGGTTTTGTTTTTGGAGCATTTAGATTGTGGTCTTACCCAACAAAGTTATCACTTTGAAATTTTCTTTTACCATTGGAGTAAGAGTGCTTCTGGCTGTACCAGCAGAACTTGAGACTTAAACGACCCACGTACACACCGTACCATCCATCCAACGTTTTGGAGAACCACCCAGTTCGTGTTCCTTCTCCATCATTCGGAGAACCGACTAGAAAACTCCAGATAAGTCTCAACCATAACATTTTCATATTTATTTTTTTTTAATTCGTGAAGAATCGAAACATCGAGTAAGTTTTCTGTTTTGTGAATTCACTAGTTAAAATCTCTGTGATTCGATATCTTTGCAAACACACGTACATCATTATTTAAATTTAAATACTTTATTTCTTCAATTAACTATTAGTTATACTTGTAGTACGTTACCAACGCTACAACTTTCTAGTATGGTAAACCATACGTCAACATTACAACTGTCTAGTTTTGTAAGATTTATTTTTTTGGTTTTATAGAAGTTCAAAATTCATTTCTTGATTCTAAGATAATTACACTCAGATATCTTTAAAGGTAAATGTAAATCTTTGTCACTCATTTTCTTTTATTGTTAATAAAATATTTTACATTTTTTTCCAAGTTTTTTTTCCTCTGGCCGTCCAAGTCGGCTGTAGTAAAAATAAACTTCGGTGGCGCCTCTATAGGTTTCAGGAGAGACCAAATTAACAGAGATATAGTACAGGAAATGAAGCATTTTGGCTTGCAATTTTTTCGTCCAGCATGGATTTACTTGAAATTTTCACAGAAGGTAGGGAGTAGCCCAAGGATCATTTTCTATATCATGCCGCTGTACGTTAAAACCTTGGGGGTGGTTGCCACCCCATCTCGGGGGTGGAAATTTTTTATTACATTTTAACTATAGAAATCGATGGAAAAAGTAATTCTAAGAAAAAAAAAATTTTTTTTACGTTTTCTTCGTAAAACTAATATTTTTCGAGTTATTCGCAGTTGAAAGAAACAGTTTTTCGACGAAAAAATCGACTTTTTTAAAGGGTTTTTTGCGAATAACTCGAAAAATATGAATTTTATCAAAAAAACTGTAGTACTGTAGCTGTAGCTTTTAAAAAAGCAAACAAATTCCTTTTTTTATAATTTTTCTACGACCAATACGAACCGAGATACGGCATGTTAATGGTTAGCTTTTTTTCGTCAAATGCATAATTTGAAAGATTCAAAGCCAAATAACGGGAAAACTTTGCATTTTTCGAGGAAAACTTATAGAATTTTTTTTAAAGTATATAATTAGACCTTTTAAAAAAAAGTCTCTAGCATGACAATTGAGCGACTTATGATCAAAATAAGGTCGGTACCTACTTTTTTCTACCAAAAAATCTGTGAAAACAACCCCCTAACTACCCCCCTAATTAAAATTGATCTTCATCCTTCTGTAATTCTCTTTATATATGTATTATCGATACACCCAAGAAGTTTGACCAATTTAGAATGCCTAATTTTAGAAAAATTGGAGTTTAAAGAGAAAACGATTTTTTGCAATTTCGTATATTTCACCCTTTTCTTCAAAATATCTCCGAAAATACTGGAGATACGAAAAAAATGATAGAGTACCAAATTGTAGCTTTTTTAATGACTAAAATTTCTCTGTGCGTAGATTTTCTGTACAATGAATATTTGGCGAGATATAACCGTTTAAAACCTCTATTTACGAGCGAACACCACCTTATTCGAGCCCTTTAAACTCACCCCATTTAAAAACTAAGGGATCTTAAGGAATTTAATTCACATAGTCTTATAGCTCTTGAAAAGCCCTACAAAATCGTTTTTGAAAAAACTTTCTATCACTAAAAGTGAAAAATTCGAATAGCCCGCTTCGGAGCGTAATAATCTACATAACCGGTATATTTGGCAGTAATACGTTATATGTTCCACTTTTTCCATTCAAATCGAAAGACAGAGAAGAAGAAACATCTGCTCATGTGTCTGCGTGTGTGAGTGTATATTTCGTTGATTCCTCACCAGTGTATTTTAAAGTTCGAAAGAAATAGCACGTGCTCTGACAATTTTTTTAGAATTATTCAATTGTGTTTGTTATAGTTATGAAAATAAATTTTTTATCCAATTACGAAAACAAAAGTAAATTCACACAACAACTTATGGTGGAATTAGAGAAACACTCTATCCACTGCCGTCAAAGTAAAGGTGAAGCTGATGGACTAGTTGTTGAATTAGCTATTCAGGATAGGTCAGTTTTACAGAAAATCATAGTAGCAGACGATGTCGATATTCTTGTAATTTTAACTGCGAGAGCTAAAGTGGAAAAATTAGAGAAAGAAATTTATTTTCTCAAACTTGGAAAACAAAATTCTCCTTCCACGATATATTCATCTGGAAGTTTTGAAATAGGCTACCCAGATAGTGCAAAATTAAAAGCTTTTTCTCATGCATTTACTGGATGCGATACAGTATCAGCTTTTTATAATAAAGGTAAAAATTTTTTTTTTGATATTGTCGAAAAAAGACCCAACGTGAGAGAACACGCCGAGATTCTTTACAGTAGTACTGCCAAACCTGAAGAAATTTTAGAAGCCGGCAGATACTGCGCAGTAATGTTGTAAGGAGTTGCCAAGGATACACAGCTCAAAAAGTTAAAAAAATAAAAGATTTGAAAGCTTTTCTCGAGCAGATGCGATATGAATATTTTATCAAAGCCACAACAAAAAACAGTGCGATTAAACTATCTTCCCTTCTGCCCACTGTTGATGCCTTAGACGAGCACACAAAAAGATGCTACTACCAAATTTAACAGTGGTTTGGAAATGAAAACATTCGAGCAACAGATTGGGGATGGTACTTAAAAGAAGGTTTATTACACCCCGTGCGCATGAACAAACCGCCTGCACCCTATGAACTTTTAAAAATGATTTTTTGCCAATGCAAAAAAGGGTGCGGCGTTTTATGCGGGGCAGAAAAGTTGGGTTGTATTGTAATTCCACTTGTTCTGGGTGCTCAGGTGAAGACTGTAATAATAGTCCACCAGTAATCGAAGAAGACGAAGATGACATCGACCGCGATGAAGATCGAATCAATGAGACAGACTTTTAAAAAACGTATATGTATTTGTATCTGTATTTGTAAATTTAGTCGTCTATGTATGTAAATGTATGTGAATATGCGGTGTATTTTTGTGTTAATAAATTTTTTTTTTTATGTAATTCTACTTTTTTTTCTTTTTAGATCTATTAAATTACTTTATAAAAATTGCAATGTTATTAAGGGTGGTTTTTAAGGGTTGAAATATTATGATATTATATCCTAAAGCATAAAACAATCATTATTTAACCAATCCAAACCAAATTTTACCCATATTAAGTTTACAATGTTATTTTATAATTTTTGACAATAAGAGGTGGTTTTCACCCCTAAAAATAATCAACGCCCATGAGCATGATATAGAATATGAAGTAGAGGGTGAGATGAGCCTAATCCCAAATTTTTATGCAAATCGATGCAAGACGAAATCATTTTTTTAGGATAAATGATTTTTTTATATTAAGCTCTAACAAGGCTTGATTTTTAAGGGTTGAAACATTATGAAATTGTATCCTAAAGCATAAAACAATCCTTATTTAATTAATCCAAACCAAATTTTACCCATATTAAGGTTTAAAATGTTATTTTATAATTTTTTACATTTAGGGGTAGTTTTTCACCCTTAAAAAACAAAAAACGTACAACGACACGATATAGAAAATGAACTAGAGGGTGAAATGAGCCTAATCCCAAATTTTTGTACAAATCGATGCTGGACGAAAAAATTGCGAGGTTTTGCCATTTTTTGAGCTTCATTTCCTGTACTAATAGTAAAAAGACCGAACCTGCCTGAGAACGAGCTAGCTAGTTTAGGTCGTAGATATTATCCTATCGAACCAAAAGGGGGTGCTGGGGCGTTAACCTGAACGATAGTCTTGGATTTTGGGAAATTTTCCTTATTTGGGAGGTTGGGTAGTTTTTGGCCTCGTTAAGGGTACCTGCCGAGAAGACCGAGCGCAGTGAGAGGTTGATTCCTATTCTGACAGCAAATGGTTATGCCCAAAATCTGTAGCAGTCTTTTGGCACGCCACTAGCAAGGGATTATTGAGTTTGATTAGCCCAACAATGGGTTTTAAGGGGAAAATTGTTTAGAGATGAAGGGTTCCTTATTTTGGTAACACTATCGGGCACCTAACAATAAAGAATGAACACCAACGCCAAACTAAACATAGCAACTTCCACCGTATTGTAAACTTTATTTGATTGTTGAGGATAAGGGTATTTCCGAAGTTTAATTGAGTAGTTGTGACCCGGTAATTACAGTTTTGAGGTTTTTAGTTTCTATGATTTTCAGGTAAGAATTCAGTATTTTAGTTGTGCCATTATGGAGTAGTCATGTATTTTTGTTATCGAAAAAGTAGTTGAAATGTATACAATGTTCTGTTAAATTTGTCCTTTTAGTCTTTTATTTATTGATATGGTAGTTTGTCCACCATAATTGTTACATTTGATTTCATACACGCCTGATGATCACGTAATTTTGGCTTTTCTTCTACGACTATGATAAATTTTTATAACTGATTCGAAATTCACTACTATCGAAATTAAATTTTTCCATATAAGTGTCTTATCTGATTCATAATTTTTACGCTTAGTGAATTAACGTAATTAATATTATGCCTAATTAAAAAAAAAATGATTTCGTTAATCAAAATGAAAGCAAAAGTTTAAAACAAAAATCTCACAAAAGCTTTTTTATTTAAAACAGCGAGATCTAATTGGGCATGCTACTTCATAATGAGAGAAAAGGTAAAATACCAAATTAACGAAAAGCTCCCAAAGGAAAATAAACGAATCATAACTACTCAGCTAGACTTCGCAAATACCCCTATCCTCCTCAGTGCAATAAATTTTACAAGTAAATAGAACCACATTTTTATTTTCAAGCGAGTTCTATTTAAACATAACAGGAGTCCTTTTAATTTCTTGGTATAAAAATTTTCATCAAACATCAAACTGTGCAGTCAGTTTAATTTATTATTTGGTTAGGTCTAATAGCTAATAAATTCCTGGCTAGGTACATCACAGTCAAAGCCTGCTGTGCCCTAATCCTAAGGATTTTTTTCTAAGCTGATGTAGTCCCCTAAGTTAATAATCAGAAACCATAATTATAGAACTTATAAATTTTCTCTGAGGGTTTATCAAAAAAATAAAACTATATCCCCTTAAGCCGGGTTTCCACCAAACGGACAGTTTAAAAAAACAGTTCTGTTTTTAATAAACGAAACAAAACATGTTTTGTTTTTTTCAAGCAGTTTCTGTAGACTGTTCCAAAAGTTTTGTTGCTAGTGTTTGTTCTCTTTTTTCCCATTTTGTTTAGTCCCGCAAGAATGTCCTCCGACGACGATTTTTTTATAATTAGCTGTGGTTTGTTTTTAATTAATGGCCAAAACAGAAAAAACCAAGATATTGGGTCAGTTCTCTATTAAAGAGAAGAGTTAATTACGGCACGGCAGAATTATAAGCACTGGCGATATTGGGTTAAATTTGAATAAAAATGTAACTAAATAAATATTAAAAATGGTACTTACTTTTTAAATGTTGACAAACTATTCATAAAAATTACTTACATTTAAAAAAAAGTTGATAACTAGTTGAAAGAGTAGAGTACAAATGTCGCAGAGAACAAAACTACAACATTCAGGAGTTTCAACCAAACCGACTAAAAAACACGAACAAATTTGTTTTCCTTTGATGTACCGACTCGAGATGGGAAAGTGTTTTGTTTACTAAAAACACTGTTCCCCGACAAACATGTCTTCGGAACTGTTTATTTTTTACAAAACATGGCTCTTTTCGTTGAGAAAAACAGTTTTTGTTTGTGTTTCGTGCTATGTCCGTTTGGTGGAAACCCGGCTTTATATTAAAATTATAATTTTATTTTTCGAAATGAATTTAAATAGGACAGCGTTTTAATATTTGATCACCCACTAAGTAAAATGAACTTAAACAATTTAAGGATTCTTCAGTAATTTCCTAATCATCTCCTCTTATCATTTTAATAACGATTGGGAGGAAGAATTTTTCTTTTGTATGGTAAAGGATAAGTGCATTTGTCTCATTTACCGTGCGTCAGTTGCAATACCTAAGCGTGGGAACTTAGAGAGGTATCATAAAACGGTTCATAAAAACTATGAAAATGATTTTCCGTCACAGAGTGAATTAGGAAAATGAAAAGTACGTGATTTGATAACTTGTTTGAAAAAAGAACAAACCATGTTCACAAGACCAGCCAAACAATCAAAAGCTGCAACGATCGCGTCATTTAAAATATCTCATATATTGGCGAAACATAAGAAACCATTTGATGATGGATTGGTTGTGAAGGAAGCATTTATTGAAGCGGGTGAGACTTTATTTGGAGATTTTAAAAATAAAACAGAGATTATGTCTGCTATTAGAGAACTTCAGTTATCTCGTCCGACGTGTTGAAGTCATGAGTCAGGACATGGCAGATAAACTAAAACATGATATCATGGAATGTACATACTTTTCTTTACAGTTCGACGAATCCACCGATATGATAGACACTGCCCAGCTGTGTATTTTTATTCGAATGGTATTCAATGACATGTCGGCTAAGGAAGAGTTTTTGACAATGATTCCTCTGAAAGGAAAGACCCGTGGCGAAGATATATATGATGTTTTCTTCAATTTTGTAACAAAATACAAGCTACTAATATATAAACTAGTGTGCATTACAACCGATGGAGCACCAACAATGACTGGAAACAAAAACGGTTTTGTGGCATTGTGTCGAGGTAATGATGATTTCCTTTCATTTTTCTCCTTCCATTGCAAGTTTTGTGTTCAAAAGTTCTAAACATGGAGGAGATTATGGGCATTGCAATAAAAATTGTGAATTCTATCCGTGCACGTAGCTTGCAACGACGGCTGTTTAAATTGCAGTTGGAAGATAGTGAGTCAGCTGAACACACTGATTTAGTTCTTCACACAGACGTCAGGTGGTTGAGTCGCGGAAAATTCCTAGAAAGGTTTCAAGAATTATTGCCCGAAGTAATAGCTTTTCTGGACGAAAGAGGTGATGACACTCAGATGCTGAAAAACGGAAAATGGCTGACTGATTTGGCATTTTTGACGGACATCATAATGCATTTAAACACCATTAATTTGGAGCTTCAAGGTAAAGGAAAAACTATTATTGAGATGATTAGCGCAATAAACGCATTCAAAAGTAAATTGCAACTTATGATAGATCAACTGAAAAGAAAGGATCTGAAAAATTTTCCGTCTTTGAAAGCAAGGATTCCTCAGTTGAATTATGATATTTATGAGGCAGAATTATCAAATATTTTGGGTCAATTCGAAATACGTTTTTATGATTTCAGTAAATTGGCAAATATCGCATCATTTATGAGTTATCCTTTTTCGTGTAAAAACATTGAGGAATTAGCTACTAAAATAGCAAGTCAGTTTAACATGGACTCATGTTTTGTTAAAAATGAGTTAGTGCAGATTATATCAGATATACATCTCAAAGCCACAGCATCTGATACAGAATTCTGGTGTTTTATATCTGAAGATAAATATCCGAATCTAAGGCAAATCGCCCTTCAACTGACGGCAGTGTTTGGGTAAACTTACTTGTGCGAGTCTGCATTTTCTGAAATGAAGATAATTAAGTCAAAATATCGCAATCGACTAACTGACGAACATATGTCATCATGCTTGCGATTAGCACTCGGTAATTACGTACCATCTTATGAAAAGTATGCTGAGGGCATGCAGTGCCACGCTTCAACATCCAAAGTCACTCTTTATTTAAGTTTAGACACTAGGACTCGTTTGTTTTGTAAGAACCAAAAAACTCGCAATTTTGAATAATTATGAGTTTTTTCATTGACATTTTAGAGCAGACCTACACTTACCATGACTGAAAAAATGCATATTGTGCGGAAAACTAATATCTATGCTACGATACACCCTACCTAGACGACAATCCTGCATCACACTTACTTGCAACCTCTCAGAGTCGATCGATCGTAGTCTAACAATATTGAGGTAGATCGCCAGCAGTTCAAGTTTGAGCACCCCTGGTACAGAGTTTTGAAGCAGAAAGGGCTGTTTTAACATTTCCAGACCTCTGTAGAACATGTAGTTTTAGACCCGTTGCAAAATATACTTTATAGTTCAACTTACAAAAGCAGCCAATTACTGCCAAACAATTTTCCATAAATATAAAACAGCCTCCAAAGTTCTCAAACTTGACAGCTATTTAAATGAGTTATTTCACAATAATGCTTTAGTTTTTGACAAATATAAATCACAGTAATAATGATTTTTAGAAATTTCTCCACTTTCTTAAATATAAATGACTATACAGACTTTTGGAACAACACCCTTTAACGTCGAATTCATTAATTCAGGTTATATATACTTTAGACGTAGAAGAGATTGCGTTACAAGAGTATGTTCCTTATTAGTAATAAAATATCAATCACTGAAACAATAAAATAATTTTTTTATTACAAGCATTTATCAACAGAAAATTACTTAATTCCATGTAGTTAGCAGAAGTAAGCCTAACCACCGATCAATAAACCAACACAGAATGAAGTACAATTAGCATAATTGTGACTAACCTTGCATGATCGCTAAATATATTAATGATTTTGAATAATTATGAGTTTTTTCATTAACATTTTAGAGCAGACCTACACTTACCATGACTGAAAAAAATGCATATTGTGCGGAAAACTAATATCTATGCTACGATACACCCTACCTAGACGACAATCCTGCATCACACTTACTTGCAACCTCTCAGAGTCGATCGATCGTAGTCTAACAATATTGAGGTAGATAGCCAGCAGTTCAAGTTTGAGCACCCCTGACGTACAGTCACCAGGAATGAGATACAGTATGATTAACTGCAGAATTAGTTTGGTTTGTTACGCAGACGATTCAGCTCTGATCGCCGAAAGTGAAAACGACCTACACACAATTTTTTAAACATCGTGCTCCAGAAGAAGACACAGTATGTCGAAACAATTGTCAGCAATAATATAATAAATATAAGTGGTGATAAACAGTTGTTTAAATTTTTATTCCTAGTTACTAAGACCAATAGTTGGTAAAACAAGGGGAGATAGGATACTACTACTAAAATCAGGGAATAATATAGCGTGTAAGACGTAGTAAGATGGGGAAGACAAAGAAGAAGACAGTAGCATAACCCAGTAAAAAAATAGAGGAGCACAAACTACTAAGGACCGCTCTGGAAGGAAAACCAACAGGTAATATCCTCCAAAAAGATAGAGAAATAGTTGGTAATCTACCTCTCAAGAAATGGTACAACTTCGAAATTAACAGATCATCTATAAAAAGTGTAAGAAAAAGAAGAAGATTTTCTCTATTCAATTTCCCATTTACCCACTGAAGTTATATTTTTTGGAAATCCAGCTTTTTTCCTTCTTTATCCGTATATTAAATTTAACAGTTGGTTAACAACTAAGTATATCTACCTCATCTTGATGGAATTGCTAATAATACTCTCACTGGCATTTGTCTGATAGTTAAAGTAAGTAAAACACGAGGCGTTTTTTACTTAGTTTTTGATATTTTAACTTAGGTAATCTTACCTTTATTAACATCAAGGTAACTTTGTTAACTCAACTCGCTTTAAAATTCTATTTATTAGACAAAATTTATCAAAGAAGAACAAACACATATGGATGTTGAAATTGAAAATAATTATTCCAATATAAATAGTTTAAAATGCTCGAGGTGATTATAATTTCAGCTTGGATGAACTCTCAATATTGTTAAATAATACTTGCGGGAAAATTTATTTAACCTAAGACGGTATGAAACTATTTATTTTTGCTTAAGTAAAGCAGATACTTGTTTGAAACTTTAGTTCAAAGACGAGTGCAATGCAAATATTTAAGATATGGTGTTTAATTAGCAAATTTTCTTCTCACTACTTATTGGAATAGATAGTCTTCTCCATGATTTACTTACGAATCTTACATCTTTTTTTTCAAAATTACTATTACAACTAGTTGAAAGAACCGTAAAATAATAACTAATAGACTTCTTAATAGGTCAGATTAATTCAAGCATTGAATAAACAAAATCAAGCCTGAAAAAGCACTCAAGTAAGTGCAGTAAAACAGGGCTGTCAAGGTCATGCACAGTTCGAGCCAATTTCGGAGGTAACGCCTCCCGCTGCCCCCACCACTGCTCGGCCGCTTACTAAACACAATGCGCTCCTCCTATGTATCTCATCGCCGCTTCTGAGACTGCGCGAACGGCTACAGCAGCAGTGGTGGGAGCAGCGGGAGGCGTTACCTCCGAAATTGGCTCGAACTGTGCATGACCTTGACAGCCCTGCAGTAAAACACTGCCTGTAGTCCTTATACTTAGAGGTAATAGATTTGTATAATAAAATAGCATCAAGAATCTTGGTCTACATTACGACACAGGACTGGTATGGAAGAACTAAATTGCAACTGCTTCAACTAAAGCCAGAACCTTGTTATCAAGACTGTATCTATGTTAAATGGTTTCCATAAGCATTTGCTTGGAAACAAACTGACAATATACCAGACGATCGTCACGTTAGAGCTCCTGGAGAAACTCCAAATGATAAAGATTAGAAAAAAACCAGCTATTCTATTACCTGGATATCCACAACACCCTTACAATTCAACAGCGATTTACAGCAGAACTTTCGGAATGTTGTAGATCCAAAGATCAGAGAAGATTTGAATTTGTGTCCTTCCAATTTTTTTTCAGCTTTTAGAATAGGTAATAATCCGAGGGAGCTAAATTAGAGGAATATAGAATATGATCAATCAGTTCAAAGCCTAATTTGTTTTTGTCAAAACTAACGGCGATTTGTCTTTGGACAATTTTTTCCTCAGCATTTTTCCAAACTTTAATACGTTAGCGTTAATATTGAAGAATAATATAATAAGAAGCAGCGAAACTTCTTGCGGTGAGATGAGCCAGCATGTTTCCTTTCCTTTGACTGTGCCTTTATTTCTGGATAATAATGATGGACCCACGTTTCATTCAGAGTTACCATTCGATTCAAGAAGTTAGATGAATCCTCTGCAAAACGACTGTAAATTAACTTGAATATGGTGACTCTCAGTCATTTTTGGTCGGCGATTTTACATTTAATTGATAATTTTCTCATACCTAAATCAGAATGGAAAATATGAAAAACAGGTTCTTGAGAAATGTTTAGAGGCTCTGGTATATATTTCAACCTAATTTCTCCTAAATTCTCCAGAATTATTTCATGTACAGCCTCAACATTTCCTCGAGACACAGGAACAGGTTTTACAGCACGGTGTTCATTACCGATGTCGTTATTCCTTTTTGAAATCCGCAATCCAAATTTTGATAATGGCGTACGAAGGACATTGTTCCTTGAATATAGCAAGCGTGTTGTCGTAAATTTCTTTAGCGGACAGTACTTTCAAACAGAGGCACTTTATCCTCGATCGATATTCGATTTTACGAAATTCACCATTTTTGTCAGTCATACTTTTTTCAAAAATTCACTATAAATAGCACAATAAAATCTTGACAACTAAACTTTGTGTACGTAAATGCCAAACTACTACTCGTAAAAACCAGATTTGTTTTTCACAATAGGAAGTGGTGTGGGCTAAGTTGTTATCAGTATTTGTAGTAAAAATGAAGAAAAAAATATTGTTTGACCCAACAGAATGTCTAAGATTTTAAAAAAATATAATAATATCAACACGGTGTGCTTGAAACAGGTTTTAATGACATTAGTGTAGTAATACAGAGCATGCATGAATAATTTTAAATTTTTTGCCGTGGCGTTTTAAAAAAAGTGCATTTAAAAATTACAAATGGAAAATTTCGAAATATACATAATTTTCAACATTAATAATGCTCCTTGAATTTATTTAAAAGATATTTACATCATATTTATGTGATATTATTGCAACTGTCTATAATAGTATACGTGAAAATCATTAATTTGAGACGTGGTAGAAGTCTATGGTGCTCTGGAACCAAAATTATGGTAATTTTAAGATTTTTTTAAAATTCCAGGTCAAAATCAAAGTGAATTTTCTCAACACTGTATAAATATGCACATGATAGATATATGATAGATTTTAATTTGAGTGAGGTCAATAAAGTCATTAGTTGAATTTAAGCTGGCTAGGTATAAAGTTGTAGAAAATACCATAACAGTTGTCAATGTCTTTGCCTTAGTATATTATTATTTAATTCTACAAATAATAATAATAATAATAATACACTAAAGCCATCAACACGTTCGCTATACCTATACTCACATATTCATTTGGTATCATCAAATGGTCACAAACAGACCTAGAAAATATTCACATCCTTATACGATCTCAATTCACTAAATACAGGAAATTACACCCTAACACATGCAAAGAAAGACTTACCATCGAGAGGAAAGCAGGAGGAAGAGACATCAGATCACTACATACAAAACAAATACAAGCACTTAGGAAATTCTTTCAGAGCAAGCAAACCAGCCTCCACACAGCGACAGTGAAAGCAGACAAAAACTACACACCTCTCGACTTAGCCCGAGCAGACCACTCAGCAGATACACACAGTCACGTCCAATTACAACAGGGAAAGATGAAAACGTGGTCAGAGAAAACACTCCACGGAAAACACAGATACCACATAGAACAAGACCACGTAAATAAAAAACAATCATACACTTGGTTACAGGATGGGCAGCTATTCCCTGAAACAGAAGGCTTCTTACTTGCCATCCAGGATAAAGTCATATTAACCAGAAACTACCAGAAGCATATCATCAAAGACCCAACTATTACAGAGGACAGATGTAGGAAATGCCACCAGCAGAAAGAAACGATCGAACACATAACAAGCGGATGTAAAATATTAGCCGGAACGGAATACACACACGCCAGACATGACTCAGCGGCAAAAGTAGTTCACCAAGCACTAACCACAACATACAAGCTCATAGAAAACACAGATCCCTACTACAAATACACACCAACATCCGTACTTGAAAATAAAGGTTACAAACTCTACTGGGACATCAGTATCCATACAGATAAAACAGTTTCCGCCAATAGACCCGATATTACTTTTCAGTGCAAAAAAGAAAAAGTCACCTATCTAATTGACATAGCTGTCCCCAACGACACAAACATCCAAACGAAGTACACAGAAAAAATTTCCAAATACACAGACCTTGCAACGGAAATAAAAAGGCTCTGGAAACAAGAAAAAGTCACCATTGTCCCCCTCATTATATCAGCCACAGCCAACAACATTCACACCACACTTAGTACAATTAGGACTTAACACACAAACATACACAAAAACATTCAGAAGTCAGTGATTTTGAAAACATGTAACATTGTCAGGTCATTCCTTAATACACAATGGTAATGCGTTTGTGCTGACTTGGTTCGCGCCCGTCAGCCAAACATGGAACCACACTGACCAAATGTGAGAAAGAAGAACTTTTTTGTAATAATAATAAAGATAAAACTGTCTCCGCCAATAGACTTTTCAGTGCAAAAAGGAAAAGTCACCTATCTAATTGACATAGCGGTCCCCAACGACACAAACATCCAAACGAAATACACAGAAAAAATTTCCAAATACACAGACCTTGCAACGGAAATAAAAAGGCTATGGAAACAAGAAAAACTCATCATTGTCCCCCTCATTATATCAGCCACAGGCCTTACACCAATAACATTCACACCACACTTAGTACAATTAGGAGTCAACACAAACATACACAGAAACATTCAGAAGTCAGTGATTTTGAAAACATGCAACATTGTCAGGTCATTCCTTAATACATAATGGTAATAGCGTTTGTGCTGACTTGGCTTTGGCCCGTCAGCCAAACATGGAGCCACACTGACCAATTGTAAGAAAGAGGAATTTTTTTGTAATAATAATAATAATAATAATTTTTATTGTCTAACAGATAAATACATCCGTTAACAAGACAACGTGACTAAAGCTAAGTTAAATCAAAACGAGTCTGTTAGGATAGACACACTATAATGTTAAGTTACAGCTCTAACAATATACGTTACAATATTAGTTATCCTGTGCGACCTTCAAAAACTGAGAATATGTTAAATTGGTAATATCAATATCGTTGCAACTCACATTAAAAATCTTCATAACTTGAAAAAGGGGGTCTTTTAACTGAAAGTTGGAAGCATGGAACGGTAAGTTGATCACGGGATGATGTCTTAAAGCACGAGATGGTACGTTAAAGTTTAGTTTTGACAGTAAGAAGGGACAGTCGATAGCTCAGTTGCATATTTTAGACAAAAATAAAACCAGCATAAAATTGCGACGATCCGCCAATGACGATATCTGAAATCGGCGAAGCAGAGTTTCTTGTGGCGGAAAAACACCCTCCGTTTTATATACGAGGAATTTTAAAAATTTTCGTTGTACCCCTTCTATTTGGAAAGTGTACTTTGAGTGTATAGGATTCCATAATATTGCTGCATATTCTAATTTGGATCGAACATATGCAAAGTACAGAGATTTAATTGTATCAATGTTAGAGAAATCACAAGAGTTTCTAAATGTGAATTCCAGCGTTTGCATTGCGCTCTTGTAAACCTGGTTTATGTGTTCCGAAAACGATAGGTGCTCGTCGAAAACTACGCCAAGGTCCCAATCCAATAGTCAAATTGAGTTAAGGTCTTTTTATTAACGTACGTCATTTTGTAGCACTTTTAAGTATTTAGGGGTAAGTTGTTAGCTGTGCACCAGTTGCTAACTGGTCGTATATCATCTTGCAGTGCAATGCAATCAGAAACACAATGTACTTGTCTGAAAATCTTTAAATCGTCCGCAAACAATAGAACATTGCTAGAAACGTTAAAGCCTATATCGTTAATAAACAAAGAGAATATCAGTGGAGCCAATATACTGCCCTGAGGAGCTCCACTTGTAGCTTTGAATCTGAAGGAGTAATAACCACGAATAGCGACATATTGATACCTGTCACTTAAGTAGGAGGCAAACAGTCGAATGAGATGATCATCCAACCAAACCTCTTTAATTTGAGAAGGAAGACAGAATGATCTACTCGATCCAACGCCTTAGAAAAATCCATATAAATAGCGTCAACCTGACCACGAGCATCCAGGATCTGACCTACAAAATGAGTGAAACTGGCCAAATTCCTGATCGTACTGCGTCTTTTATAGAACCCATGCTGAGATTCTAATATAGAATGTTTTATTTGATTAAACACATTTTCGTGAAACAACCCCTCTAATGTTTTCGAAAAAATGGTTAAAAAACGAAAAGATAGTGACCTAACTCATGAAGAAAATCGAGAAAAATCATATTTATTTTGTTTGGAAAAAAAAAGATTAGAGGAATAAAATTGCTAGATCGTTAAAAGATAATATTTTTAAAAGCCATAAATTTTGACTCGGACGATAAACGCCTTCCCAAAGTAATTTACACTCCTGTAAAATCTTAGTTTATGAGGCTGTTAAAAAAAATGACATAATTAAATGCATTAAATTACTTGATTATTCAACATTTAAAGCATTGCATAGAAATACGAGGTCTAAAGAAGAAAAATTATGTGAATGCAGTTTGTGTGATTTAGCGCGAAAACCAGGATATATTAATTTTTTAAATAGTGAATCTAGAGTGGAAACAAAAGAAATAGTTACAAGGTATTGTCTAAAATGTACCATGGAATTGACATGGGGAAAGCCTCATTTTTGCTGCCGCTCAAATAATTTCGAAAACTTAAAAAAATATGTGATACTCTGCTTCCGAAAGAAAAAGAACACTTAATATGTGATTTATTGAAAAACATCAAGAAAGAAAAATTTGGTGACAAAAAACCACCTGAAGTAGCTATTTCTTTATCTCAATTCTCATTAAATGTTGTACTAAAGATAAATCATATTATTGTGACGTAATCAGCAAAATTATACCTCGATGAGAAAACATGTTCATATTAGATTGTGAAACTAGAAGTTAAACTCTTCAATTTAATTTTTTTAAGAAATTTCTATATGGTCTATAACTAACTTGGTACCAAAGCACCAACAGACTTCTACTACGTCTCAAATTAATGATTTTCACGTATACTATTATAGACAGTTGCAATAATATCACATAAATATGATTTAAATATCTTTTAAATAAATTCAATGATCATTGTCAATGTAGAAAATTATGTCGAAATTTTCCATTTTTAATTTAGTATGGTAATACTAGTAATACCATACCAGATAATTCTAAATTAGTTTCTTTCGATGTCAAAAACTTATTTCCAAGTGTTCCCCCAGACGAAACAATAATTTTAATAGAGAGCCTATTAACAAAAAACAAAGTAAATGAAGTTATAAAAATGGACATAATTAATTTATTAGGAACTTGCCTAAGACAAAATTATTTTTCATTTAACAATAAATTCTACAATAGTAAGGAAGGGTTAACTATGGGGAGTCCTTTAAGCCCATTACTTGCCGAAATTTTCATGGACAAACAACACAATGATATTTAACAACCATAATAACAATAGTAATAATTGTCTGTACTGGTATGGATACGTAGACGATATAACTGTTTGCTTTACAGAAACGGACAGACCATTAACTCACATTTTAGAGTACATTAATTCTTTACATAGACATATTAGTTTTACAATGGAAGAAGTCGAAGGGAAAATCAACTTCCTAGACTTAACAATCAGTAAAACCAGGAAAAAACATGAATTTGCTATATATCACAAACCCTGACATACAGATACCACAATTCACAATAGTTCTCACCACCCCAACCATCATAAACTCGCGGCCTATCACAGCTTTATACACAGACTAACTAATATCTCCTTATCAGAGGACAATTTTATTAAAGAATTTAACTACATAAAAAAGTAGCCGTTAACAACGGTTATTCAGTTACATAGTTAGGAAAAAACTTAGAAACAAGGCAATCTCAGAAATATATCCATGTTTTAAGGACAGAAAAACCACATTTAAATGCTTAACCTAATTCGGCAAATCGACAGAAAAACTGGGGAAAATTTTTAAGTAAAAAAAAATATCAACATAGCTTACAAGACAAACAATACTATAGGGAAATATCCCAAAAACTACTATCCTCAAATCAATAAAGATAATAAATCAGGGGTATATCAATTAACATGTGAGTCATGTCCTAAAGCATACATAGGAGAAACTGGACGCACATTTATACAAAGAATTACAGAACACGAACAAAGTTTCATCCATAGAAAGTCTAATTCAACATGTGCTGATCATCTTTTAACAGAGAATTACACGTTTAATAAGAATTTCAAAATTTTACATACTCAACAAAAAGGTTTAAAACTAAACTTTTTGGAGACAATGCAAATAAATCGATTAGGGACTACAGGTACTTTGCTCAACGTCCAGGTAGATTTAAACAATTTACCATTATTGAATTTATTCTCCTAATACCATCTCTGTGTGGGTTTTCCAATACTATCATTATAATTTAAATATGTGTAATATTAGAATTAAGAAATAATATAAAATTGTAAACGTTAAACCTAACTTGACAGTGTAAAATGTAGATCCGAAGGAGCTGCGTCGACAGCGAAACGCGTCATCACACAATTATAAATAAACCAGTGGAAATTAAGTAAAAACAGTCTTTTATTATATATTTACAGTGAAAATTGACATATTCTTAAAAAAAAATTCTGCCAAAAAAATTTAGGTGAAACGATTCAGTTGCCTCATTATAATGATGTAAAATGAATCACCCACTCCTATCTTATAATAAACAATCGACAAATGCCACTTTCCGTTTGAATGAAAGTGAACAAATCCATAATCTGTCATTTCTGTACAGACTAGAAGCAACCATTCCCACAACGGGACCTAAGTGATAACTTCTCAAGAGCACATTAAAATGTGTTATTTTGATAATATCGCAGTGGTCGTACCTCTAGAGTCGACCAGGACTAATTAAAATAACAAAACATAATAAATAACCGGTCAAGTGCAAGTTGAACTTGCGCAATTAGTGTTCCGTACGTTGATTGCTTTTAAAATAAAAAATGTTGTAACGGAAGTATAAAATGATCATGACAAAACACACCCCAAATGAGTTTTCAGCAAAGTTTGTTTCCAATCTTTACTGAAAATCGATGACCTTGAAATTTCTGTTTTCTTTTTATATACCAGGTAAATTATTAGAGGTAATGCACTCGTGATAATTTTCGTTCAATCTACACCCCGTGGAGAATATTCCAGAATTTTTTCAAAATTTTTTGATAAGTACTTTTCGAGATAAGGTGGGTGGACAGCGATTTTTCGCGATTTTTTAAAAATAATACAAATAAAAGTATGCGCAAGTATTACATTATATATATATTTTTTACTCGTGTTTTCACAAGCTTTCATTTGACACCACACTCGATTACCTAGTAAAAAAATTTTTTTTCACTTCCGTTTTCACCCCCCAAAACTAACCCCTTAAGTCAAATAGTTTCGGAGAAAATCGAGTGTGACAGACAGACGAACAGACAGACACCGAAGTCATCTTTTAATATTCCGAACGGAACACTAAAAAGAAACATTGTAATGTGTTACTATATTTTGATATTATTTTTTTAGTTAAGTCGCTTGCGTCTCTCGCGTTGCTCACGTCAGTCATTTACGAATGATGCAGTGACCAACACATTTAGATTGTCTATACTTTACGCTATGTTTCAACTGCATACATTCTTCACTCATTTTAATTATTTTGTTTTTTGTAGAAGCAAATATTCGATACGAGAAGATCGCAGCGGCTACAAAGTTTTCATGTGGCTCATCATTAAGTCATTTTCACCAAATGATATTGGAACCTATAACTGTGTCTCGACTAATTCTTTAGGACGAGCGGAAGGAACATTAAGACTGTATGGTAAGTGAAATATATTAAAAATTGGAAAATTATCTTTAAAAAATAATGTCATGTCAACCTTTAAGTCCCCGGCATTTTTTCAGGGGAGTATTGAAATTATTTATTATTGCTTTGTACATCGCTTCGATGATCGCCGCCATGTCTTATCGGATTTTTTATTTTTGTGGATACATCGGTGCTGCAGGAAAAATCCCTAAATTGCTAAAGGAGCGACACGAGTGCTGAAAAAGCAATTCAAGTTGCTCTTGAATGGTTGCAAATTGTACTCGATGGGAAATAAAATCCTCGACACATTATACCAAAGAGATGGGGTTGTCCATACAAAAGACTACTTGAAAAGAGTTGTACGAGGAGTGACAAATATTAGCGCGACGTGTCTTTCTAGCATTCACCGGTCTGTAAGGAATTAAGCGTGCTACACCCATTCAAGATTATTTATAAAAATACTTGTAGAATAGACTCAAGTCCCCAACCGTTCTTCGATATTCCAAGGAATTAAGGTTACTGGTGAGTTCTGGGTCTACAATCAGATAAATAGCTCTCTTTCTGAATAAAATCCAACAAATGCAGGGTAAGTTTGGGAGCAGAGTCTCAAACATAAGAGCAGCAGCAGCAATGTTTGATCGAATTTGAGCTTTGTACAGAATCAACATTTGTTGTGGAGTGTAAAGCTTTCTAGCTTGAAATAATATTCCCAGCTTTTCAAGAGGTATCTTTGTTATGCATGCGACATGTCTGAGGTCAAAACATTGCTCCCAAATTAATGTCCCGCAAAATGAGTAACAATGCTACAGAAATGGAATGTCCCGACATAACTGTATGGGGTTTAACATTAACTTTCTTAGAAAAAAATTGCCGCCTGAAAATATTCCCTTTCTATAGAACAGGTTGAAAAATCTATAGAAAATTGGTGTTAGTTCGCTCGCGGATTTTATTAGTACTATGGCAGGTAATCTATTGATGTCAGAAGCTTTTTTTTGTCTAACTGTTACCGTTAATTTGAATTTTAAGACATCTCCATAGCGACAACTCTGTCGGCATCAAAACTGGGTTATTAGAGAAATTATTAGAAATTAATGTGTAATGTAATGGTACGTCATCCTGTTGCTTTCTAACAATAACTATCACAATTTTGTCAAGCAGGTATGATTTTGTGCGGCCTCTGTGATTTTGAAAGAAACACGAGTAATTCCAGGTACAAGCATAGTAGCCTAAGTCATCACTTCAAATGAATGTATCTTTTGAAACGTCAGTCACCTCAGACATATACCTGAGGGCGATCCCTCGAAAAACGTTGCCTGCTTTTAAGTGTTGACCCCATCAACCACTCTGTCGGCTTGGAAGCTGCTATATCAGTTTTCGAGGGAGTATTAGGTAGGCGTACTTATTACAATTCATTGTATCCTACCATCGTATTCCGTAACTTCTTGGATAAGTACCAGTAAATTCTATTCTCTTGTTTGTCAAGCCTGACTGACGAGCCGTGATACGGTGAAACGCGTCTCAAGATGGATTTGACGAATAAGAAAACAGTAACTCTGTTAAAGGCAAAGAGAACATAATGTGAGAATACAAAGCTTAATAAAGCCTGTACCTGAGTTTCTCTAGCCAAAGAGATAGTTTCTACGACTGGCATTATAATTTGTAGGTTCACTAAGCTTTGTGGTACTATATTTAGCAAGCCTGGTACTGGTATTTGGATATCTTGGTATGGCTATTTTTATGAGTCAGATGGGCCAAATATTCAATGTTGTTTAATAACTATTGAATCCCTTTTGTTTATATTTATGAAATAATTGAAACATCAGTGTCACGGGAGGACAGGACAAGTTAGCGAAACAATCTCTGAATTTTTTAGAGGTAAAAGTCTAACGTTAGTTGAGGTTAATCTACACCATCAACTAACCGATACATTTCCAAAAATACATTTTTCTGGACAGACGGAAGCGAGAAGGAAAAGTCAAAATACGCGTATATTATTTTACTAAGAGCGAGCAGTAAGGTTGTTCGGGGGATTTTTTTTTTGATTTCTTTTACGAGGGAAGAAAAGATCGATAAATTATAATCCTGTACATGGAAACATCCATGAAAGGCGGATGAATAATATGAAAAAAGACTGAAGGAGATTGCTGAATAGGTTTTTTTCTTCCACATCGAGGTAAGAAGGTCAACATCAAATTCGCACCGAAGAACTTGTCATTGAGCTGCAGTTTCCTTCGGTCAATTCTATTTTCTTCTCTGAGGAGAACAGCTACATTTTTCTCTGCTGAGGAAAGTAGCACCGTTTTTCAGAGCCATCATCTTTTCGTACTGAGGAGGGTAACTTCACATTTCACCGAGGAGGACGACTCCAAATACCGTTATTTGGAATCATGTCCACGTGAGTACGAGATCATTTGCAGTGTACATCAGCAGTCGACAAAGAACTATCTACAGAATTTGCAGGGCTGTGAATGTGTATCTTCAGGTCAGTTATTGCGATCACCTCCAAAACGTACGAGAAATTGTATCTATTAGTTTCTGTAGTATTTATATATTAATTTATTTTCAGTCTAAAAGCCAGACTTTTTTTAAAAGATTACTAATTACAAATACCGGTATTAGTAATTTCTTTTTATTGTCTCAGGAACAAGAGATCATTATATATATATATATATATATATATATATATATATATATATATATATATATATATATATATATATATATATATATATATATATATATATATATATATATATATATATATATATATATATATATATATATATATATATATATATATATATATATTTATATATATATATATATATATATATATATATATATATATATATATATATATATGTGAGGGGAAATTAACTTTTCCTGTACATCCCTTACTACGGGAATTAAATAGACTTGCAAGTTCTAATAAAGTTCCAGACATACATCAGTTCGAAAATATCAGTGGTGCCCTGGGAGCCCAATCTCAGCAACCCACGACACGAGCTACAGGCAGAACTACAGCCATCCTGAACAACAAGAAAAAATTTAAGGATATAACATCTATAGTTCTTGATTGTTTATATGTTGAGGAGCGAATTGACACTCAAATACCCTCTAGGATTTCATTGATTCTTGACGTACTCGATCCTCCTGCTCGCAATTTTCATCAGATCGATCCATTTTTTCCATATTTTTAAACAATAGCATACTCGGCTTTATATTCGTCCTACGATAGTTTTAATATTATTATTTTTACAAAATTCTGCTGGGTTGGACTCAGCCTAACTGATATTTACTTAAAGTCAAAATTCACTGATATAACATAATGCATCTTTCATAAACAGTATCAAATATTTTTTGCAAGAACTGGACACGAAGTAGATGTAACTATGTCTTTTCCAAAATTCGAAAAACAATAGTTTTACTTATATCGATGCGTCCGGTCTAAATTTGACAATTTATATAATATGCGTTTGGTGTGGTTTTGATTATATTATTCGAAAAATGCCAATTTAAATAAATTTGTTTCCTCTAGAGACAAAGAATTACCTTATCGCTATGACAGCTGCCTCATTGTTATGGAACAGCCCATTTCGTAGATACTTGTCTTGAAATAGAATGATGTCAGGGAAGTACGGTTAGTACTGTAGAACTTCCCAGCCTTGATCCCCTTCTTGGTCGTTTTTATTATACAAGGCTTAGTGTTGTCTTAAAGAAGAAGATTTGCGCTTAACGATCACTAACTGTTACTTCCTCGAAAGCACAGCATATTTTTCGAGTGGCTCGTGCAGCTATCCAATTTGCACTCATAAAGGAAACAAATCCTTAGAATCCCATTACTCGAAGGTTGTATTTCTATTGAATATAATTCACCAGAATCCATGTGTCGAGGAAAGCTACATTGAATTAGGTTTCACATGAATTTATGGCGTTATTATTGGACTCCAAGCATCTAAACCCATCTACACTTGAAAATTGCACTGACTTTTTAAAATTACATCGCCCAATACTCGTTTTATTGCCCAATGTTGGACTCAAAATAGTTAAATATTGCTGCCCTAAGAGGCGGTAGAAGATTAAAATATTAAGAAAATTTTTTAATCATTTAAAACTGGTTTAGCTTTATCTACGCAAACTTTCAGTGCCGAAGTTAAGCGAAATTATATGAAAAATTCATTACATTTTCCGCTAATTTTATGAAAAGTTTCCGCTTAAATAGTTTTACGGCCGCCCGACACTTTGGATTAGTCTAAGCTAATCTACTAATCCGTTTAAGAACTTCCCTTTTAAAGCATAAAACAAAAGGCTTTTCGAAATATGCTAATCGAGAGATAAGATTGTGGCAATGGACCAGGAACAGGCAAAAGAGGTTACAAAGTTTACAAGGATCATGTTCGGAAAATTGTTACTTTCTGTCAATTTTTTATTCGGAAAATTGTTTTAAATATATTATTATATAAAACACAAACTTTTAGTACCATATTACCAGGCAGCAGCAGCCGAGCCATGAGAATGATGTTATACAAAAAAACTTCTTGATCGTTAAATTACTGTCGCTATTCTAAGTACAGTCTGTCAAGTAAGACGCAATCGATCGCGTTCTTGAAAAAATGTGTTTAAGGAACATTTTTTGTCATCAATGTATTCTTTAAAGTGCTAACAAGGGCACAATTATATTAGAAAGTTATCTAATCGCAGCATCAATAATCTCCTGGCATCTTCAAGGCATACTATCGACGAGGTTTTCTCCAATAATCTCCAAATTTTTCGAGTCTCGCAAACCAACTGAATCAAAAGCCTCTGAGTTTTTCCTCTGAGCTTTCTCTTTATAAGAAAACAAACGTTTCCAATAGGGTTGGCGTCCGGCGATTGTAAGGACCACTCTAGTATCTTATTGTGATCCCAAGCGAGCCGCTTCACGACGTGATTTTCATCCAGCAAGGCTTTCTTCAACGTGCTTTGGAATTTGACATCACGAGCACGAAGATGTCGAATGGTCTCATGGGACACATTCAAATCCGATTTTTTAAATTTTGCCGCTCCTTAATGCGGCGTCAATTTCGGGTCCCGTGAATATAAAGACACAATTCTTTTTCGACTTTCGGAGCGACTTTGCCTATCGAGTCACGTTTTGGTAAGTCGATGACAATTTTCGCCTCATTAATATGATTTACCCACTTCTTCACAAACGATACCGACTTCTTAATATATTTAGCTGCAGTCATTTTTACGCCCCTTTGGGTGGGAACAAAAAAAGACTGCCTCGAACCGAAACGCAAACAGCTACCGATTTTTTTTTAATCGCTAGAATCGCATCACGCTTGAAAATGTAGGAAACCTACGAAACTGGAGTAGCAGATAAATAAAGAAATAAGTGACAAATAATAAAGTAATTCGTTTCATTTCATTTAGAAATTTAAAATGTACTATCACAAAATAACGGACACCTCAATTATACAATTAGAATCGCATCTACCAAAAATGAATTACCACGGACATGTTCTTACGTAACAGAATGAGGCCTAACTCATTGATATGATTTTTCCTTAAAGAGGGAGATGGGCCAAAATTTTTCATGAAAAAATATCTCCGGAGTACGGCAATGACGGCCAACTTTATTTTTAAGTAAAATTTTGATATAAATAGTTTCAATAGGACCGAAACTCACCTCAGAATGACTACAAATTAACAGACCGGTTGACGTAACAACCGAGGAGACTTGGTGCGAATTCGCTGCTTCTCATATCGACGAATCCGAAACTACCGTGTCCTATATTGTGGGTGAAAAAAAAAAGTCATGAAAGGAGTTTCTGCACGATGAACGCCCACCTTACAGCAAAGCAGAAACAAGAAGCGAAAGGAAGTTTTCAAGAATGTTTGGTTCCTTGAAAGATCGATTAAGGTTATTTTTTGCGAATTGTTACAGGGGACGAAGGTTTTGGGTTTTATTGGTATATTCTCACGACGCTAGAATCAACGTGGGTTTTCATCTAAAAAGAAGATGAAAACTACTACTGTTATCTAGAGAAATGACAACCAAAGTTTATGTATTGAATATATGAAAAAAGGATCTATTTGAAAAAACGTCCGAATTTATGGGAAATGAATTATTAGCTGTTGGATCATTACTCCAGGATTTACATGTCTCCCACAGTTCAAACTATTATGGAAAGCTTCGCGTTGATCGAGTCCTAATTTAGCGCCTTGCGACTTCTTCTTGTTCAAACATCTAGTGAAAAATCTCAAAGCGATTGCATTTGATATATCCAAGGCATTTCATTGTGTTTGGCATGATTGAAATTGTGGATTAAGCTATGCCCTTATGGTATATCTGAAAAGTTTTATTTATGGCTCTCGTGCTTCCTCCGAGAGCCTTCTTTAAGAGTGGCAGTCAAATTACCTATTCAACCTGGTTGATATAAAGTCTAAGTTGGCATCATATCAAAAAATATGTATAAAGTGTTCCCGTTTATACTGAAGCAATTTTCGGCGCAAAAATGCGTTAAAAAAAGACAAAGCACTGAAAATAACATTTAAAAGAAATGTACATATGAAACATAAACTATGGCTAAAGAAACTTTGTGTATGCGAAACAACATTGTCCTATCTAAAGCTTGTTTACAGTCTTTATATTATTTTTAGTCGCCCTTTTCAAAAAATTCATATAATTTTTAGGAAGTACCAACCTTCAAACTATACGTGTCTAAATTTCATGATATTTCAACGATTAGTTTACAAGTTACAGTGGTTTTAGTGACGCTACTTTTGATATTTTCAAAACAATGGAAAAAATCGAATTTCGTGTACTGATTAAACACTGTTTTTTAATAGGAAAAAATACCGTTCAAGCAAACCAATAGCTTGATAAGTCTTGTGGGGACTCTGCGGAAAAGCACTCATCATTTACTGGTATGCTGAAACATTTTTTTTTATTATTAATCATTTAAACGTGGTCGTACAGATACAAATGATGCTGAATGCTCTGGACGCCCAAAGGAGGTGATTACACCGGAAAACATCAAAAACATCCGTAAAATCGTTTTGGATGACCGTAAAGTAAAATTGCTGACACCTTAAAGATATCAAAAGAACGTGTTAGTCATATTTTGCATGAACATTTGAATGGGTACCGCATTTGCTCTCAGTGGACCAAAAACAACAACGTGTTGATGATTCTGAGCGTTGTTTGAATTTGTTTAAGCGCAATAAAAAGGCTTTTTCATGCGATATGTGACAGTCGATGAAATATGGATCCACCACTATAGACCGGAATCAAATCGGCAGTCAAGTAAGTGGACAGTAATCGGTGAAAGCCGCCCGAAGCGACCAAAGACACAGCAGTCGGCTGGGAAGGTTTTGGCCTAGGTATTTTGGGATGCTCATGAAATAATTTTCATCGACTATGCTGAGAAGGGAAAAGCCTTCGATAACGAATATTATAATAAAGTTATCGGTGCGTTCGAAGGCAGAAATTGCAAAGAAACGGCCCCAAATGAACAAGAAACAAGTGTTCTTTCATCAAGACATGCACCGTCTCACAAGTAAATGTTTACGGTGGCAAAATTGCATGAGTTGAAGATCGAATTGCTTCCTCATCCACCGTATTCTCCAGATTTGGCCTCCAGCGACTATTATCTATTCGTAGACCTCAAAAGAATGCTCGCGGGAAAGAGATCTGGCTCCAGTGTAGAAGTTATCGCCGAAACTGAGGCCTATTTTGAATTCAAAGACAAATCCTTGTACAAGAAAGGTATAGAAATGTTAGAAAGGATTGTATCGCTCTTGAAAAAGAATATATTGATGAATAAAGTCGAATTTTGCAAAAAAAATGTGTTTTAAGTAGCTAGACCAAAAATTTTTCAGCCTACGTGTGCATTCTTTTTGTACATTTTTCAGCAGGAAAAATATTCTTACAATTTAACAGAAAAATGTAAAGTAATAGCAGTGATTTTTTCCACAATTTGTGGTTACAATTTCTACAAATATAGTGCACAATATTATTTAAAATTTCTGAAATGATTTTTTTTCCATGCGGCAAAAGAATTCGCTAACCGGAACACAAAGACAAACAAATAGAATCATCAACTTTTGAACATTTACAGAATGAATATTTACGGTATGAGACGTAGTAACAAAAACCAAATAAACCTTTCACAGCAGAAATCATGTTTAATTTTCATGACTGACACGGGTCAGACAAGGGTCTAATAGTGTATAAAAATGATAAAGTGAATTCTCGTCCTTTTGACGGGTGTTTATTACAAATATTCTTTGGATCTTGTTAGATTATTATAAACGTACAGCTCCTACGCTCTTGCTGATATTCTATAAAAAGAACTTTGTCTGAGAGTCTGGGAATTTTAGGTTACATAGTTGAGACATATGTGTGTGTAGGACATGTTGTGTGTTTGAACAAAAAAAGACTTTCCAAATTACAAATTGTCGACGGTGGGTTTTAAATTTTCTCTAAAATGTTACACTATATAAGAGAAAGGTACACCAAATTTCAAATTACTCTTGTCTCCAAATGGTAATCAGTGTTTTAAAGCTTATCATGTTAATAAGTAAAAAGCAATTAGTTTATTCGGAAAAAATACCAAAGTCGAAAATCTCTTTATTATTAATCATTCATACAATTTAAGCTTAATTACTATTTCTAAGTCTAATAATTAACATGTCGGCTGAAAAGTTTTTGGTCTAGCTAGTTAAAACACATTTTTTTTTGGAAAATTTGACTTTATTCATCAATATAGTCGCCTTCAAGGGCGATACAGCCAGTCCAATGTTTTCTAATATTTCTATACCCTTCTTGTAGACGGTTTCTCGTTCAAAATAGGCCTCAATTTCCGCGATAACTTCTTCCCCGAAGCCACAGTGGATGAGGAAGCAATTGGAACTTCAATTCATCCAATTTTGTCATCGTAACCATTGACTTGTGACACGGTGTATCGTCCTGATGAAAGAACACTTTTTTCTTGTTCATTTGGAGCCATTTCTTTGCGATTTCTGCCTTCAAACGCACTAGTAACTTTATACAATATTCGCTATTGATGGTTTTTCCCTTCTCAGCACAGTCAATGAAAATTATTCCAAGCGCATCCCAAAATACAGAAGCCAAAACCTTCCCAGCCTACTGTTGTGTCTTTAGTCGCTTCGAGCGGCTTTCACCGGCTGCTGTCCACTCAGCTGACTGCCGATTTGATTCCGGCATGTAATAGTGGATCCATGTTTCATCCATTGAACATATCGCATGAAAAAATCCTTTTTATTGCGCTTAAACAGGTCCAAACAGCGTTCAGAACATCAACACGTTGTTTTTGGTCTACTATGAGTAAAAGCGGAACCCATTTCGAACAGAGCTTTCTCATGTCCAAATGTTCATGCAAAATATGACTAACACGTTCTTTTGATATCTTTAAGGTGTCAGCTATCTCACGCAATTTAACTTTACAGTCATCCAAAACAATTTTGTGAATTTTTTTGAAATTTTCCGGTATAACCACCTCATTTGGGCGTCCAGAGCGTTCAGCATCATTTCTATCTGTACGACCATGTTTAAATTCAGCATACCAGTAAAAGATAAGTGATTTTCCAGGGGCGGAGTCCCCGTAACACTTAGCAAGCCATTGCTTTGCTTGAACGATGTTTTTTCCCATCAAGGGACAGTATTTAATCAACACGAAATTCAATTTTTTCCATTGCTTTGAAAATATCGAAAGTAGCGTCACTAAAACCACTGTAACTTGTAAACTAATCGTCGAAATGTCATAAAATTTTGTATCGCTTGAAGGTTGGTACTCTCAAAAAATCATATGAATTTTTGACAAGGGCGACATCTATGTGTCAGACCAAAAACTTTCCAGCCTACGTGTTATATGTATGTAGGACATGGCGTCTGTTTGAACAAAATAAAACTTAGTACGATGGTAGGATACAACGAATTATATTAAGTACGCATACCTATTACTCCATCGAAAGCTGACACAGCAGCTTTCAAGCCGACAGAGTGGCTGACACAGTCAACGCTTAAAAGCAGGTAGCGCTTTTCGAGGGTAGTCCATATTTCAGCAGTTTACTAGCTGTTCTCTTATTCGTCAAATCCATGCTGAGACGCGTTCGCCGTATCACGGCTCGTCAGTCAGGCTAGGATTGACAAACAAGAGAACGGAATCTACTGGTACTTATCCCAGAAGTTACGTACTACGATGGTACGATACAACAAATTGTATTAAGTACGCATACCTATTACTCCATCGAAAGCTGACACATCAGCTTTCAAGCCGACAGAGTGGTTGACACAGTCAACAGGCATATATAGTTATTGTAAAGCAACTGAAAATAGATAAAAGTCCATATTTCAGCAGTTTACTAGCTGTCTTCGTCAAATCCATCCTGCTATCTGTTTTTAAGCGTTGACTGTGTCAACCACTCTGTCAGCTTGAAAGCTGCTGTGTCAGCTTTCGATGGCGTAATAGGTATGCGGACTTAATACAATTCGTTGTATCCTACCATCGTACTACGTAACTTCTGGGATGAGTACCAGTAGATTCCGTTCTCCTGTTTGTCAATCCTAGCCTGACTGACGCGCCGTGATACGGAGAAACGCGTCTCAGGGTGGATTTGACGAACAAGAGAACAGCTAGTAAACTGCTGAAATATGGACTTCTGTCTATTTTCAGTTGCTTCACAATAACAAAATAAAACTTTCCAAATTACATATTGTCGACAGTGGGTTCTAAATTTTCTCTTAAATTTTGTACTGTAGACGAGGAAGTTGCTCTTGTCTCCAAATGGTAATCAATGTTTTAAGGCTTATCATGTTAATAAGTAAAAAGCAATTAATTTATACGGAAAAGTCAAAAGTCAAAGATCTCTTTATTATTAATCATTCATACAATTTGAGCTTACATACTAGTCCTAAGTCTAACAAATACAATTTGAAATACGTATATATTCATTTGCCCTTTGGCAGGCTTGTTTGGCCTTTTTTGAGTAGGTTGCTCATTGTTTGTGTAATTATTCCCAGTCTTTTCCTATTTACATCTTTAGTGATTCTTTTACCTTTGCTTGGTTGGAAGGATTTTATTGTTTTTGTTCGTATTTGTGGTGTTTATTTATTTGGTTGTTTTTACTGGGAAAAACTATAAAAGACCTATTTTGATTTTATTAAGTACAGAGTTTTATTAACATGACTGGACTTTCTCGTTTGTTAACAATACTGTGGTCATTTCATTCTTAACCGCATATATTCATCTCTTTCTTTCTCTTTCATTCCTATGTACAATAAATCACTCATATATTGTTTATTTACTTACAATATATTACAATGTTTATTTTATATTTACATTCATTATATATATATATATATATATATATATATATATATATATATATATATATATATATATATGAGGTGTACAAGTATGGAATGGATTTCAGACAACAGATAGTGCGCCAATGCAGTTTGTGCTATAAAGATTGACACTGCGTCATTTTGTTGTGTCATCAACAAGTGTCAGATGCGCACGAGTGATAAATTGGAAAAGTGTGTGCATAGTGTTGTGTTGTTGTGTTCAATATGTCGAAATTTATACCGAACAAAGAGCATTCGCAAACAGCATTAATTTTTTGTTTTCATTTGAAGAAAACTGCTGTTGAATCATACCAATTACTTCGAGAAGCTTATGGTGAACATGCTCCATCGCAAGATACTTGTGAACGATGGTTTCGGCGTTTCAAAAGTGGTGACTTTGATGTTGCAGACAAGGAACGTGGAAAACCGCCAAAAAAATACGAAGATGTGGAATTGCAAGCATTGTTGGACGAATATGATTCGCAAACACAAAAACAACTCGCTGAGCAATTGGGCGTTAGCCAACAAGCTGTTTCCAATCACCTACGGTAGATGGGTATCGCATGAGTTGAACGACAGGCAAATGGAAAAGCGCAAAAACACGTGTGATATTTTGCTTGCTCGGTACAAAAGGAAGTCGTTTTTGCATCGTATAGTTACAGAGTGGATTTATTTTGAGAATCCCCAGCTCAAAAAATCATGGGTAGACCCAGGCGCACCATCCACATCGACCGTAAGACCGAATCGCTTTGGCACAAAGACGATGCTCTGTGTTTGGTGGGATCAGAGGGGCATAGTCTATTATGAGTGGTAAAACCTGGGGAAACGGTTAATACTAAACGTTACCAACAACAATTGACCGATTTGAACGGTTCGCTGCTTGAAAAAAGGCCAGAATACCGAAAGAGGCAACACAAAGTCATTTTTCTTCATGACAATGCTCCATCACATACAGCAAAACCAGTTCGCGACACGTTGAAAGCACTCAGCTGGGAAGTTCTACCCCATGCGGCTTACTCACCAGACTTGGCTCCTTTCGATTACCACTTGATTGCATCGATGGGTCACTCACTTGCTAAGTAGCGTTTTGGTTCGTAAGAAAATGTGAAAAAATGGCTCGATGAATAGTTCGCAGCAAAAGGGGAAGATTTTTACTGGCGTGGTATTCACAAATTGTCCGAAAGATGGAAAATGTATAACAAGCCATGGAGCGTACTTTGAATAAAGCACTTTTTATCATTCTTCCGAATTTAACATGTTTTTTTAGAAAAAAAAAATCCGCATTTCATACTTGTACGCCTGGTATATATTAAATTCACTGTACAGTATACATTTCGCTATTATTTTACGTTAAACACTACACAAATAACTTAAATTACAGTATTTGCATTTAAGCCTAGATATACCTTAATAGTTGTTCAATATGCTGCTACCTGCTTACTTTTCTTTCCTTTTACTGTCCATGTTTTTGTTTACTTGTATTGGAATTCTCCAAGTCATCTACCTCGTGCCTTCAGCCACAGCGTACTTCTGGCGCGTGAGGAACAAGGTGTGAAATTCCAGTACGTATATTTCCTTTTTTTATGATTATAAGTAAATTAATCAAATTTTATTGCGATTATGGATCCTCGAAATTAATTGGTAATTTGTAGTAAAATGCTGCACTGACTTACCCGTTACTTGATGGAGATCCATAGTAACTAGGAACGAAAATTTAAACAACTGTTTAAGATCATCACATAATTGTTTTAATAACTACAAAATACGTTACAAAATATATAAGGTACCTAGTTGTAAGGGCCAAATTAATTAGCAATAATCGCCATAATACCTAAAACAAGTTGAATAAAGGAGACCCACCACCATCCAATTGATCATTGAGTAATAAACCTGAGGATTTTTTCCAGTTAATCTCCACCCTTTCTTTTCATTGTGTAAAATTCTGAAATCTTGAAATTGCAACCACAAATTATTTCCTCAAAAGAATCTACTAAAAAATTTGATATGCAAAGGTAAGTTATGTTCTTAGTAAGCAAGCCAAATGAATTCAAATTTTATTTTAATATAAGTTAGTTTAAAAATGCTATTACTAAAAAGACCAGACATATTAAAATTTTTTCCAATTTATTATTTTTCAAGAAATCTAATCGAATTATTTTTTTAGTGAAATGTGAGTCATAGATATACTTATTCTGCCAGGTAAAGTCTGTTGTATATACGCTTCCGATGATAATTTAATATTTCAATATTCTTTAGCCTTAAAACAAACCCAGCATTTTCTAATGCAAAAAATAAGAACCAATTAACAGTTATTTTTATATTGTTTTTTTTATCCAACATATTATACCCATATTAAAATTCTTGGCAAGATATTGGCTGATATGAGTGTTCAAACAAGCGAAGATTACCAGGACCTAAATTATTTTTTAGTACTATGAGTTAGGTGGTAGTACGTGAACATATTGGACAACGTTAATGGGGACCATTTCCTTTGCGATATATCTTCTCCACTGGCAAAAACGTCAATGCATAATACTCTAATATTTTTCATCAAAAATAAACTGGATTGAATTTATGTGTCCTTGTGCTGAAAAATGGGACTTTTAAAAATCCTGAAATGTCTTTTGTTTCATAGTTTTCGTTGTAAAAAGAAAAAGAAAAATCGTTAAACTCTGTTTTCTGGCTATAACGGAAAATTGCTTATTGCCTAATGACGAGTAAAATTGGCCCGTGCCTACAAATGTCGCAAAGGTGATTAATACCCGCTATCGGAATGGATTCGTGAAAAACGATTTTCTCAACTTTTACCGAGAAAAGATTTGATGTTAATCCAGCGTACTCAATTCGTATAACAGGTTTACGCGGAGTAAATCGAGATCGATAACTTACTTTAAGAGATTCCAGAGATAAACTACTCACCTCTTTTACAGTCCATGTTTTTTTATAAGAACTCTTAGAATGTCAATATGTCAAATACAACATCCTCGCATTTTGAAGTGTCATCTTCGTTACAAGTCATCAATCATCGCGGCTTCCTCTTGGGACTTTCTTCTCTCTTCTCTTTTTTCTGTTGTGCTGGTAAACTAATCTTGTAAGTTTCATGAATATCGCCGACTTTCTAAATTTTTTAGTCTTTAAACTTTCCTCGGCTGTGGCAAATAGGACTTTTTTCCTCTCATAACTTATCTTTATTACAGATCTTGTTTCTTCACTGTAGATAATATTTTCGTTTTTCTATTCGTTCTCATATCTTCTGTATTTGTAATTTTAGGCCCATTTATTTTCGGTCATCTGCAATACAACCATAACTCAATTGTCTCAAATTATTAAATATTTTATTTATTTAACATATATGCCTCTATATCATTAAACAACACAGAATACAATCCATCTCACTGGCACCATCTTTAGTCGTAAACCGATTTTGGCGCTACAGAATGCTCGTTTTATCCCCACAACAATAATTCGTGTCTGTATTAATATGATGTTGATTTGAGTGTATAATTGTACCTAAATTCTTGACTCTTAATGTGTTAACCTTTTTATCGGATTGTTTTTTACATAGATATACCCATTATATTTTGTTCTTTTCTAAATACAACACTGAAATTGTTCACCGGCCTGAAAAAGAAACTGGACTCAGTTAAAGGATAGAGAAGAACAACAGGGATTCCGGAAAGATAGATTTACCACAGACGCAATATTCATTATGGAGCAAATTAAACAAAAAGCAATAGAGTACAACACGCCAGCGTACGTATGCTTCATAGACTTAATTAAGGCCTCAATAACGTAATACAGACGTTGATGTAGAAAAACACCAACGTTGTGAAAGTCACAAGGAACTTGACTTCTTCTTCTTCCACATACTGTAGGCCTCAGGCCTGTAGTTTCAAACTCATCAGTTTTCCTGAGATGTTGATGTCCATGATTCGAGCCATCTCTTTGAAGGTCTTCCCAGGGGTCGTCGTGTCCGTGGTTTACCATCTTGCACAATTCTCGCTAGTCTCTCCTCAGTCATTCTCTCCACGTGTTCTCTACAAGCTCTTCTACGTTTACGTCCCCATCTGATTATGTCTTCCACTTCGCATTCATGTCTTATGTCTGTGTTTCTTTTCCTATGTCTTAGTGTGAAACCTGAAATGTTGTTCGAAGAATGCTTTTTGTTCTTTTGTTGTCTGCTCTTGTTTCCATAGGGTATGTTAGTGTGGGTCTGACACATGTTTTGTATATCCTTATTTTTGCCTTTTTATTCATATAGGCATTGTTCCAGATGATGTCCCGAAATGCGCCTGATATTCGGCTGGCTTTGTTTGCTTGGTCCTTCACTTCATTTGTTCTATTTTGGCATGAGGTGATTTCTATGCCTAGGTAGTTAAATGACATGACTTGTTCTATTGTTTTGTTTTCCAGAGCAAGTTTGCATCTTATTGGCTCTTTAGATATAACGAGGGTTTTGGTTTTTGTGGTGAATACCTGCCGCTGTAAGTCGTCTTCGTTCTCTGCCACGATCACAGCGTCGTCTGCATAACAGACAATGTTGATTTTATCCGTTGTAAGTGAATATCCTTTCTCCATGTCTCTGATATGGGTTATTATCTCGTCCATTATTAAGTTGAACAGTTGCGGGCTTAAAGAGTCTCCCTGTCGAATTCCGGTTGGCGTTTGTATTTCCTCTATCAGTCTTTGATTAACTAAGATGTGAGTGCCTGTATTATGGTTTAGTTGTTTTATGATGTCTATTATGTTTTTGGCACATTTTCTTTTTAGGATATTAATTACGTGTTTCAGTCTTACTCTGTCAAATGCTTTAGTGAGGTCTATAAAGCACATAAATGCGAGTTTTCCGTATTCTATGACCTTCTCTACTACTTGTCTGACTATGAAGATGGCATCTACGATTGACCTATTTTTTCTGAAGCCTTGTTCTTCTTCCGATATGTTTACATGCTCATTTATTATTGCTTCTATGATCTTAGTGAAGAGCTTCATGGTTGAGCTTAACAGAGTTATACCTCTATAGTTTTCTGGTAATGTCTTGTCTCCTTTCTTGAATATAGGAATGGTTATGCTTTTTCTCCATTCATTAGGGACTTCTTTGGTTGATAATATTTTATTGAATAGCTTTGTAAGTTCTGCCATTAATTGTTGCCCTCCATATTTCAGTAGCTCATTTGGTATATTATCTAGCCCGGGTGCTTTCCTGTTTTTAATCTTTTTTGCGTGTTCTATCGTCATTTCACCTGGTATCTCTAAGGGTTCTTCGATTTTCTCACCTTCCTCCTCATCCTCGTCTTCTCTTTCGGGTGCATCTGCGTACAACTGCTCAAAATAGATTTTCCAGCGGGTCTCATCGATTTCTTGTGTTTATGTGTACTCCACGACTTCGAGTTTCTTTCTTCTTATCATTTTCCACACTTTCTTTTGTGCTCCGTATAGGTCATGTTCCATTTCAGAGGTGAATCCTTCCCAAAATTTTCGTTTTATTTCTCTAATTTCTGCGTTGACTCTGTTTCTTGTTCGGGTGTAATGGTTCTTTTCTTCTGGTGTTCTGTTGTTCCTGTATCTCGAGTATGCCTCCCGTTTCGCCTTAGCCAGTACTTTCACTTCCGGTGTATACCATTGTTTGTTTCGAGGGTTTTTGTTTACTCCTACTTTTTTTAGTCCCAACGCCTTAACAGCTGCATCAGTAATATTTGTCCTTATTTTTCCCAGCAGTTCTCTGTGTCATCATGTTCTTTAATGTTGTTTGTTTCGATTTTTTGTTAGTCGAGTATGATACAGTGCTTTTGTCGTTAGGACTCTATGTTGATTTTTTCTTGGAACGTGTTTTTTGATATCTTCTTCTTCTGACCATAAACAAAAAGACGAAAATTTAAACAAGCGAGAACACTACAGAAAATATACTAACCCCAGAAAGAATTAGAAAAGAAGACAGTCATTTTTATTTAATCTTATAATGAACAAACTCAATCAAGAACCCATGCTCATTAAGCGAATGTTTCGTAGTAAAATGGTGTACACAGTGAAGTAGCTGTTACGGCAAATTCGGCCAATTTGGAAATCCTTGCCCCAAGAATAGCGAAAAATCTCGTCCGGAGTATGCCCATAAAATACCAGGTGATCATCGACGCTGGTGGAGAGTGGACGAACTACTAAAATGCTAATGCATTTTAATGACAATCTTTTACTGTCGAATGATCTGAAAAACTTTTAAATAAACAATATCGCGCTCGGTGTTACTTGACCGGCTGTAAGAAATAAACTTCGTAGTATATAGTTACCCAAAGTATAGAGCAGGGGTGCTCAAAACGGTCGATCGCGAGTGCTTTTTGAGTCGATCTCGAGAAAAAAATTCCGATATAGAACTATTCACAGATTTTGTTTTAGGTAACTAAAACAAAATGTAATGAATAAACTATTAAAATTTATTCGATCCACAATTAGGCCAGAATAACCCCCTCATCACTTTCTTTTAACGCAATAACCCCCTGCTAGCGGCAAAAGGCGGCTTTATCAAAGGAACGCGCGGTACTTGTCAAAGAAAAGCCGCGTTTTTGATTCCCGCCGATTTTTTCTAGAAACTTCGGGAGGCGTGTTTGACGGGAACATTCGAGACTTCGTTCGCGTATATATATATATATATATATAAATATAAATGTTGCGCCTGCAGGAATAGGAGTCAGTCTGAGTTGTCACTTGAAGGCGATACATCGATACAATTTACATATACAGTTGTAACTTGAAGGCGATACATCGATACAGTTTATTAATAAATAGTCCAAAATGAGTGCGGCGAAGAAAAGTAAAACTTATCATTTTAATAACGATTGGGAGGAAGAATTTTTCTTTTGTATGGAAAAGGATAAGTGCATTTTTCTCATTTGCCGTGCGTCAGTTGCAATACCTAAGCGTGGGAACTTAGAGAGGCATCATAAAACGGTTCATAAAAACTATGAAAAGGATTTTCCGTCACAGAGTGAATTACCAAAACGAAAAGTACGTGATTTGATAACTTGTTTGAAAAAAGAACAAACCGTGTTCACAAGACCAGCCAAACAATCAAAAGCTGCAACGATCGCGTCATTTAAAATATCTCATATATTGGAGAAACACAAGAAACCATTTGATGATGGATTGGTTGTGAAGGAAGCATTTATTGAAGCGGGTGAGACTTTATTTGGAGATTTTAAAAATAAAACAGAGATTATGTCTGCTATTAGAGAACTTCAGTTATCTCGTCCGACGTGTTGAAGTCATGAGAGTCAGGACATGGCAGATAAACTAAAACATGATATCATGGAATGTACATACTTTTCTTTACAGTTCGACGAATCCACCGATATGATAGACACTGCCCAGCTGTGTATTTTTATTCGAATGGTATTCAATGACATGTCGGCTAAGGAAGAGTTTTTGACAATGATTCCTCTGAAAGGAAAGACCCGTAGCGAAGATATATATGACGTTTTCTTCAATTTTGTAACAAACTACAAAGCTACCAATATATAAACTAGTGTGCATTACAACCGATGGAGCACCAGCAATGACTGGAAACAAAAACGGTTTTGTGGCATTGTGTCGACCTAATGATGATTTCTCTTCATTTTTCTCCTTCCAATGCATTATACATCAACAAGTTTTGTGTTCAAAAGTTCTAAACATGGAGGAGATTATGGGCATTGCAATAAAAATTGTGAATTCTATCCGTGCACGTAGCTTGCAACGACGGCTCTTTAAATTGCAGTTGGAAGATAGTGAGTCAGCTGAACACACTGATTTAGTTCTTCACATGGACGTCAGGTGGTTGAGTCGCGGAAAATTCCTAGAAAGGTTTCAAGACTTATTGCCCGAAATAACAGCTTTTCTGGACGAAAGAGGTGATGACACTCAGATGCTGAAAAACGGAAAATGGCTGACCGATTTGGCATTTCTGACAGACATCACAATGCATTTAAACACCATTAATTTGGAGCTTCAAGGTAAAGGAAAAACAATTATTGAGATAATTAGCGCAATAAACGCATTCAAAAGTAAATTGCAACTTATGATAGATCAACTGAAAAGAAAGGATCTGAAAAATTTTCCGCCTTTGAAAGCAAGGGTTCCTCAGTTGAATTATGATATTTATGAGGCAGAATTATCAAATATTTTGGGCCAATTCGAAATACGTTTTTATGACTTCAGTAAATTGGCAAATATCGCATCATTTATGAGTTATCCTTTTTCGTGTAAAAACATTGAGGAATTAGCTACTGAAATAGCAAGTGAGTTTAACATGGACTCATGTTCTGTTGAAAATGAGTTAGTGCAGATTATATCAGATATACATCTCAAAGCCACAGCATCTGATACAAAATTCTGGTGTTTTATATCTGAAGATAAATATCCGAATCTAAGGCAAATCGCCCTTCAACTGACGGCAATGTTTGGGTCAACTTACTTGTGCGAGTCTGCATTTTCTGAAATGAAGATAATTAAGTCAAAATATCGCAATCGACTAACTGATGAACATATGTCATCATGCTTGCGATTAGCACTCGGTAATCATTATGAAAAGTATGCGAGGACATGCAGTGCCACGCTTCAACAACAAAAGTCACTCTTTAGTTAAGTTTAGACACTAGAACTCGTTTGTTTTGTAAGAACCAATAAACTCGCAATTTTGAATAATTATGAGTTTTTTCATTGACATTTTAGAGCAGACCTACACTTACCTTGACTAAAAAAATGCATATTGTGCAGAAAACTAATATCTATGCCACGATACACCCTACCTAGACGACAATCCTGCATCACACTTACTTGCAGCCTCTCAGAGTCGATCGATCGTAGTCTAACAATATTGAGGTAGATCACCAGCAGTTCAAGTTTGAGCACCCCTGGTATAGAGTTTTGAAGCAGAAAGGGCTGTTTTAACATTTCCAGACCTCTGTAGAACATGTAGTTTTAGACCCGTTGCAAAATATACTTTATTGTTCAACTTACAAAAGCAGCCAATTACTGCCAAACAATTTTCCATAAATATAAAACAGCCTCCAAAGTTCTCAAACTTGACAGCTATTTAAATGAGTTATTTCACAATAATGCTTTAGTTTTTGACAAATATAAATCACAGTAATAATGATTTTTAGAAATTTCTCCACTTTCTTAAATATAAATGACTATACAGACTTTTGGAACAACACCCTTTAACGTCGAATTCATTAATTCAGGTTATATATACTTTAGACGTAGAAGAGATTGCGTTACAAGAGTATGTTCCTTATTAGTAATAAAATATCAATCATTGAAACAATAAAATAATTTTTTTATTACAAGCATTTATTAACAGAAAATTACTTAATTCCATGTAGTTACCAGAAGTAAGCCTAACCACCGACCAATAAACCAACACAGAATGAAGTACAATTAGCATAATTGTGACTAACCTTGCATGATCGCTAAATATATTAATAATCCATAAATGTCAATACAATTTCCAATACTTCTATTTATTTTACTATAAAAAGTGAAAATTTCAATTCGATAATATGATTTTCCTATCCCCAATCCGTAATTTAATATCAAATTTCATATAGAATCTTAAATTACATAACATGTCAGTTTTTAACTCTCTAACATTCATTGGGAAATCATTGAGTTTTATGGAAAACATTTTGGAATTTTAGATACATTTTTACCCGTGCAGTTTATTTTTTTTCTAACGAGCATATAAAATATAATTCTGGTATAAAATTGACAGCAACAGGCATCTTCCATATACGCAATACAGCTATCCGAATTCCAATAGCATATTTTACTGTTAACTGACTTATAAAATCCGATCTCTTCATATTTTTAGGATCACTTTACAGTATGCTATCGATTCTAAACTTTTCCCATATTAAACTTGTTATATGAATCGAGTACATTGGCTTAACCTTAAATATTTTCTAGGTCTGAACTGATTTTAGCTAAGAGTTCGGGATTAACGCTTTTTTCTTATCTATAGAACATTTTGTTTAATACTCGCTTTGGAACTAACAAAATGAACTGTCGTGAAATCGTAGCTGCGATCCTTTAAAATTGATCTCTATACTGGGATCTAATTTTTTCCGTGATATTCACATTATTTTTTTAAGTCTCTTGATAGCTAGTACCGTATCCAATATTTTACAGTGTCGTCGTCGCAGAACGATACTACACTAGCCGTGCCCGCGGCTCCGCTCGCGTGGACTTGATTCACTACTATCGTCACTGCCTATTCCTTATGTTACCTAACGTTATAAAATATCTGCTATTATTTTCTCTTATCTCCCATTATTTCTCCTTATCTCCCATTATCTCTACGTAATTTCCATTATTTAGGCTTATCTCTGCTCATCTCCCATTATTTCTCCTTATCTCCCATTATTTCTCCTTATCTCCCATTATCTCACCTTATCTCCCATTATTTAGGCTTATCTCGACTTATCTCGCAATACTTCTCCTTATCTCCCATTATTTCTCCTCATCTCCCATTATCTCACCATAACTCCCATTATCTAGACTTATCTGTGCTTATCTCCCATTATTTCTCCTTATCTCCCATTATTTATACTTATCTCCCATTATCTCACCTTATCTCCCATTATCTAGGCTTATATCGAATTATATAGAACATATGTATAAATTTATAAAAACATGTAAATCGGATAAGTGGTTCTCAAGTGATTAGCGCACTAACGGACAGACAGACAGACAGAGAGACGTTGCATTTTATATATATTATATTCTTTGCAACATGATATTGTTCATATTTAATGGTTTAGGCAGTGTATTGCAAGAGAACGCGCTAACGGTAATCTTTTTTCCGACTTGATTCACTATTGTCGTCACTCCTTATTCTTCATGTTATCTAACGTAATAAAATATATCCTATAACTGGCCAGATAACATATGTATGTTTTAAAAAAAAGCACGTAAATCGGATAAGTGGTTCTCCAGTGATAAGCGCACTAACGGTCAGACAGACAGATAGAGAGACGTTGCATTTTATATATATTATAGATATTCTTTGCTACATGATATTGTTCCATATTTAATGGTTTAGCATGTTTAAAAAAAAAGTACGTAAATCGGATATGTGGTTCTCCAGTGATAAGCGCGCTAACGGATAGACAGACAGACAGACAGAGAGACGTTGCATTTTATATATATTACAGATATTCTTTGCTACATGATATTGTTCCATATTTAGTGGTTTAGGCAATGTATTGCAAGAGAACGCGCTAGAGGCAAACTTTTTTCCGATTTTATTCACTATTATCGTTACTGCTTATTCCTCATGTTAGCTAACGTAATAAAATATAGCATATAACCTGGCCAGAGAACATATGTATATTTAAAAAAAAAAGCACGTAAATGGGGGTAAGTGGTTCTCCAGTGATAAGTGCACTAACGGACAGACAGAGAGACGTTGCATTTTATATTACATTACAGATGTAATAAAATATATATCTATAACCTGGTCAGAGAACATATGTATGAATTTAAAGAATCACGTAAATCGGATAAGTGGTTCTCGAGGGCTAAGCGCACTAACGGACACACAGACAGATAGAGAGACGTTGCATTTTATATATATTATAGATATAGATTTTTATTATTATTATTATTATATAACTTGGCCAAAGAATATATGTATGAATTTAAAAAAAGACACGTAAATCGGATAAGAGGTCTCGCGTGATAAACTCACTAATGGACAGACAGACAGACAGAGAGACATTGCATTTTCTATATATTATAGATTATAGATATTTTCTGCCGCATAATGTTGTTCCATATTTAATGGTTTAGGCTGTGTATTGCAAGGGAACGCGCTAGCGGCAAACTTTTTTTCCGACTTCATTCACTATTATCGTCACTGCTCATTCCTTATGCTACCTATCGTAATAAAATATAGCATATAACCTGGCCAGAGAACATATGTATGTTTAAAAAAAAAAAGTACGTAAATCGGATAAGTGGTTTCTCCAGTGATAAGCGCACTAACGGACAGACAGACAGACAGACAGACAGACAGACAGAGAGACGTTGCATTTTATATATTATATAGATATAGCCGACAAGCTTCAGTAAAGTGAAACTCATTTCGAATTGACACTTGGGTAGTTTGGTACCCTCGCTTCATCTTAACTGCATAGAATTATAAAAATTTAATCGTAACCGCGAAAATACCATCAAAATGAATCACAGTGTGACTTACAGTGCAGTGTATACACCCCACGGCGATAGTGTAAAGTTGTACTATTTCGGGAAGTATGCATTTAACAATGAAATCGTTTATGAAAGTAACGACAAATCTGGACGACGTGTATTCCTAGCATGCACCACTTTGGTAGGAACTAAGCGAGTTACATTTATCGAACACTTTTGGTGAAAATACTTGCAGAATACACTCAAGTCGTCAACTGTTCTTCGATAATCCAAGGTATCAGGGCTTCTGGTGAGTTCTGTTTCTCCATTCAGGCGAACAGCTCTGCTCTGAATAGAATCCAACAAATACAGCATATGTTTGGGAGCAGAGCCCCCAACATGGGAGAAGAGTCTCATCCGTGGGTCGAATTTGAGCACTGAACAGAATTAAGAGTTGTTGTGGAGTGTACAACTTTCTAGTTTCAAAATATATTCCCCAGCTTTTGAGAAGCTCTCTTTGCTATGCATGCAACATGTTCATGCCAGGACATGTTTGCTGCACCCTTCAACTTGAGTGTGGATGTTACAGGAATG